>OZ004600.1:19399496-19997129 GCA_963924605.1 Malthinus seriepunctatus | reverse complement strand
AATCGAGCTCTTTAGGAATTCAAGATGAGAATCTTATAAATACATACCTACGGATAGCACTTTTTCCTGTATTATTTATTTTGAAAGCTTAATATGATGACATCTAAGGCAGATTCTATTATATAGTACAGTAGATCTAATTCAAATAACACTTTAAGCTGAAGCTAATTATCACAGAAATAATTCCTGTGGCAAAATGAAGGTAACATACTTCTATTCAACATACTTTAAGAGGGCGATATTTTTCAAATGGGCGGGCGATATTTTTCAAATGGGCGGGGAAGGTGATATTTAGACATTCCGCTCTTAAGCTTTAGCGACTTTAATATTCGGTTGATATCACTATATTTAAAATTCCTGATAGGGTAAAGTTCAAGGAAGGCACTAAAGTATTTGTATATAAAAAATAAGAGCCTAATTAGTGAGAAAAATGCAGTTGACCTTGGTGAAATTTAAAAAAAGACAGGATGTTGTTTCTACCCAACATCCGTTGTTTTTTTGAATTACACAAAGTTCAACTGCATTTTTCTCACTATTAGGCTCTTATTTTTTAAATACAAATACTTTAGTGCCTTCTTTGAACTTTACCCTATCAGGAATTGTAAATATTAGTGATATCAACCGGATATTAAAGTCGCTAAAGCTTAAGAGCGGAATGTCTAAATATCACCTTCCCCGCCCTCTTAAATATACATTCGTACAATGCATAGTGGGGCAGAATACATCAAAAGTTGGCCAAAAGTCGACTTACAAAGTAGAAAAAAATTGTATTTTTATAATGTAGTACAATAGGGTAGCTACTTGCGGATTTACCACCAACTCCTCATGCTTATTGAGTCAAACCTAAAATTTTGGCAATATTATCACAGTTTCGTACGTGCTATTTATATGTAAAGTATTGCAATTTAAGCAAACCCGACCTTTAAAAAAACCATTTCTGTGGGAATTAGTTTCACCTCTTTTATTACTTCTACTGTAATATATAGGTCAGGATAAAGAATTTTTATTAGCAGTCAAATTACTGTCAGATCATTCCATACAGAGCTAGAGTCGGGAGAGACACCGCATGTCGTAAAAACCGTCTGAATACATAATATTACTATTTTTGATAGATTAATTATAGGAACTAAGACAAATAGTTTTATTTATTCGGATAGATAATTTTATGCTCTATAATTTTTATTAGTAGTAAAATTACCGCCAGATCATTCCTTACAGAGTTAGAGCAGGGAGAGACATCGTATGTTGTAAAAACCGTCTGAATACATATTTTATTATTTTGATAGATTAATTATAGGAACTAAGACAAATGGTTTTATTGGTTCGGATAGCGATAGTAATTTTATGCTCTATAATTTTTATTAGTAGTAAAACAACCGTCAGATCGTTCCTTACGGAGCTAGAGTCGGGAGAGACACCGCATGTTGTAAAAACCGTCTGAATACATATTTAAACAACCGTCAGATCATTCCTTACGGAGCTAGAATCGGGAGAGACAGAGAGGCATATTGTAAAAACCGTCTGAATATATACAGGGTGATTCAGAACTCGAGGCGAAAAATAAAATGTCGTAATCAGCATCGACTTTTAAGCAGAAAATGTAAAATAAAATTTTTTCTGATCGGGTTTGGTTTCCAAGATAATCGACTTCAAAGTTTCCAGTAGAAGTTAATATTTAAATAGGTATTAAAAAACAAGGCAAGCCTTTGAAAAAGAAAAATCGGAAAATGACATGTCATATTCCTAGTCTAAGCAAAAAATATATAACAAATTCTTTCCTATCTTGCTTGGTTTCAGAGATAATCGAGTTCAACTTTCCCATAGAGATCTAAATTTTTCAATTTCAAAATTGAATTAATTTTGAAAGCAAATAATTTTAATAATATGAATAAATTAAGTTATAATCGCAAGTGTTCCAAATGTTATCCACATTAATAAAAGCTGGACAGTGTTTTGTTTTGGGCAGCGTCTTGTTATTGTACAAGGAATGAACTTCTTCGTTTAAACAGAAGTATTTTCTAAAAGTAAAATTTATAATATTTATTAAATAAAGCTTAATTCTCAGCTATCCGAAACCGTCGTATACGACGATACGAAAGTTTTCCTATTGGTGGAATTTCGTAAAATTTTGAAATTCCACCAATAGGAAAACTTTCGTATCGTCGTATACGACGGTTTCGGATAGCTGAGAATTAAGCTTAATAAGACTGAACTAATAATTGTTTTTGCGCGCACATTGTGATCTCTTTGAATCACGTGACTTTGATTACAGATCCAATAACAGCTTTAACAGTCATATAATTTAATAGATTTTTTTGCACATAGTGTGGCATTGAATTCTTGCAGCTTAATACATAAAACGCTAAAAATGTCCAAAATTGTCAATTAAAAGTTTTCCAAATTTCTTTTTTCTGCGTATATAGATTGTAGAATATTAATTGGCAAACTCAAACATTTCAAACTCGTCCTTGACTGGATTTACGCTTGTTCAAAATTTGGTCGAAAAATTAATATTATTTGATGGAAATATTTTTATTTATTATACTTATTACAGTTAATGAATACATTATTGCATTTTTTTGCGAAAAAAAAATAAATTTTCAAGTATATAATTTGTTTTTCTTTTGTCATTGTTTTTGCGAAGCAAGAACAAAGTCAAAAATAATCAATTATTAAGATTCTAGCATTATAATTCATTTACTTAAATATTATGTACATTATAAAGTAATTTAGAAGAGTTTTTTGGGAACTTTTTATTAGCACGTAGTTATACCCTCCCTCTTCATTAATTTGAAAATTCACAAGATACTAATTAAATAATTATATTAAAGATACAACCGGTTTTGTTTTTACAAATATATACTGAAGTTTACTCTAGAATAACGATATAATTGTAAAAGCCTTCCAAGTGTAAAGAAGTAAAACGTTTAATTATGAAGTTGTTTATATTAATTGCTTGCCTTTCTGCCCAATTTTTCTTTGCAAGTCCCAGGATTTTGCGTAAGTATAGTTTCGATAATAATTTGAATAAAAAATAGGAATTTGCTCAAAATATTTGCTTAGAAATTGACTTTTTGATGTATTGGTACAGTAGTTTTAATTAAGTTAATTAAATATTTAAATTACCTTTGTATTAAGTTGCAAGGTTAAATACTTTTGATATTCTGTTTTGTTGTTGAAGATTACAGACATAATACAGTCGGAGAGACAGACTAAGCCCGAATTCTACATTACACATTATCTCCAGGATTTAATTTTTGTCTCAGTAGAAACCGGTTCACGCTATTCGCTACATTAGTATTAAAAGGTTCCATTTGCATTTTTTCAAACACTGATACTTTGACATAATAAGTTTCTAAATGCCACATATTATCATAAAAACGCCGTTTTGGTAGAAAAAATTTGAAATTGTCGAAATTATTTTGCGAACAAGAGTTCTAATTGCATGCTACCTCATGGGATTTTAAAACTTCAATTGCCTATATCTCCGTATGTTAAATTTTTCAAATGCAACCTTGTAACACTAAGGTAGCGAATTGTTAAAACCTCTTTATCCTGGGGATAAATGCGTAATGTAGAATTCAACTTTAGAGTGTCAAGCATCAACACACGCTATTTTCAAATTTGCATAAGGTGATGGCCTACTCCATTGGCATTGTTTTAAAAATAACGTTAGAGGTCCAAAATTTAACAAAAAACTAAAACACACATTTTCTTTAATTGCTTTGTAACTCTAATAATCTGAGAGCTTAGTGGTGAGCATTAAATCTAGGACACGCTAGGTAAGCAGATAAACAAACAAACAGAATAAATTATGTCTTTATTTGGTTAATATTTATGTACGTCCGTAAAAGCTAGTTAATTGAATTATACATTTTAATTATGATTTTTTCTCGTATTGTTTGAATTGAAATAATAAAAAATTTATACCTGCACTAGAATGGTTTTTGGTAAGTATGTAAGTATACATGAGAAAACAGTATAAAATAGTAGTTTGTTTTATCAGGAGTAAAAGTGTCACTTTTTTAGGCGAGTCAGTAGTTGTCAGACTCAACTTTGTTTCGTTTGACAAGCCCTACTGACTCGCCTAAAAAAGTGACACTTTTACTCCGATTGAAACATTTAATTTTTTCTTCAAACGTAAAACTAAAATTTTTTGAAAAAGCGTCATCTCTTGAAAATTATTTGTAGTTCAATTGTCACATATATTTAAATATTAACTTTAACTTGAAAAAAGAAGCTACTTATTAAACGCAACGAACAAATTATTATAACAGAAAATTTATAGTCAAGGACTGTTTTCCAAAAAAACGTCTCCTTAACTATGCAAGCGGCATTTCATATAACATTTTGGTAACCGATCTGTCCCCTATATTTCGACCCCGCTGAATACGAAAATTCCGGTTACCAAAGCGAAATCTTAACCGGAAGTGTGATATTCAAGATGACGCACAACATGTCTGCTTTGTTATTTTTGATAGAATAATTATGGTCAATTAGGACAAATATTTTCATTGGTTCAGATAGATATTTTTATACTCTAATTTTCATTAGAGGTTAAATTATCTTCAAATCACTCCTTAAGGAGCTAAAGTCGGAAGAAGCACCTTGAAATTGGAACAAAATCCCAGTATCCAAATGCTGGAGGAATTTCATATAACGTTTTTGTAACCGATGTTCTCCCAATATTTCGACCCCGCTGAATCTAAAAATTACGTTTACCAAAGCGAAATTTTAACGGGAAGCGTGATATTGAAGATGGCGACTAAGATGTCCGCTTTTTAAATTAAGATTTATTTGGATGGAATAATTATTATTGCAACTAGGACAACTATTTTGACTGAATTAGATATACAAGGTGCTCCACAATTTTTATTGGACGTAAAATTACCATAACATTGCTTCGTAAGGAGCTAAAGCCAGAGAAAGACACCGTGTGCGTAAAAGTCGTTGTAATATTTATACCTGTTTGCTCTTTTTATTTATTGCGATAGATTAATTATTATGGCAATTAAGATAAATATTTTTGTTAGCTCGGATAGATAATTTTATGGTCAACAAAAAATTACCGTAAAATCACTCTTTAACCGCTTAAGGACCAGCAACGTATACAGGGTGTCCCAACACTCCGTTATCGTAGAATTGTGACTTTGCCTTATAATTTAACAAAAAAAGTTTAATGCATGGCTATAGTTCTCTGAGAGCTGCACCTCTTAAAAATATTTTTACATATACCGGGTGATCCATTTAAATGCTATAGGCCACACTTGTATTTTTTTAAATGGAACACCCTGTATATTTTTATATATTTGGATTCCCCTTTCGAGAACGATTATAGCAATGTATAGTTTAATGGGTCTACTGTAGATTTGAGCCAAGATGCTGCGAATTTTAGGAAAATACAAGTCAACTTTGCTTATCTTCTATAAAGTAACGAATTAACATTTTTGACTGCGGTTTGCATTAGAATAATTCTAATATCACCTTCTTTCTAAAATATTTTTCAAAGTTGACAAAACAGCAATAATTGTGCCGTGTGGATCTCCAACGCAAAGTGTAATTTTTCTTAATTTTTTAAATGGGATAAAAGTTGAATTTTAAAAGAGAATAGATTGAGAAAATATTATATCATTAGAAAGCTTAGAAAAGGGACTCTCGTTTCCTGAAATCGAAAATAGGGGGCGCCATTTAAAAAAATGAAGAAAACTGACATTTTGCGTTGGAGACTCACATGGTCTCATTTTGACGTTGTATGTCGCTTTGAAAGATAATAAGGAAAAAAGACGATATTAACATTATTTTAACTCAAACCTCGGTCAAAAATGTCAATTCGTTAAATCACAATAGGCACGCAAAGTTGACTCGTTTTTAATATAAAATACGCATTATCTTGTCCCAGGTCCATGGTGGACCCATTAACCCACACATGACTATAATCGCCTTCGAAAGGGGAATCTGAATATGCAAAAATATACAGGGTGTTCCATTTAAAAAAATACAAGTGTGGCCTGTAGCATTTAAATGGATCACCCGGTATATTTAAAAATATTTTTAAGAGATGAAGCTCTAAGAGAACTATAGTTGTGCATTAAAATTTTTCTGTTAAATTCTACAGCAAAGCCACAGTTCTACGATAACGCAGCGTTGGGACACCCTGTATAGGTATATACGTTCAAACTTTACCTGCACAAAAGCCAAGCAACGTATACACGGTGAGTCTGAAATGAGTACAATAACTTATACAGGTGATTCTACATGTCAAAATAAAACAATTTAGCTAAACATGCCTTATCTAAAAGTCGACTCCAGCTGAGATATAGGCCTTCAAAGTCTTCATTATTTTTTCGATATTTTGCCTTAATGTTTGAACGACTTACGCTGAGTCCTATAAAGTTTGAATTAGCTTAGTTCGACCGCCGAAGCTATATCCACTCCAGAGTGGATTTAATTTTCTAACTTAAATCCACTACAGATTGTGTGACGTCATTACGCATGCGCAGTGTCGTATTATTTGTACTTAATAAAATTTTTGATTTTTTGTTTCTTTTTTATTCCAAGTTTTTTAAACCGAAATATTGAAAATATGCTTTATTTTAATCTTTTTTATAAGAAAACAAACGGATGGGATAAACGGTTTTACATTAGAAAAGGTTTTCGAAATTCCACGAATAGGAAAACTTTCGTATCGTCGTATACGACGGTTTCGGATAGCTGAGAATTAAGCTTAAAGCTGAGAATTGAGCTTAAAGCTTAATTCTCAGCTATCCGAAACCGTCGTATACGACGATACGAAAGTTTTCCTATTGGTGGAATTTCGAAAAATTTTGAAATTCCACCAATAGGAAAACTTTCGTATCGTCGTATACGACGGTTTCGGATAGCTGAGAATTAAGCTTTAGGGCCTTAGGGGTCAATATTATGACGTTAAAAAATTGCATGCGTTACTTTAGATAGATATTTACAAAAAAACTTATATGTACTTCAAAAACAAACGGCATTTCTTCACTTGAAAGTTTAAATTTTTAAGAGATTTTCAACAAAACGAGATAATACTTACCTGTTACCTTTTCTAATGTGAAACCGTTTATCCCATCCGTTTGTTTTCTTATAAAAAAGATTAAAATAAAGCATATTTTCAATATTTCGGTTTAAAAAACTTGGAATAAAAAAGAAACAAAAAATCAAAAATTTTATTAAGTACAAATAATACGACACTGCGCATGCGTAATGACGTCACACAATCTGTAGTGGATTTAAGTTAGAAAATTAAATCCACTCTGGAGTGGATATAGCTTCGGCGTAGTTCGACAAGTAACCTCAAATTGAAATTTTTATTTAATAATAATCAATGTTGTTTTATCAAAAACAGCTGTGGGCAAGTTAAATTAATTGAAATTAGACATTAAAGTGTTATAGTACCGGCTGTAACAGCCGGAAGAACCGTCGTCTGCGTTGATCTGTCGTAGTTTTCGCTACTATCAAGTCATACCAATCGCTCAAAATCGTGCGATGAAATATGCTATTAAAATAAGGTAGATGGCTCCACTTAAGGGAACATAGGAATTTATTTTACCGATAATCAATTAGACATTTTGTTGCGACTGTTGCAAATTTCATACAGTGACAGTATGATGACATTACTCCAGTGTAAAACATGTTATTACAGTTTCCATTGTTCCCTTATGCACTAGCGCCTCTAGTTGCAATTTACTGGATAGGTATGCCTTGATAGTAGCGAAAACTACGACAGATCAACGCAGACGACGGGAAGAACAATAATACAAAGTTCCATTTTAAGGTTAGTTGTCGAACTAAGCTAATCTAAAGCTTTATGAGACTCAGGGTTAAGTTACGACGATTAAACTTTGGTGACAAGGAGTAATTATAAGTATGGTTAATGAGAAATAAATTGAGGAAAATTGTTTCACGATAAGCGTAGTTTTGGGGCGGTATTGATAGTTGCCACCCCCAGAACTTTCTAGCCTTTCTCATTTTTTCAACATAAATTTTTCCATACTTTAGAGAATTTAATAGTAAACATTTTTTATAACTTGATAGTTTGTATTTAAATTAAAACTTTTTGAAATAATTAGCAAAACGGTTGAAAAAACGTAAAAATTGGCAATTTCCACCCATAATTATCGTTTTACTAATTATCTCAAAAACTATTAATTTTAACTCAAACTATCAAGTTTCAATCGGTTTTTGTAAATTTATTTCTCAATGACCATACTTACAATATTACTCTGTTACCAAAATTTCATCGTTGTAGCTTAAGCCGTTCAAACATTAAATCAAAATATCAAAAAAATAATGAAGACTTTAAAGGCATATATCTCAGCAGGAGTCGACTTTTGGATAAGGCTTGTTTAGCTGAATCGTCTTGTTTTGACATTGTATAAGTTATGGTACTCATTTCAAACTTTTTTAATTGTTATAGGACATCAAATTGTGCAACTTTCCTCTAATTTAACCGACCTCTTAGCTCTTACCGTTTAGGTCCTAAACTTCTTATCTCCTAAACTTTAGGAGATACCCATAGTGGGCAAGATACAAGTGACCATCCTGTATAGTATCCAAAATTAATTTGCTTTCTTGTTATAGATACAGAATTTTATGCTCTAAAACTTTTATTTTAGGGTTTGTTTTTATAAAATAAATTCGGAGAAAGTTTACACGTTAAATCCCTATGACCGACAGCTCCGGTCACCACTCTGCATAGTGCAGGGAGACTTACACAAATACAGCAATAATATTTTAAGTATTATATAAGATAATATTTTTTTAAGACGAGCCGAGGGGAAGCGCAGATACCTAAATTGGTAGTTTTTCCCTCTATGCAATAGTAATCGCCTAGTTACTTATAATTTAGTAGCAGCCACTGATGCAAACGAATTTATTTTAAACCAATCGTGTTTAAGGGAGACGTCGCCAAATCTGCGTGAACTTATCCCTACCGCTCCTCAAGTTAAATTGTTCTAGCTGTATGTGCCAATAGAAAATTAATTTTTTAAGACTTATGATCCTCTCACAATTTTAATATTTAATTTATTACTTTAATTTATAACAGATTCGATTGGCTCCTAGTATAAGTCATATCTATCGTTACTAGTAAGTAATATCGTTGCGGTAAATTAGCAAGTTTAAGAAAAAATCGGATGCAAAATGCATAAAAAATAAATATGTACCTATTATCCGTTCACTATTTATTTGCGCTATGGTTGGCCATGTTAGGGTGACAGATTCCATCCGGTATAAATTTGAAAAAAATCAGTTAGGTTAAGTATTGTAGAGTAGTGACTGTTATTCAATTGTGTTAATAGTTGGTCTGTCAGTGGTCTGTTTTTTTTTAAATTGTCAAGAGCTATCAGCCAACTTAATAGGGACTTTTTATTTTTGCAAACCAAAAAATAAAAGTTCATGGCCAACCCATAGCGCAAATAAATTGTGAATGGATTATACCATATAATTACGAAAATGGTTTAGATTAAATTGAAGCGCATTTTATCCAATAAACTCGGAGAATCGCTTTATTAAAATGCGATGAGTGCCATTATAGGTACTATTACCATAGCTATGGGTTCCATAAAGAACAAAGTGCACGAAAAAAATATACGTTTAAATATTAATTAACAACGCAAAAACTATTGCTATTAAAAAAATTAATTCATTAATCAAAATTAATACTACAACTTTCATGGTAAATATTAACATTTACATGTTAATTGTTAATTACTTAAGAAGTTTGTAATTAAAATTTTATAAAAAACTTGATTTTTATGATCGAAGCAATTTAATTATGTTGTTTATTAATTAAAATTTTTTTACAGCTAAGAAGTTTCCAGAATTTTGTCCATTATCAACACCAAATTATTCCAGATGTATGGAAAAAGCATTTTCAAAAATGGGACCCATGCTGCTAAAAGGAGTTCGTGAAATTAAATTTCCCAGATTGCATCCGTTGGAAATTAGTACGGTTACTTTTAATAGATCAATAAACAACGTGATTTCACTTGCGGCTACAATGAAAAATATACAGTTTTGGGGATACAACACTCTTCGTTTAGAAAGCTTCGAGTATGAAAAAAAAGAAAATTTTAGTTTAAAATTTTAAATGTAACTTTTTTTAGTTTAGATACTGAAACTTTGGAAGGACAAATTCACTTGTTTATACCTGAATTGAATAACACACTTGAATTTGATTTTAAGGGTAATATGTTCGGAGTTAATTTGGATAGTGCTGGATTAATGTCAGCCAACAGCAGTAAGTATCTACTATTTTTTTCGATTACCAGCAAAAAGATTATGATTTTCCGATCTCTGATGGAACGAGCACTATGAAGATTAAAGCCTTTTCGTAAGCTCAAGTTATAGCAAATGTATAAATTTATTTTCCGGCTGTCATGACATACATTGTGCACTAACTAATAATAGTTACAATTTTCAGGAAACATTGACTTACTGTTCATTTTCAAATTGAAAAAATTCAATAAACTGGGAGTAGATTATTACGGTTTTGAAAAATTCATAGGCAAAAGTACCATAGGAGATAGTGATCCAAAAATGGTTTCTAGAGATCCAAAATTACAACCGGCAGGTATTTTATTTACAATTTAGGAAAAACAAACGTCTTGACTTTTTTCTTTTTTTTTGCTAGTTGATGCTATGCTTAATATGTACAATCAAAATCACAGACGAGTACTCGATGCAATTAATCCCATATATGAGGAAATATTCCAAGAGTTTTATAGAAGTTTAGCTGAACAAGTTCTTGCAAATATACCAGCAGACGAATTGACTCCTCCATAATACTCCTTTAATAAAAAATTTCTTGTATGTACTTTAATTAACGTTAATTTGAAATAAATTGTTTGTTTTTATTTACAAACTATTCATTATTATGTAATTTTGTGTTACTTTTAATAAAATTGTTTTCTACCTAAAATAAACTATGGACTTGTCTAAAACACCATGATCGAACAAAATAATCTATTTATTCCGTTCATGGTAATAGATAGTCGGAAATTTTCTGTAGTTTTTTAAGCTATATGATTTTCTTTAAATCAAGGTTACTACATCCGGTCCATCTTTAATGTGTATTTTTTTGAATTGGACATTTACGCATGAACTGTTGCTAATCAAAACTTCGACTCGGCGAAAAAACTCAGAGAAAACCCAAGAACCAGTTTAAGAAAATCCAATTGAAAACGTTGCAGACTAAAAGAGAGTACATTTAGATAGAGATAAATTCGATAAGCGGAGCAGACTAAAACAAAATTGAGTTTATACAGCCCATCAAAGCCCATTTTGTTCTTATATCTTGAGGTTTTAAGCAGAAACTGCAAGGCCCATCTGCACCAATTGTTAATGAATGTTGTTTAATTTTCTACTGAATGAGTTCTACACAGTAGGGTATTCTTTATTTAACTATTTTCTGAATTTTATTTTTGCCGCCCCCCGAGTTTAGTGCAAAAAAAAACAATAAAAATTTTAAGCCTGGTTTTAGCTTTCTAGGACATCGCTGAAGTCCTCCTGTAACGAGAATAAGTTCAATAAGAACCACCCTAATACACAGATATAGAATCGAATAGTATTATACCACTGACATTTTTAAAGTTGACTCTAGTAGAAAGTATAGCTTTTTGTTCGTTTTTTTAAAATGGATCAGCAACGTCAATCTATACAATACTTAATTATAATGATGATTAGCGAATAAAATTAGCGATGCAGTCACAGCATGCGATTGGAAAATTTCCAACAACTCAAAGTTGCTCTTGTAAATAAAATGAAATTTGAAGAATATTATATTCCTTTAACGATAGGCACTCACTAAAAAGAGATTTTATGAAATCGGAAATACGAAAATGTTAATTGCATTCCTTAATAAACCGCTTGTTCTAAAAACATGAAAGAGAAGTACTAACCAATTTCGATCGACGGCAAATATGTGAACTAAACGAATTTTATTTAAAATATCTTTCGCGGGAAAAGATTCGTCCAATCGTAATGAAGAATTCAGGGTATGTACACGCATAGTTAAAAGTCGAGTGTATCTACAAATATTAGATAACGAGAAAAGCAATTTGAGGCTAACTTTAAAATAATCTGTTTGTTCATTAGTCATTACTTATTTTAATATTTTCCTTTATGTAGTTTTGTTACACATTGTTCGCCGACAAGATGCAGCTAAGTCACTCCCTAGAAATTTTTGTCAAATAAGGTTGACGCATGTCAATTGGTGTAAGTGTTTTAAATCGGATAGAAGAAGAATTCTATTCGAATATCGCGCCCTTTTTTTGGGGAGTGGCTTGGCTACATCTTGTCGGTGAATGGTGTAATTATTAAGCAATTATTTACAATTGTAAACTTTTCAAATTCACTATCCTAATGTTAATCTATATTCAATTGTAGTGACAGTTACTTGTCAAATTTAGCGACTTTTAACTCGTAGTGTATTTCAAAATTTATGGCAGCACTGCCCCCCCCCCCTCAGTTACCGATTTATCTTGGCGTCACTGTATATTTCTTTAATTTAATTAGACATTCACTAATGGCCGTTTGCACCGCTTACAGATAGTTTATATAGGGGATAAGTTGTCAAAATATAATTTATTTGCCACATAAACTAAAATCGGTGCGAAATGCCATATGTAGCAGGTACTTTTGTAGAAAATTTATTTGTCAGTTTGATTTATCCTACAGTTAGATGGAGGTGCAAAAGTTTTTGACAACTTATCCACCAAATAAATTATTTTTCAGTTTATCTGTAAGAGGTGTAAACGCCCACAAAAAAGGGACTTCTGACATTCTTCTTAAAATTATGATTTTAGCAATTTTGCAGATAGCTATTGTTATATCACAGGCGATATTATTTTAACGACTAATTAAAGATTTTCCCGAAAAAGTCCTTCCACTTGGCCTTATCAGGAGTTAAAAGAGTAACAGTAAAGATAACATTAGGGAATCAAGATCCTTACAAAAATTTGAATTACCCGAAATGCCACTGAGGACCAAGAGTGGAAGGAGTAGTTTAACGGTACACGTATAACTTAAATTAAGGAAGCACTTTTAGGCAACTTTCACTGTGGTACAGTACGTCCAGGACTAGAAGCCGAAGTTGACTTGATCCTTATTATCTCATTAGCACCCTACTGTGTTGGGTAGCAATAAAAAATTTAAAAGACATTAAATGACTTTATACCTGCAACTGCCATACAAAGTTCCTTTTACCTTTCTCTCGAAGCTTTTACTCATCTTTTATTGCTACCCAACACAGTAGGGTGCTAATGAGATAATAAGCATTAATGAGTCAACTTCGGCTTCCAGAAATGGATGTACTTGATGATAACCTAACAAGACGTCGTAGGCAAGACAACACGCAGTGAATTCTAGCAAAGTGGCGAGTTGAGAAAAACAACCTAAGAAACTCGAGTAATGTAACCCCAAAATAGCGATGGCAATAAATTCCAAACGAAACAGTAGCCTAGGTAATTGTACCTATACAAAACCTAGAAAGTACTATCCAGTTTTTCGTTTGAGCTTGATACTCGACGATTTTAATGTCTTTTACAGTCACAACGTTTAATTAAAAGTGCATGTAATTGCTATTACTAAGTTTTTAATTTATACTGTATTCGTAAACAAATTGTATTTAAATAAATAAATTATGGTATTGAACAAACGATTATATAATTATAAAAATTACAATAAATAAACCTGTACTTCAGTTTATTTAACAACTAGTTTTTCTATTTCAAGGGTGAATTTTCACGTTAGGTACTTATATTAGAAGCTGATAGTGGATTTTTTCATTTATTCAAGAAAACTCGAGTTTTAAGTACATCTACTGTTGAATTTTTTTTAATTAAAAAATTAACCATGAAGGTATTAGTACTTTCAATTACACTGCTAATTCAAACTTTATTAGTGTCTTCTAGTATTTTACGTAAGTATTTTTTAATATTTATTTTTTTTAAAAAATTATTGAATGTTGACCCTTCAAGAATAAGGTAAATCATTATACTAAATTAAAGTGTTACGATTTCAAAATCCCGAAGTCGAATTAAGTAATTAATTAAATAATTTAAGTTTTTATATTGCTGAGAAAAAATATATTTAAATAAAAATTAACACGAGTAACTATACAGGGAAGAATAAAATTTAAAAAAATAAAAATAATTGTTGTTTTTTTTAAATTAAAGACTTGTTTTTCAATTATTAGTAATTATAAAACTATTAATGCTAACGTTCAGGGTGATATTTCTGATTGTATTTTTTATTTTAAATTTTAAGTAGAGCACGCAAACATCATTTAAATATATGTTCTATGTAGAAGAAAATAGTTTTAGATTACTGGAATTACCACTACCTACTGACTTTGCATGCTACTTTTATGAACTGAAAATTTGTATAATTTCTCACACAATAATTGAGTTTTACGACTTGATTTTATAAAGTATATACAGTGGTAACATCAAAGGGACAACTAGATGATAGCTCTGGAGGAAGAATTATTATAGTTTTCTGTACTTCGTCGAACTGAAAACTAAAGGTTAAGCAAATTGTAATCGTGAGTTCTTCACAATTGAAGAATTTCTAAACGATGCGGCTAGGTATCTCAAGAGTTTAAAAATTTTTTAACTTGTTTTATAATATCTTGAAATTTAAATGTTAGGTAATACAGGCTATTCTTTGTGTACTTTGGACAGTGCTTGCATCATTATTTAGACATCATTATGTTTTAAAGAAGTTATCCAACCAATAAAGTCATAAAACTCAAACATCGTTTGACAAAGTATACAAAAAGTTTAAAATAAGATACGTAGAGGTAAAATCAACGCTTCTTTTATGTAGACAGATTTATAGCCAATTTAGTAAATTACTGTCCAAGTCAAAGTCACGGTTTGGCTTTGTACTTGAATATTATTATGTTATTTATCACCGTGATAATTGATGATAGTTTTCACAATTTTTAAATTTAATTACTGTTTTAGAAGAAAAAGTTTGAAATGTAAGAAACATAACTAAATTTTATAATAACCAAATATGCTTTAGCTCTAAAACATTTACGGCCAGGCTAGTTGCATAAAGCCAGATTATATTTTAATTGGAAAATTAGATTTATAATTATTAGATATGGCAACATTGCACAATGTATAATGTCAAAGTTTGACGCTTGTACAACCATATATTACCACAGAAAGTTTTTTTTTAAATTTTATTAAATTTTCACAATAGAGCATTTACAAGCAGAAGGCGCAAAGATCGGTAGTTGCAATACTTGCATGCTTTAACATGTACAAAGTTTTTTTTTTACTTATTTATAAGAATAGGAAGCAGTAAGATTTTTTTAAGTATTTTATATGGAAGTAGCGAACAAAAATAAGCGTGACTGTATATTTTACTTAATTTTTTGTGTACAAATAACGTAGAAAACGAATATTATTTACGATTTTATCCACTGAATTGAAGAACAACTTAATTTTAAATATCTATAAACAATTACTTTACTTATTTAATAGAAAACATAAAGAAAAACGCGGTTTATAACACACAATGTCACTCTTATGTAAATTGTCATTAGAGTAAGTGCATAGAATGATGCCTAACATCAAGCAAACATCGACCGTTGCACCTCTTCTGGATTTTAATAGTACCGAGTTATTGTAAATGCTTTATTAAAGGCAACACAAAACGAACTTAACGTCAGATTTGAATATTTATTTACAAACGTCAAACTTTGGCATTTTTATTTATTTATAATGTTGCCATATCTAATAATTATAAATCTAATTCTCCAATTAAAATATAATCAGGCTTTATGCAACTGGCTGTTAGGGAAGTAAATAATGAAAATTTAGAATTTACACTACTATTTGGTCACGAGGTGTACTCATCTTACGTTGGGTTTACTCTAACTACAAATCTTGATTTGTACGGAATTATAATAGAAGCATCATGCAGTGTGTTTATAATTACCTTAGATCAGTTATAACAGCAATCCAAAAGTTGAACTCAGTGTAGAGTGGTCACAGCAATTAATTCTGAAAACAAATAAAAAAAAAGCTATAATTTTTTGTATTATAAAATAAAATAAATAAGAGGTTTAAAATTCGGTGTGATGGGACAAATATAGGTATCTCTCAAAAATCAAGGAATAGATTGGGAAAGTTATGGGTGGAAGGTACCCGCAATAATTGTAGACCTTAATCAATTTTTTTCTGCCTTATAAAAATTTATTTTAATAAATTGATGATGTGAGGAATGTTAACTAGGGCTGTACTTAATTTTTGTAAAATATAGAAGTCATAATCGTTATAATTTAAAAGATATTTTATTAAAGTTATTTAGATATTCACGGCCTTAATATCAGTTCAATTAAATCGGTATTTAAACCATGTTATAGAGAATCCTTTATTTTAGGGTATGACATATTTTATAATTTTATTAATTATTTGGAAACTTGTATATCGCCTTTTTATTAATTTTATTATGACTACTTTTGTATTATAGAGGCGTATAAAATTGCATTATATAAGGTTCCAAATAATAAATAAAATTATAAAATATGTCATACCCTAGAATGAAGGATTGTCTATAACATGGCTTAAACGCCGATTTAATTGAACCGATATTAAGGCCGTAAATATCTAAATAACTTTAATAAAATATCTTTTAAACTATAACAATTATGACTTTTATATTCTATAAATATTAAGTACAGCCCTAGTTAACATTCCTCACATCATCAATTTATTAAAATAAAAAAATTGATTAAGGTCTACAATTACTGCGGGTACCTTCCACCTGAGTTAGGCTGAGTCGATTCTAACCTATGGTTGTGGAGTTGTGAACTTGATGGAGATCGATTATTTGAGAAGGGTAATAAACGACTGAAGGCAATGAAAACACTACCTCCGAGAAAAGAGGTTTAAAGTAGTTTGGAAATGTGCTCCAAATGGAAGATAGTAGATGAGCAGAAAAGGTATCGTCTCTAATGATCATGAAACATCAGTATGGCGGAAAACATGAGCGAGATAGAGAATAGAGAGAGATAGAGGAATTTAGAAGAAGATACACAAGTAGATGGATGGCGATTGCCGATTAGCTGTAGGAAATGAGTATAAATTAATGTCTATTGTCACTGAAGTTTGAGGCAGAAGGTCTAATAAAAGGCATTAATCAACGCACTAATAAATTTTTATTAACCCCACATTTGAAACTCTCCTTACAGACAAGAGAATTTCATTTTGTACGTTAGAATTAATTATTTGACTTATAGTGAGCAGTGAGGATGAGGATGCTCTATAAAAAGTATCCGCAACCAGAAGCGTTAAAAAGGCATTTATTAACGCCCTAAAAAAATTAATTAACCCCACATTTGAAACTCTCCTATACAGGCAAGATAATTTCATTCTATACGTTAGAATTAATTATTTGTAGTAAATAAGGGTTGACTTAGAGTGAGGATGCTCTATAAAAAATATCCGCATCCAGAAGCGTTCAAAAAGGCATTTATTAACGCCTTAAAAGAATTTTAATTAACCCCACATTTGAAACTCTCCTATATAGACTTTCATTCTATACGTTAGAATTAATTAATTGTCATAAATAAAGGTTGACTTAAAGTGACGATGCTATATAAAAAATATCAGCAATCAGAAAGACATTTATTAAGGGTGCCATATTTAACAAATGGGCGGGGAAGGTGATATTTAGACATTCCGCTCTTAAGCTTCAGCGCCTTTAATACCCGGTTGATATCACTAATATTTACAATTCCTGATAGGGTAAAGTTCAAAGAAGGCACTAAAGTATTTGTATATAAAAAATAAGAGCCTAATTAGTGAGAAAAATGCAGTTGAACTTGGTGAAATTCAAAAAAAACAACGGATGTTGGGTAGAAACAACATCCTGTCTTTTTTTAAATTTCACCAAGTTCAACTGCATTTTTCTCACTAATTAGGCTCTTATTTTTTATATACAAATACTTTAGTACCTTCTTTGAACTTTACCCTATCAGGAATTGTAAATATTAGTGATATCAACCGAGTATTAAAGCCGCTGAAGCTTAAGAGCGGAATGTCTAAATATCACCTTCCCCGCCCATTTGTTAAATATGGCACCCTTAACGCTTTAAAAAAATTTAATAAACTCCACATTTGAAACTCTCCTATTCAGTCAAGAGAATTTCATTTTATACTTTAGAATTAATTATTTTTCATAAATATAAAGGTTGACTTAGAGTGTCGATGCTCTATAAAAAATATCCGTGATCAGAAGCGTTCAAAAAGGCATTTATTAACGCCTTAAAGAAATTTTAATTAACCATACATTTGAAACTCTCCTATACAGAAAAGATATTATATTATCCTACATCCTAGAGCTAGAGCACACCTTCGATGCCTGGTCAGAGGCCGATAAGGTCCTGATCAGGTCGGTTATCACGAAGGCGGGGCGCCAGGAGGGCTTGGTGGACTCTCTAGAGTTGTGGCAGGAGGACCTCTACAATCGAGTAGCGCGAAAAGACGTAGGGGCGGGTAATATACACCCACGGCCCGCTGGGAGAGGCGGAGGTAGGGAAGTTTGTCGAAAGAACAGGCGCAAGGCCGCGGCTCATGCAGTCCTGGACGGCGTGTCCCTGGGCAACTCCCGACCCGATGCCCTGCCCATGGCCGAAGTCGAGCGGTACTATCAAGGGATTTGTGCTGCTGATAGTACCCTAGACGATAACCCCGTCACGGACGCTAAAGAGCTGGATGGCGTCGACGCCTGAACGGCTATTACGACAGAGGAGTTGTCACAGGCCCTAGTTAATTTAAAGAAGGGCGCAGCTGGTACTGACAGAATATCGTGGGACGACCTTAAAAAGATTCCTATCCAGTCCTTGGCCCTATTCTTTAATACCTGTCTCTTGTCGGGAGGAATGCCTGATCGTTTGATGGAAAGCAGAACGACTTTGATTCCGAAGGCAGATGTTGATCTATCAGCGGTCAGCGGCCTATTACGGTGTCGTCGGTTGCGGCTCGACTGTGCCATAAGGTTCTCGCAGGGCGGTTGGGCAGCCTCGCCTTAAACCCACATCAACGTGGGTTCAGATCTGTCGACGGAGTGCTCTTGAACACACTAACATTAGAGGCGATGATTAAGGAGGGGCGGCGTATGGCTCAGCCCTACAGCTTAATCTCCTTAGATCTAACCAAAGCTGTCGATACCGTCTCGCATGAATCGGTGGAAAGAGCACTTCGGCGGTTCAAACTCGACCAAAGATTTATCAGGTACAAACAAGGAGACCCCCTGAGTCCCGCCCTGTTCAATCTAGTTGTGGATGAACTAATCGATGATCTGGAGAGATCCAGCGATGGACTCTCCTTAACCGAGGATCTTACGGTTACCAGGCCCAAGTTTTCTGTTGGGGGTGACCCCATCAGGATCTTGGCGCCTGGTGAGTTTTTCAAGTACCTAGGACGTCAATACAGGCATTTAGGCCAAGCAAGACCGATCGTAAGGGACCTCAAGACCGCTCTTTCTCGGGTGATTCAGGCGCCCTTAAAACCTTTTCAGAAAATCACTCTACTGAAATTATACCTACTGCCGAAGTTTCTCAGTTGTTTATGTTGTACTTCAATAACGATGTGTCTGCTTAAGGAGGTTGACAAGCTTGTGAGGATGACACAAGGATGACACTGCACTGTCCAAGGCAGCTGTGGCGAAGGGTTGGTTGGTAGACTCCAAACCCCACGTCAGGACTTCCCGTGGCCAACTCTTCAAACCGGATCTGATTATGGTGAAGGAGCGAAGGGTGGTCGTGTGCGACGTGACCGTAAGTTGGGAAGGGCCGCATCCTCTGGACCAAGCGTTTGCCAATAAAGTGGCAAAATATTCTGGGCCCGAGGTGATGGAAGCCCTGGAGAACAAATTCCCAGGTGCTGAAATCACCGTTACAGCACTGGTTCTTGGAGCCAGGGGCACTTGGTTCGGCGGTAATTGTTGGGTCAAAGACATTTTGTCCCTTAGTGACTATCAGATGGTGACGACTGCGCTGAGTGGCTCCTTGCAAATACACAAGGAGTTCATGAGGTCAGTATGGAGGATCTAAATGCTGGGTGTACTATGACGTCATAGCGTGACCACTCCACCAGGGAGTTAGGTTTTAATATCTATCCTTTGCTTCCTCCGTTTGCATTGCGGATGGAAGCCAAAAGCCAAGGACTGCCAACAGGTGGATCCGTTGTAATGTTTGTGTGCATAAAATGTATGGCGTTAATTGATTCCTAAGGTATTTGTTTCCTATCTAGGCTTTGCCTACCGCACCCGCCCCTGGTGGGCGGTGCTCCTATATATGTTTTCCAACGGGCGGATACCATCTGAACCCGAAACTGTGGTTGCGATATTTTATACGTTAGAATTAATTATTTGTCATTATAAAACACACAAGTTAATTATATTCTAATAAGTATTAATATAGTCAATAAATTGTGTTTCAGCTAAGAAATTTCCAGAGCCATGCTCGAAATCTCTTCCAAATTACAAAGAATGTAAGTTGGCTTACTTTGAAAAAATTAAGCCTTACATTATCAATGGAGTGCCAGAATTGAATATTCCAAGCTTGAATCCATTACAACTGGACGAACTTGTAGTAAACCGTACGGTAAACGAACAAATGAGCTACTCTACTAGAATGTTAAATGTGCGAATGTGGGGACTTGATGAAACACAACTTTTAAAATACGAGTACGTTATAGATAATCAATATACATTTATACAAATAACATTTTTTGATTTGAATTTAGTTTTGATCCAGAAGACTTAGAAGGAGAGTTTACAATAAGAATTCCTTATATTAAAACCAAAACCGATTACGATATGGTTGCGAATATGTTCGGAGGTCAAATAATCAATTCAGGAAAATTTAAAGGCTACACAAGTAAGTAGAAACAGGAAATAGATTTATTCCGTTATTCCTTCTGTGATTACTTGAGTTTACCTTTACACAAGAAAGGGAACAATAAACTTCCATGCTCCATCCCTATCATACACTAGATATTAATTATTTGTTTGCAGCCAACGTTGTGGTCAATATTTACTTGAGGTTAAAGCGGGTTAACAGAAAAGGTGTTGAATATTTCACAGTCGACGATTTATCGATGAAAAGCCACATTGGAGATTCCGAAATGAAAATTACTTCCAGTGATCCAGTTTTTCAACCAATCTGTAAGTTTAATTACTTGTAACCTATTTTTTATTATACTTGCATTATAATCTGCCAATTCCACACTAAAAAGCATTCATAAAATCGTCTTTATTGCACAAGTGCTCTATAAAGTCGTCTAGGTAACAACAATAATATTAACTGTTGTGTGACTGTTGTTCTCCTATGTAAACACAAAGCATCTCTGTGGCAACAAATATATCCAAAATCGGCACGCTTATTTTTCAAATTTTAAATACAGATTTTTTCTCTTTTACAGAGGTTTTAGTTGCAATTATAATAAAAAATAGCGTATAATACTCGTGTATAAGTAGACTTTATCGCATACGCGCCATTACAAGCACTCGCAAGCTCGCGCTTGTAATTTTCGTCGCTAATGCGATAAAATCCTTCTTATACACATGTATTATAATATACTATTAATATAACTAAATAATTTTTTTAGTTGATCGCTTGATAACTTATTACAATCAAGATCATGACCGTGTTCTTAGATTGATGGAGCCTGTATTTTCTGAAACTGCAACTACTTTCCTTAGACCTATTATAGAAAACATATTGAGTGTAATTCCAGCAGACGAAATAATGTTAGATTAATCTAAAATTTATTTATTACAAAATTTTGATTATTGTTAGTTATAGTGAATAGTATAGTATGAAGCTTTTAATAAATTTAAAATGATTAATTTTAACTTTCTTTGAATCGCATCTTATTAAATATTCTAGCAGTATTTTTTATATTTTGTACATAATGTACCTTTAAACTTCTGGTCGAAAATAAACATAACATAAACTTCGTTTATATTGATATTGCCTTGTATGGTAAAGCAGGATTTTCATGGACAATGATTGGTATTTCCGTAATTTTAGGGTATAGTATGATAGCTGATAACTTATAAGTGTATAACCATTGGTGATACATTAGTAATGTATAATCAATGGTATAATCAGATAGCACAAATTCAGAAAATTATTAAAAAAGTAGATTCTGAATGCTTTCCCTTATAAATTATTAACTACGTTACAAAATAAGACATTTCCTGACTTGAATAAACAAGTAAGTACAATAATGAAGTTGTAAAAGTCTGATGCATGCAACTGCAGATGACATTGATTTTGTGTATAGTATTACGTAATTAGTGGTTTTTATTGGAAATTTAATTACCTATAATAATTAAGTGTGCAGTTAAAATAAGAGACAGCAGTCCATCATTTGTATTTTCCAAGTTTGGTACAAAAATATTAAGAACAACAGCTAAAATTTCTTAAATTTTTTTATTTTGCATATTTGCTGGAAATAATTTTCAAAGAACAAATTTTTATTCGTTTACTCCACTATAATTTGTTTATACAAAATTGGAACCAGAATAGGACATTTTTACCTCTTGAAATTATATAAAAAAACGCACCCCTACAACTACCCCTTCAAGAAGTGGCGCTAACTTTGAACCCCTAAAATTTTGTGTCTTAAATTTTTCTTCGAAAACCAACCGTTCTTGGGAAAAATTTAAAATCAATAATGATGATAGTATAATATTTGTCTCTCTTGAAATAATATCCAAAAAGACACTCCTAAACATTTAAGGATCTCAAAGTTGGAGAGGATAAAATGTAAACAAATCACTTATAGAATATGGGCCTGTGACAGAAAAATCTGGGTGATTGTATTCAGGCTCATCCTTTGGTAATAAGCTATTTGAGTGCCAGCGAACACGAAAGTCTGGTTGGCTTCCAAAGGCACTGGCTTAAGGCCTCATGATCCTTCAATGAAATTCTTAAAGAAGGAAAAAAGTAAGAAATATGACAGCATTCGGGATGCAGCTTTGACATTTTTTCATTCTTATATGAGCAAAAAGAATCGATAAAAAAAATTGGCTACTTTCTAGTAGCGAGGCCAAAGACGATTTAACTTCAACTAAAGTTGTAACGAGTTTGAAAAAGTCCTGATAAAACATAAAACACAAAATAGTAGTACTGCTGCCACAGTTATTATTAGAAAATCGGCAGGTGCTGCTTACCAGTGGCGTAATTAACGGGCCCGCGTTGCGTTAGGACCCCGGAATTAAAGGGCCCCCAAAACATCGCTTAGTATCAAAATTTGTGATCAAGTAGAATTAGAAGTAAAAATAAAAGTAGAATTTCAAGTAGAAAATTAACGGTGGGTAGGAACCCCACTCTGGATATTGCGGGAGGGCTCCCAAACTCTTAGTTACGCCACTGCTGCTGCCGGTTTAAGGGATATCCACAAGTACTTAGAATTAAAAGTAACCAAAACTCAAAAATCAAAAAGAAAATGTGTAATAGATCCAGATATTTGTATTAATAAAGAAAGTGACAATAAAAATAATGCAAATTGTGAATTAAATAAAAGTCTGGAAGTGGAAAGAACACATAAAAAAAAGACTCTTGCTTGTAAAGATTTGTAAGTAAATGTTAGAACTTTATAATATGTTTAATCGATTTAATTATTTTTAGAATACCATGTAAGTGCAAGGCAATGATTTCACCACGTATAGAAGAATCACAAAATCCCATCCCTTAAACAAAGACCAAAAATAAATCAAAGCGGAATAATGCAAACAGAATTAAAAAACCGTCAGCGATACGAAAAAACTCAAAATTTGTAGTAAGAATGAGACTAACCCTATAATATTCCAGATCGGTAGTTGTTGATGAAAGAGAAGGTTGTGTAACGAACGATGAACTTTTCTATACATTATTTTGATTTTAAATAATATGTTTTTTTACCAAGTTCGAGAAGTTTTTGATAAACTGAGAGACGAGACCAAAGGTCGAGTAGTGTTTGGCAAACAGACGGACGAAGCCAAAGGCCGAGAAGTGTTTGGCAAACTGACGGGTGAGGCCAAAGGCCGAGAAGTGCTTGGTAAACTGACGAACGAGGCCAAAGGTCGAATAGTGTTTGGTAAACTAAAGAACGAGGTCATAGAACGAGAAGCGTTTGGCAAACTGACGGGCGAGGCCAAGGGTCGAGAAGTGCTTGGTAAACTGACGGTCGAGGCCACATGCCGAGAAATGTTTGGCAAATTGACGGGTGAGGCCAAAGGCCGAGAAGTGCTTGGTAAACTGACGGGCGAGGCCAAAGGCCGAGAAGTGCTTGGTAAACTGACGGACGACGCCAAAGGTAGAGTAGTGTTTGGTAAACTAAAGAACAAGGTCATAGAACGAGAAGCGTTTGGCAAACTGACGGGCGAGGCCAAAGGCCGAGAAGTGCTTGGTAAACTGACGGACGACGCCAAAGGTAGAGTAGTGTTTGGTAAACTAAAGAACAAGGTCATAGAACGAGAAGCGTTTGGCAAACCCACGGGCGAGGCCAAAGGCCGAGAAGTGCTTGATATACTGACGGACGAGGCCAAAGGTCGAGTAGTGTTTGGCAAACAGACGGACGAAGCCAAAGGCCGAGAAGTGTTTGGCAAACTGACGGGTGAGGCCAAAGGCCGAGAAGTGCTTGGTAAACTGACGAACGAGGCCAAAGGTCGAATAGTGTTTGGTAAACTAAAGAACGAGGTCATAGAACGAGAAGCGTTTGGCAAACTGACGGGCGAGGCCAAGGGCCGAGAAGTGCTTGGTAAACTGACGGACGAGGCCAAAGGCCGAGAAATGTTTGGCAAATTGACGGGTGAGGCCAAAGGCCGAGAAGTGCTTGGTAAACTGACGGACGAGGCCAAAGGCCGAGAAGTGCTTGGTAAACTGACGGACGACGCCAAAGGTAGAGTAGTGTTTGGTAAACTAAAGAACAAGGTCATAGAACGAGAAGCGTTTGGCAAACTGACGGACGAGGCCAAAGGTCGAGTAGTGTTTGGCAAACAGACGGACGAAGCCAAAGGCCGAGAAGTGTTTGGCAAACTGACGGGTGAGGCCAAAGGCCGAGAAGTGCTTGGTAAACTGACGAACGAGGCCAAAGGTCGAATAGTGTTTGGTAAACTAAAGAACGAGGTCATAGAACGAGAAGCGTTTGGCAAACTGACGGGCGAGGCCAAGGGCCGAGAAGTGCTTGGTAAACTGACGGACGAGGCCAAAGGTCGAGTAGTGTTTGGCAAACAGACGGACGAAGCCAAAGGCCGAGAAGTGTTTGGCAAACTGACGGGTGAGGCCAAAGGCCGAGAAGTGCTTGGTAAACTGACGAACGAGGCCAAAGGTCGAATAGTGTTTGGTAAACTAAAGAACGAGGTCATAGAACGAGAAGCGTTTGGCAAACTGACGGGCGAGGCCAAGGGTCGAGAAGTGCTTGGTAAACTGACGGTCGAGGCCACATGCCGAGAAATGTTTGGCAAATTGACGGGTGAGGCCAAAGGCCGAGAAGTGCTTGGTAAACTGACGGGTGAGGCCAAAGGCCGAGAAGTGCTTGGTAAACTGACGGGCGAGGCCAAAGGCCGAGAAGTGCTTGGTAAACTGACGGACGACGCCAAAGGTAGAGTAGTGTTTGGTAAACTAAAGAACAAGGTCATAGAACGAGAAGCGTTTGGCAAACTGACGGGCGAGGCCAAAGGCCGAGAAGTGCTTGGTAAACTGACGGACGACGCCAAAGGTAGAGTAGTGTTTGGTAAACTAAAGAACAAGGTCATAGAACGAGAAGCGTTTGGCAAACCCACGGGCGAGGCCAAAGGCCGAGAAGTGCTTGATATACTGACGGACGAGGCCAAAGGTCGAGTAGTGTTTGGCAAACAGACGGACGAAGCCAAAGGCCGAGAAGTGTTTGGCAAACTGACGGGTGAGGCCAAAGGCCGAGAAGTGCTTGGTAAACTGACGAACGAGGCCAAAGGTCGAATAGTGTTTGGTAAACTAAAGAACGAGGTCATAGAACGAGAAGCGTTTGGCAAACTGACGGGCGAGGCCAAGGGCCGAGAAGTGCTTGGTAAACTGACGGACGAGGCCAAAGGCCGAGAAATGTTTGGCAAATTGACGGGTGAGGCCAAAGGCCGAGAAGTGCTTGGTAAACTGACGGACGAGGCCAAAGGCCGAGAAGTGCTTGGTAAACTGACGGACGACGCCAAAGGTAGAGTAGTGTTTGGTAAACTAAAGAACAAGGTCATAGAACGAGAAGCGTTTGGCAAACTGACGGACGAGGCCAAAGGTCGAGTAGTGTTTGGCAAACAGACGGACGAAGCCAAAGGCCGAGAAGTGTTTGGCAAACTGACGGGTGAGGCCAAAGGCCGAGAAGTGCTTGGTAAACTGACGAACGAGGCCAAAGGTCGAATAGTGTTTGGTAAACTAAAGAACGAGGTCATAGAACGAGAAGCGTTTGGCAAACTGACGGGCGAGGCCAAGGGCCGAGAAGTGCTTGGTAAACTGACGGACGAGGCCAAAGGTCGAGTAGTGTTTGGCAAACAGACGGACGAAGCCAAAGGCCGAGAAGTGTTTGGCAAACTGACGGGTGAGGCCAAAGGCCGAGAAGTGCTTGGTAAACTGACGAACGAGGCCAAAGGTCGAATAGTGTTTGGTAAACTAAAGAACGAGGTCATAGAACGAGAAGCGTTTGGCAAACTGACGGGCGAGGCCAAGGGTCGAGAAGTGCTTGGTAAACTGACGGTCGAGGCCACATGCCGAGAAATGTTTGGCAAATTGACGGGTGAGGCCAAAGGCCGAGAAGTGCTTGGTAAACTGACGGGCGAGGCCAAAGGTAGAGTAGTGTTTGGTAAACTAAAGAACAAGGTCATAGAACGAGAAGCGTTTGGCAAACCCACGGGCGAGGCCAAAGGCCGAGAAGTGCTTGATATACTGACGGACGAGGCCAAAGGTCGAGTAGTGTTTGGTAAACTAACGAACGACGCCAAAGGTCGATTAGTTTTTGGTAAACTAACGAACGAGGCCAAAAGACGAGAAGCGTTTGGCAAACTGACGGACGAAGCCAAAGGCCGAGAAGTGCTTGTGGTAAACTGACGGACGAGGCCAAAGGTCGAGTAGTGTTTGGTAAACTGGCGAGCGAGGCCAAAAGCCGAAAATTGTTTGGTAAACTGACGAACGAGGCGCCAAAGGTCGGGAAACGTTTAGCAAACTGACGGGCGATGGCAAAGGCCTAGAAGTGTTTGGTAAACTGCCGGGCGAGGCCAAAGGCCGAGAAGTGTTTGGCATACTTACGGGGAGGCCGAGATGTGTGAATTTTATAATATGTTTTAATCGATTTCATTATTTTTGGAGTACCATGTATAGAGTACCATAGATACTACACTACTTATCATGGTCCATTTAAATTGAAGCGAACGAAGGAACGAACAAACAAATGAATTCATTATCATTAATAATTAATTAATAATGAATTCGTTTGTTTGTTCGTTCGTTCGCTTCAATTTAAACGTACCATTAGAATGCGTGATTGCCACCAGCAAAGATCCCCCGGGTCAGGAGTTGAAAGTTAAAGATAATTCCTTTTCCAAATTATTTTGACTTTAAATACATACTTACTATGTTTCTTACTGTTTCAGCAAAAAATAAAGTTAGTATAGCCCAATGTGAGTCTTAAGTTCAATGGAAGTTCTATTGGATTGGATCAAGAATAATATTAAATGATTCCATTTAAGATTTAATACTTCCGGTTTTACCGGAAATGATACTAACTTTGATTTTTAAGGTTGAGTCTCATAAAGAGTGCTGAGCACTTGCGAGACTTAAGTTCGAGATCGATCACAAACTCGAACAGTTACGTCGCCGCTTTCGGCGGTTATCGGTTGAAAACAAGCAAACTGCCAACCTTTTCGAAATTTGGGCAACTCGTTCTTTACGTTTGTTTTCAACCGATAACTGCCGAAAGCGGCGACACGTAACTGTTCGAGTTTGAGAAAGCTTTATGAAACGGACTTAAGTCTGCGATCTCGATCTTAAGTTGAGCAAGTGCTTAGCACCCTTTATGAAATCCGCCCTAAATGTAGCACTATATTTATCTTTAATTTTTTGAGTTTAGGATGTCACTTATTCTATCATTAAAAAAAAAGATTTATTTTCGCATCTTGGTAGCCGTGACCACTGAAAATTTATACCTTTGGTACCTAGCGTTACAGGAAAAATGAAATTACAGTTGAATTTTTAAAAGACTACCGATACGTGACTTTTCGACTACTCAATAAATAACATACGTTTAACATTTTTATATTAGTAAGGGTAAGCATAGAAAGAAACAGAAAATACAAAAGTTGTGTTTCAAACACAAGTAAAAGTATAACACATACGTTATAAAAATTTTGTAGCGTGAGAGTGCGATAGAAAAAGACAGAATATAAAGGGAATTGGCTCATATAATTTATGTAAGTTCGTATTTCCGCTTGTGAAGTGTCAAGCTTGACATTCGTAGGTTAATTTTTAATACGACACATAGATGCCGTGGCAGTACTACCAAATGTCATGATATTTTTTACACAAAAGAAATAGAAAAATGCAATTTTCTGATTTTTTAACAGTCGTTTTAACATAAAAATGAAATGAGGTGATGTTTTTATACAACTAAACACAGTATTTTTGCGACATTTTTTATTCAAAGAAAATGATCAAATATTCAATGTAGCGACATCTAGATTGCCAGCTTTTAATTTCTATTTAGGAAATATGAATCTAGACCTGATTTGACGAGTAATTTGCATCTTAATTCATATGCACTGGGTTGGTCACGTGTCGGTAGTCTTTTAAAAATTCAACTGTATGTTAATAATTCAATTAGTTTGTGTTTTGTAAGCATTCAGATATTTTTTAACTACTTTTTAGGCAATAAGTCTGTTTTTTCAAATGTAATCTATTTGGCTCACTAGGATATTCCAATAGGGAAATTTTTCCCTAACACATTATTGCCGTGATACTTCAACAACATTGGTCGAAATATGAACGTTTCCCTTTTAAAAAAATGCTAACAAGTAGTGTCTTAAACCATGTGCATTATTAAAATTTAGACATTTGCGGAAGTTACCTTAGTTAATAATTTATTAGGCAAGGGTTAAATTATAAGAAGCGTTAGAAAGATATATAAACAAATTAATTTACAACTGGTTTGGTCCTCAAGGGTAACTACAATTAAATATACTGTATATTATCCAGATGCAGAAGGTTTAAAAACTTATTGAAGAAAACTGTTTTAAAGACAACTGTTAAAAAAAGTGTTAAATCATGAAGTTTTTAATTGTTTTAATAACAATTTGTTTACAATCGTTATTAGTTTCATCCAATGTGTTGCGTAAGTTTATTTTTAACTTAAGTAATTGTACAAAATAACCACAGGATATAATGTTAGAAGATTTCCATTTTTAATTTATACTTTACTGGGAATAGTGTGATCTGGGGCAGTAACAAAACAGTTTGAAAAGAGCGGTGTAGCCACGGTTCCCAGGGCTAGCACTTGGATGGGTCATGGATCATGGGTAACCATCTAAGTATAAGTAATTATCACGATGTAGGTATACGCAGAATAGACTATCAACTCTTCTCGAAAAGGCGTTTCCAAGTTAAGCCGCTAGTCCAGGATAATATGTAAATAGGCCGTAGATCTGTTTGTAAGCGTAATTTTTGGTTTATCTTGGTCGTAGATGGGAAGTTATGTTATAATTATACTATAGTAGTTATATTGCGTTAGGAGCTAGGTATATTTATTATTAAACAACAAAATGTCAAATGCAAATAAGTATAGAATTATATGAGTTATAAATAGTACAGTATAATTCAATTTGGGAGCAAAGATCAGTTAATTAATTTGATGTAAAAATTAATTAGTTCGCAAAAAAGTGGACAAACAACCTTTAATAAAGGTTATCCTTGGAAATGCTGGTAAACCTAAGTCCATAAAAGTGTAAATGCTTTGTTTATAATATATATTAAATATAAACACATCCAATATTCTACTGAAGTATACAGAAAGGTATAATATACAGGGTGGCCCGAATCTCACGTTGTCAAAGCAGGAAGACAAAGATTAAAATTGAATCAAGTCAATGAGTAAAAGCACGGGAATCTAAGCTTTAATGTCGTGAGTAGAAATTTCGAAGCACCACCGTGCACGAAGTTAAAACTTTATTTAGTCCATGTCAAATAGCCCTAAGGTAAGGCCAAAAGTAACCTTCAAAGTTATACATGTTTCTTAAAGTCAAAGTGAAATAAATTAGTTGCCGGACATAATTTGACAAAGTTTAGAAAAATTTTCTGTATTTAAAAAAAAACTTGGCTTATCGCATCAAAACTGTGCACATTAAAAATGTTTTTAAATTTACATGTAGGTAAATCAAACCAAATTATACAATATACAATAGGGTGATCTTTCGTGGAAAATTAAGTTAAGACCTTGCCTAAACAAAAACGCGTTTAAAAACTAACAGATAACAATATCAGAAGGGTATATACCAATACCAGAAACCACCCCATAAAAAAATAATAAACATCAAATAAAACCAAAAAAATATTTTTTCGAGCTCCTACTACAAGAACCAAATAAAAGTACTGACGTTTTTGAATTTTTCTTATTCAGAAATATTGGGAAAACATCGGCTACAAAAATCTTGTATGAATTAAATGATTACCACCAAAGATAAGACACCAATTAAAGAGATAATCGTCATTGTTCCTCTGTTGGACGGAATATAGATTTAACATCTGAGGTGTCTATTTTCTATAACTATATTTTTCATTTTAGCAAAAAAATTTCCACCATTCTGTTCGAAATCGGTGCCCGATTACAACAGCTGTCAAAGAGCTTATTTTGAAAAAATTAAGCCACACTTAATAAAAGGAATACCAGAAATCAACTTTCCAAGCTTGAATCCGTTGAAATTGAAATCGTTTGAAATAAACAACACATTTGATCCCAATTTTGGAGTTTCAGTATTACTCCAAAATTTAGAAGGATGGGGTTTCGACAAAATGCAATTTAAAAACAATGAGTATGAACAACTAAAAAGGTTATTAATTATTACTAATTTATTTTTTCTATTTAGTTTTGATCCAAATACTTTGGAAGGACATTTTACTACCGAAATTGCATCTTTCAAATTGAGGTTTAATTACGATATAACTGCAAATATTTTTAGATCCAAATTACGAAACTCTGGATTTTACAACACCCATTTGAGTAAGTAATTTATTAAATAGGAATTAAATCATTTGTTTTGTGTTCGACTATTTTGTGTTTCGAGTCCATAACTTGACTCGTTATGTTACTATTACCATGCTAGTATATGAGATCAACTGGAAAGTTATATTTTTAAAGAATATCATTGGTTAATATTCATCGCCAATATTCGAAAATTTTGACGTCAAGTTAAACCCAACCTTCAGTAATTTCTAAATTATTGGTTATAACGTTACTCGTAGAGGCCGTGCGGAATGTCGTGAACGATGAGTCACACCATCGCAGTAGTCGAAAATGTAAATAACTTGCTTGTTACTAAAAAATTTTAAAAAAATTTAAATCTCTCGTCATTTATATAAATTAGTCAATGTGTTTATCTTTTAAAATTTCACTACACTAGCCCTCTTCCCTCTAAATAACCCCGTCTTCGCGTAGCTTTTTTCAAGGGCATCGTTCACGAGATACCGTACTACCTCTACATATTTAGACTTTAGTGAACTAGTCTCCTTTATTAGCCTCACTCGCAAGCTCGCTCGTCCATTTACTGGACTTGTCCAAGAAAGTTCTTCATTACGTAGGTACTTGTAAAATAAATAATTATCATCCTTCTTTACAGAAAACATCGTTACCGATTACAAACTCAAATTGAAAATTATCAAAAAGTCGGGTATAGACTACTATGTTTATGATAAGCTATCAATTAAATGTAAAATAGGCGATATGGATATAAAAATTATAACAGACCAACCAGAATATCAGCCAACAAGTATATTTTAATTTTATTAATTGAAAATTAAGTTTATTCCTATTTATTTTGCAGTCGATAGTTTACTCGATTACTACAATGAAGATCACCAACGTGTTCTTAAAATGCTACAACCAACGATTGAAAATACCATGGAAGCTTTTGGTCGTTCTATATTGGAATATTCCTTGAGTTTCTTACCGGCAAATGAGTTAATCCCAGAATAATCTTATTTTTTTGTTTAGTAAAATAATTTTGACTTTCTCTTCTATTCTAATTCTAAGAATTACATAAATGTTACATTATATGTATAGGGTGTTAATGAAAAAATGTATTTTATGGTCAAAACTAAGATAAAAAGTTCTGATACATTTAGGTCTATCGAAAAATTATTTCTAAGCTTCTTGTTGTATAAAAAAAACCTCGGGATCAGAGTTAATTCTGAGATAATCCCGTTATAGCCCATTAGCTCCGCCCTATTCTTTATAAAAGTTCAGGACCACACATATTTTTCTACATCAAAAGAAAATTAATGTTGAGCACGTGGAAATTTTTCAAATTTCTAAGAGACTGTGCGGAGAGTTCTACACAGGTAGTTTTTAGCATATCACTCCTAAGACGGTTTAGGAAGGAAGGAACGATTACAGTGAAAAAGGTTTTACTCAAGAAAATAACTCGAAGAAGTTATATTGAAAGTTGTACAATAATTTTTGTATTTGAAGCTACGAGTACTACATATCTTTAAACGGAAGTATTTTTGAAAGCAAAAATAGGCCTATTTTGAGTTACAGGACCTTAAACGTTGTCCTACTCTTTGCAGGACACCCTGTATGCAATATACAATGGTACATACAAGTTTTGTATAATTCTCATCAAATCTAGAGCATATAGTACGTGTTTAAAGAAGGTGGAAAATAGAAACTGGCATGTCCTGAAAACATACATAAAAAAATCTTTCTCGATAATACCGACCTAGAAATTAGAAACTAAATTAATACAGCGACAATGAAGTTCTTCATCGTATTTAGTGTAATTTTATTTAAAAATTCATTTGTTGTATCTAAAGTGATATTAGGTAAGTCCTCTTGCATTTACATTACTCATATTACCTGTAATTTTTTTTTATTAAAAAAATTGTATTTTTCTGGCACATAGTAAACAAATTTCAAAGTATAATGATAATTTGATTTAAATTTTAATAAACTATGAATATTAATTGTTTTAATTTTTATGTATTGAATAGTTGAGCTTAAAAGAATAAAAAAATTACTAAGAAAAAGATGCAAATTGAATATAATTTATAAGGTAACGATTTAAATAGCTAGTTTTTCTGCGATCTTGATGCATTCTAAAAAATATAAAAATCTGCATCATGAGATCATGACTTGAGCAGAACATGTTTAAACGTTAAATATACTTCATTCCACTAAATACACATAAAATGGATAAAATTAACACCTAGTAAAGTCACTTTAGTAGAATTAACTGAATTAATTGAATAAATAGCCAAAAGGGTTGCTGCATTATAGTCCATTCAAATTAAGCAAACATTTCGAAATTCGTGCCCGAAGCATCGATGTTTCTGAATTTTTCACATTATCTTCTATATGGTGCTTAGTTCAAAGTTTATCTTTTTTATTTTGCCGCGATCTATTTTCCTCCGCGGAAAACGGGAAAAACTTTTTCCAGACAAGGTGTTCCTGAAAAACACCGACCAACTACTAAAATGAGTTGATGGGTCCAAAATAGGACATTTGTTTCTCTTGAAATTATATCTAAAAATGCACCCCTAAAAAGTTATTGGCTCTCAAAGTTAGGGTTAAAATATTAACAAATCGCTTTATCTTCAAAACTACTGTAAATATTTTAATAATTTTTATAAAGCTGACATATTATCTTATAAAAGTCACTCTGTGGTAAAAATTTCATGATAATCGCTATACTGGAACTATCCCTTAGGGGGGTGGTGCTAACTTGAAAACTCTAAAAGAGTACTTTGGCACCAAAAAAAGTAAAAGCGTTGACTAAATTTTGTAGGTAATTTTAAAACAAGCGATTTTGTTCTCTTAATTTTTTTTTCTAAAATCAACGGCTTTTGAAAAAAATGAAAAATAACAATATTAAGGGTTGAATTCGGTAAAAAATGTGACAAATAAACCATCGCAAATCACCGGCAAACTTCTACAGTGCATTCTTAGTATTAAAATAAGACATTTGTCCCTCTTAAAATTATATCAAAAAATGCACCCCTAAAAAACTGCGGGCTCTTAAAGTTGGGATTAAAATTTCTTTAAGTCCGATTATCTCCGCAAGTGCTAAAAATATTTTAATGATTTTTATTCTGCCAACATATCTTATAAATAGAGACCGGACTTTTAGGTGCTTAAAAATCAAAAATAGGATCCTAAAATAGGCTTTAAAAATGGGATGTTTAGGCAAATAAAAGGTGGTGAAATTTTTTTTAGGTTACTAAGAAAGGCTTTTAGGTCGTTAAAAAGTTCTTTTTTATGTGGTTAATGGCAAATTAAATAAATTATTTTCGGTTCATATTTTATTAATTAACATATAAACATATAAAAACATATACAGGGTGTCCCAACGCTGCGTTATCGTAGAACGGTGGCTTTGCTGTAGAACTTAACAAAAAAATTTTAATGCACAACTATAGTTCTCTTAGAGCTTCATCTCTTAAAAATATTTTTAAATATACCGGGTGATTCATTTAAATGCTACAGGCCACACTTGTATTTTTTTAAATGGAACACCCTGTATATTTTTGCATATTCAGATTCCCCTTTTGAAGGCGATTATAGTCATGTGTAGGTTAATGGATCCACCATGGACCTGGGACAAGATAATGCGTATTTTATATTAAAAACGAGTCAACTTTGCGTGCCTGTTGTGACTTAACGAATTGACATTTTTTACCGAGGTTTGAGTTAAAATAATACTAATATCGTCTTTTTCCTTATTGTCTTTCAAAGCGACATACAACGTCAAAATGAGACCATGTGAGTCTCCAACGCAAAATGTCAGTTTTCTTCATTTTTTTAAATGGCACCCCCTATTTTCGATTTTAGGAAAAGAGAGCCCCTTTTCTAAGCTTTCTAATGATATAATATTTTTTCAATCTATTCACTTTTAAAATTCAACTTTTCTCCCATTTAAAAAATTAAGAAAAATTACACTTTGCGTTGGAGATCCACACGGCACAATTATTGCGGTTTTGTCAACTTTGATAAATATTTTAGAAAGAAGGCGATATTAGAATTATTCTAATGCAAACCGCAGTCAAAAATGTTAATTCGTTACTTTATAGAAGATAAGCAAAGTTGACTTGTATTTTCCTAAAATTCGCAGTATCTTGGCCCAAATCTACGGTAGACCCATTAAACCATACATTACTATAATCGTTTTCGAAAGGGGAAACCAAATATATAAAAATATACAGGGTGTTCCATTTAAAAAAATACAAGTGTGGCCTATAGCATTTAAATGGATCACCCGGTATATGTAAAAATATTTTTAAGAGGTGCAGCTCTCAGAGATCTATAGCCATGCATTAAACTTTTTTTGTTAAATTATAAGGCAAAGTCACAATTCTACGATAACGGAGTGCTGGGACACCCTGTACAATATGTGGTATAAATCACTATTGTTCTCTTTTAGCCACAACTTTACTCTATCTTTAAACACTTTTTTTGGTTTAGGCATTTTTGCAAAAGAAGTACAACAAAAGTGTTAAGTACCAACTCTTTTACAACTCCTGAACACGACTGGAAATTGGAAAATAAAAATTTAAAATCCCTGCCTACTTTTGTTTTATCGTCTAGGTTCTTCTATCCTGTACGTACGTGCAGTAATATAATGCATCTATTGATAAAAATGATTGTATGTATATATATTTATATGCTTGTTATCGCGTCTGCAGCAGGTGTAATCTTTTCATATCTTCTAGACTAATAAACTTAAAACGAAAATGTCAATCTTAAAAAAGTTTTTTGTGCCAATAATTTTTTAAATATTTATTTTTATTGAAATTATTAAAATTTAAATTAAAAACCTATTTTTATAAAAATAGGTACTAAAAATTCTATTTTAGGTCTTAAAAAGGTCTTTAGGTCTCAAAAACTCAAAATAGGTGTTTTAGGCACTTAAGAGGGGGGGTCAAATGATATAGTTTTTGGTGAAACAAATTTATATTTGAATATTTTTCAAATGCCTTTCAAACCACCAAAAGGTGTTTTACCTAAAATCCGGACTCTACTTATAAATGTCATCTTGTGGTAAAAATTTCAAAAATATCGCATCACTAGAACTACCCCTTAGGGGGGTGGCTCTAATTTGTAACCCTAAAAATCGAATTAAATTAAATAATTTTATAGGAAATTTTAAAATAAGCATTTTTTCTCTCTTATATTTTTCTTCTAAAACCAACGGTTCTTGAAAACAATGAAAAAGTTATATGTTTGGAGAATAATGAGATTTTTTCCATTTTTATGCCCACCTTGTGAGTCTCTTTCTGCCGAGGAAAATATCGCGCGTCAAGAAAAGACTGGTAGACTTTGAACTAGTGACCATATAGAAGATAATGCAAAAGGTTTCAGAAAAATCGACGCTTCGGGGATTAATTTCGACATACTTGTCTTAAATGCGCATGAATTGTTCAGTCAATGAAGACAATTATTCCTAAGTAAGTCCCCGAAGAGTCAATTTTTCTGAAACCTTTTGCATGATCTTCTATATAGTCCCTGGTTCAAAGTCTACCAGTCTTTTCTTGACGCGCTATATTTTCCTCGGCAGAAAAAGGCTCACCAAGTGGGGTCATTTGAAAATACTTGTTTTAAATTGTTTCGTCAATGAAGACAATCATTCCTAAGTAAGTCCCCGAAGAGTCAATTTTTCTGAATCCTTTTGCATGATCTTCTATATAGTCCCTAGTTCAAAGTCTACAAGTTTTTTTTGGCCGCGCGGTGTTTTCCTCGGTGGAAGAAGACTCACAAAAAAAACGGGAGAAATCACATTATTCTCCAAACATATACGTTTTTCATTTTTTCTCAAGAACCGTTGGTTGTAGAAGAAAAATATTAGAGGCAAAAAATGCTTATTTGAAAATTTCCTATAAAATTATCTAATTTAATTCGATTTTTTTAGGGTTATAAGTTAGGCCCACCCCCCTAAGGGTTAGTTCTAGTCGTGTGATTTTCTTGAAATTTCTACCACAAGATGACATTTAAAAGATATGTTGGCAGAAGAAAAATCATTAAAATATTTGCAGTACTTGTGGAGATAAACGGACTTTAAAAAATTTTAATCCCAACTTTAAGAGCCCACAGTTTTTTAGGGGTGCATTTTTTGATGTAATTTCAAGAGGTACAAATATCTTATTTTAATACCAAGAATGCACTGTAGAAGTTTGCCGGTGATTTGCGATGGTTTATTGGTAACATTTTTTACCAAATTCAACCCTTAATATTGTTATTTTTCAATTTTTCTCAAAAACCGCTGGTTTTAGAAAAAAGAGTTAGAAGAACAAAACCGCTTGTTTTAAAATTTCCTACAAAATATAGTAAACGCATTTTCTTTTTTTTGGCGCCAAAGTAGTCTTTCAGAGTTTTCAAGTTAGCACCACCCCCTAAGGAATAGTTTCAGTATTGCGATTATCTTGAAATTTTTACTACAGAGTGCCTTTTATAAGATATATCAGCTGTATAAAAATTATTAAAATATTTACAGTAGTTTTGGAAATAAAGCGATATGTTAATATTTGAAAATTAACTTCGAGATTCAATAACTTTTTAGGGGTGCATTTTTAGATATAATTTCAAGAGGAACAAATGTCCTATTTTGAACCCATAAATTCATTTTAGTAGTTGGTCGATGTTTTTCTGGAACACCTTGTCTGGAAAAAGTGTTTCCCGTTTTCCGCGGAGGAAAATAGATCGCGGCAAAATAAAAAAGGTAAACTTTGAACTAGACACCATATAGAAGATAATGTGAAAATTTCAGAAAAATCGAAGCTTCGGGCACGAATTTCGAAACAACGCAGTTTTTATAGCTCTATTGACTCCCCTATTATTTACATCATAGTTTTTGATCGTCTTTCTATAATATCAACCTCGTTACAGGGTTTTTTATTTATTACTTAGTAACAACAGGGTAGCGGGAGGTCGATGGGGATAAAATGCTACTTACCAAACCCCCTAGTAATCAAAATATCTCATTTCATTATTAAATAACATTAATACTGCCCTTTTCCTCACAAAATTTTGAACTACTAATTAGTTACATCACAAATTGATGAGTAATGAGGTAATGACTCACTTAAAGTATGAACAAAATCAGAAAACACGTCGACTATCTAATAAAAAAATAATAAAACTAACCTTAAGTAAGTCAAAGAGGTGGACTTAAAAACCCGTCTCAAAAATCCAAAAGGCACAAAAGCACGAAACATAATTAAAAATGCAGGCACTAACCTCACCATATCGCGTATTAAAAACGTACTGTGGAATAAAAGTATCGAAAATTTTATCACAATGACCAAATGTGCCAAGACCTTATCGTATAAAACCAAATATCTACGTTTATTCTCATTTATAAATTTTAAAATTGGATTATTTTAAATTATAAAAGGACCCCGCACAATTCTGATGGGAAATGACCCTCGGTGAATTTTCCTAAAAATTTAGTATATTGTAGTATTTGACCTACTGAACAAAAGTCTCCATGGCCACGAAGCCCTAAACCTAATATTGTTCGTGTTGTGGAGGCTTAAACTACTGTCACACACAATACGTATAAGAAATGGCCCTCAGTGAATTTTCCTAAAAATTTAGTATGTTGTGGTGTTTGACCTACTGAACAAAAGTCTCCATGGCTACAAAGCCCTAAACCTAATATTTTTCTTGTTGCGGAGGCTTTAAGTGCTGAATAATGTTGTCACACACAACTGTGATTTTTTGAATTTTATTTTAAAAATGCAAGTTCGGTTGCCTCACTGCTTTACAATATTTAATCGGAGACACATGGAATTTTCTTCAATATTCGTTAATTCTCTTTCAATACTCTGATTGCGATTCAAACATACTCTTGTGTCATTTTCTAAATATAGGTTTGGAAGATCAATATCGTCACGCCTTTTTATTGCAATATCCAGCCTATTATCAATGTCGCCTATTCCAGGCATTCTTACTAAAACCTCCAACATTACAAAGATAACAATTGTATCAAACTTTTCCAGCCATAATTAAATCCAACCACAGTTGTGTGTGACAACATTATTCTGCACTTGAAGCCTCCGCAACACGAAAAATATTGGGTTTAGGGCTTTGTGGCCATGGAGACTTTTGTTCAGTAGGTCAAACACCATAACGTACTAAATTTTTATGAAAATTCACCGAGGGCCATTTCTTATAAGAATTGTGTGAATGTGATCGTTATGTATAAAATTCAAAAAATCACAATTGTGTGTGACAAGATTATCAGTACTTTAAGTCTCCACAACACGAACACTATTAGGTTTAGATTTGTGGCCATGGAGACTTTTGTTCTGTAGGTCAAATATTACAACATACTAAATTTTTAGGAAAATTCACCGAGGGCCATTTCCCATAAGAATTGTGCGGGGTCCTTTAATGTTAGAAAAATGAAATTTAAAAAAATTATTATAGTGCACTTACTACCTACACTGATGATTTTTGTTAATGTACAAAATAGGCGTATCCGTAATTTAACGTTATCGAACTTTGTTAAAGTGGGGAGATAAGGATAAGATTAATACGCGTACCCATTTATTATTTAAAAAAATGTATGAAATTGGTAATTTGAAAAAAACAATTAGTACTGACATATCTGTGGGTCGAGAGCTTCAATTTAAAAAAAATTATCAAAATGGGTCCAGTAGAAGTAGGCTGTTATTATATATCAAGAAAAGGCTTCACGTTTTAAATATATGGATGGATGGATGGATGAGTATATAGAACAGAAACATCGAAACGATACCTTTTTTTATTCTAGACCAAACATACACATTAGGAGAAGGAGGTCGAATATCGATCACCTAATGCATTTTTTGTATAAAAATATATAAATTTAATCCAATTTTGAATTTTTTTATATGTTTAGTACCTATGCTTCCTTACTTCCTAGGACTATTGTAAAAATTGAACATATTAACAAATTTCTCCAAAAATAAATGTAAAAAAAGCAAGAAAATTGGGGGTATTATAGACCTACATAGTAAAACCAGTCATCGGATAGGATAATATCGACCAAAGGATACATCTTTATAAAATATAATAAAAACTATCCCCTTTAGATACCTTAGACCAGAAATGAACCACAAGACGATCGCGAAGCGATTTTTGGTAGATGATAGCCGACAGTAGAGACACGCAAATGCAATTTATTCATGACTCATAGAGACTTAACATAAAGTCATTTAGTTTAATATCGACCGAGATGGTCGATATAACCCCATGAGCTGCGATGAGGATATTTTCCAAAATACAATAAAGGCCGATTGTTTATTTGTTTTTATTTTAACACAAAATGTTAAATATTCATTGGAAATTGAAACTTGTAATTATTTGATCTAAAAAAATATATTTTTTTATATTTCGGTTCTGTAATGGAGCTATTACGATACCGAAAGTAGTTTCGTAATAGCTGAAGGCGTGTCTGAAAAGTGTAGTCAAATTTATTTTTTCGAAGTTGGTATTATGTATTTTTTTAAATATTTTTTTTAATTTTTCGGGGATCGAACCCTCGACCTTGATAACCAGAAGTCGCACTTCTATCAATCAGGCCAAACGGACTTTCAATAAATTTAAGTTCCAATTGTCTTATTAATAGTGAAAAACGTCAACGGTTGACACGACAGGTAAATACCATGTTTATGGTAATCACCTAATGGTGAAACCAAAAACTGGACTGTGTGTACTTTTATAGATTTAAATTAAAATTTCTTTTATAGAAAAAAATTGATCTAGAAATTTAACTTGTAAAAATTTGTGAAAATAGTAACTTTTAATTGTTCAAAAATATGACATTAGCATGCGATAAATTTCAATAAGATATTTAAATAATTTATATTTTGTAGTAAACGTTATTTTTGTGTATTAAAATTTTAAAGAATATTTAATATTTATGTACTTAGGTGTTTATTTAATTTTTATTTCAATTCAATACATTTTAGACGAAAAAAAATATAATTTTATAGTTAGAAAATTTTGAAACGTCAGTACTGTCATTATATTATAAACAGAAGTACCAACCAACAAAAAATAACCTCAATTTTGAAATTTTAAATTTGTTACAATTTTTAATTTTAAAGGCCGAAATATAAAAAATATTGTATGATATTTGTGTTAAAAGTGATTTTATTTTGTTCGTTGAGTTACTCAACTCGTTTCACTCGTTTCGTAATCTTCTCAAACTTACAAAATAACCCGTCCCTTTTAACACGCATATCATAAACTACTATTATAAGCAAAATAATAAAAAACCTCCTAAAAACTATTTTTGGCACTGTAAAACCCATGTATTACACAAAGTTCTGTTATGTTATGAGTAATGAATATCTCAAACATGAGCCGATAAATGGTGCATTAGCAGTATGCTTTATTTTCTTATTTTACGCTTATATTAATCTGGGCACTGATCGATATTACCCTCCCAGTCGATATTCGACCTCCTTCCCCTACATCACACATCTAAGCGGACACACGAAGTTTTTTCCAAAAGATTTATTTGACGAAGCCATAAAACATAAACAATTGCAATACATTTATAATTTTATTAAATATTATTTTTTAGATACTCAAAAATGCGTAAGTTCCAATTCGACTCTAGCCTATAACCAATGTATCGTAAGAACATTTCCAAAATTTAAATCTGATATAATCGATGGTAAGTCCGAGTACAAAATTCCACCTTTAAATCCTTTCGAACTAAAGGATCTTCATACACATAAAAAATTCGACGACGTTATTGATATTTCCACACATTTTAAAAATACACAATTCCATGGTTTTAATACAATGGAACTTAACGCGTTTAGGTAAAGTTTAAAAATTAAATATGTAATTAAAAAAATTAATTACATGTTTTAGGTTCGATCCAATAGGACAAAATGCATCCTTTGACATAAATATACCCTCTATGACAATTGAAACTGATTATTTTGCAACAGGTGAATTATATGGTAGCGATTTAAATAACACTGGGTTATTCGAATTAAACTTTTGTAAGTTTTAAAAAGTACAGACCACGTACAGACTGTCTTAAAATTGATGCAACACGAGATACGAGATGATCATACAGGGTAGGGTGTCAATTTGAAAAGCTGAAAATTGTTATGAAAAATGGTATAAAATCGTTTCGATAGTAAGAAGGCGAACTTACATTACTTATATGAAATAGTGTTAACAACTCAAATAGAAAAACGTTAGTTAATTACCTATACGAGAAAATCGAAAAAAAATCCTTGTCGACTACATTATCGTGATGCATCAAGGTTAAGACGTATAATTGAATTTAAACAAAGTTGAATGACTTCATTTTTTAAGCAAACGTAACGGTTGAATTAAACACAACGTTTAAGAAGATTAAGATGGACAAGTATTTACAAATTGACAAATTGTCATTAGAATTTTCAGCAGAAGATGGAAATGTGCAAATTTTGTCTGAGGATCCACTGTTGCAATTTACGTGTATGTATTATTTTAATATCCACAAACTAATTATAAAATATTTTTTTTAGATGAATTGATTTTAAGTACATTTAATGAAGATCCCGAATCCATAACGATAGCAGTTCAATCGACGTACCGTAAAAGATACGAAAGTTATCTGCAGTATGTACTCAATGAGGTGCTTTCAACTATTCCAGCCAACGAACTAATTCCAGAATAATTAGATTCAAGTAATTTTAGATTTTAGATCTATCAAAATAAAATGTTATCGCGAACTAAAGGTGACTGTAATGTCACATTTGCTATTCTTCTACCATTTGTTTCAGCTCTCCTAAAAGTTAATCATTTTTTAAACTTTTGTAAATTAAAATTAATCTTCTAATACTTTTTTGTTAAAAACAGAATGTTTCCGAAAGATGCTGATGACACGTTTTAAGGTTGTTAATATAATACTTTTAGAATTTAAAAAAAAACTTCTGTGTTAGGAAGCCGAAAGCGTATTTATATCGATATGGTTGGTCATATGGTTTTAGGCACATATCTACGTCATAATAACATGTCCCGCTTTGACCGTGGGCACTATAGTTCTATACCACAAAACTAGAAAGTTTTGTCAGTGATCAAATGAAGAATAGATTGCATCGAGATTTTTCGGTACAGCATTATGAACAATCGTTCGTATTCCAATCCCCTTCTTCTACCAGGGTTCGTCCAAATTATAGTAAAGTACAGTCAGCCTCACAATTAATAGCCACCCTAGCTATACGTTTAGCACGAATTGGGGACGAAACCATCATAACCCCCCTACTTAAATTGAGGAATAACTTTATTTTGCCAACAAGTAGTAAATCAAGAACTTCTCCTTCTGTGCTTTTGTCGTTGTTGGCTAATAACAACCCTGGCGTGGCCAATAATTTTGAGGACGTGTTTTCTGCATCTATCTCAATAGAAGCTTCTCTAAAGCTTGTGAACCCATATTAGGAATGAGTCACTATATCTATAATTTTAGGTTTGGAGAATAGGTATTATATTTTTCTTAATTGTAATTTAGTTTGTAAAAACTCGTCATGATGAATGATGATTGGCTAAAATGGCTATGCTTTATTAAGAGAAATTTTGAACCCCCGGTAGCACTTGAACTTATTGCAATTTTTGCACCTACCCTTCAAAAGAAGGGATTTCATAAAAGCACACAAGATTTAATTATCATTTACCCGGACTGTAATAAAAATTTATACCAATTTGATTTCTCTATTGAAAAATTTACGAAAGACTTCGCTCTTTCTTGCATTTTTTAGGATTTGGTAATTAATTAGCGTAAAGGTTTATTGATGGGTAGTCAACAAGGTGCTTGCTATACCTGGAGTTTAAAAAAAATCTATCTATAAAAAGATAATCTATCTCTAAAAAGTAGCTATGAAGAAGTGTTGTTTATTTTTAAATATTCCTTCTAAAAAAGTCAAGAAAAAATAAAATTGAAATTGCAACATTTTAGTTTTTTTGTGAATATCTTCTGCATCGAGAATGTAGCGAGAAGTGGAAAACCTGTAACCTGTAAACCATTAGGTTATTTTCGGTGCAGTTTTGAAATTTTAGACCTTGGTAATAAAAATGAAACTTTGAAAATTGGTTCATAAATCTCATTAATTGATTGATACTGTTTTCGGTTAATAAAACACTGTTAAACCGGAAATAAAAAAATATCAAAATCTTTTAGAAACAGGGTGTAAGTATATTTTGAAAAATCGTAATAGTAGGTTTATTTGTGCAGCAGTTGCTAACCGTTGGAAACCGCCCGACGCATGCGCATATTTAATTTCGTGTTCGAAATTGAATATGCGCATGCGTCGGACGGTTTCCAACGGTTGGAAACTTCTGCACAAACAAACCTAATAGTAGCTGTAAAGCTGCATTCATAGTCAGATTGTAATTGGAATTGTGATTGTAAGGTTATTGGAATTGTATCCGTAACAAAATATACCATTGTGACGCTTTAATAGCATGATGTACTTTACTATAATTGAACGAACCCTGCTAGAAGAAGTGGATTGGAATACGAACGATTGTTCATAATGCTGTACCGAAAAGAATGGTATTGTAAGAAACTTTCTAGTCAGTCTTGCATAGTGTGCATGTCAACTGCACAACTGTTACGTTATCAATAAGGTAACTTCCTATACGTTATTCAACGAAACGAGATAGCAAATGGAACTAAACAAATGCACGTGGACACTTTTGTTTAGCACTGTAATTGGCTCCAACGTATAATTTTAGATGATAATATAGATATAATTTAAGATTATATGTTGGAGTCAATCACAGCGCTAAACACAGTGCTAAACCATGGTGACAGAACATACAAATAAATTTGAACATTTCGCTTTCATTATTTATGCATATTGCATAAGATTCCTATACACTTTAAATTTGGTACCATCAGTGTAGATTGTACTCGAAAGATTCCCAGAAAAATCTCAGTTACCCGAGAAACTCTCGGGGGACTTAATGGAAGAAAATGTATCGGGATCAAAGGCTTAACTACCCGAGTGCGGTGGGTACAAGGCACACAGACTCCCGTCCAAGAGAGGCCCCTGACTCTTGTCAGGGGCCTTGTAATATTAATCTAATTAATTAATAATAATGTAATATAATTATAATATTATTAATAAATAATATTAATCAAGATTTATTAGCTCGTGACTAATTCTTTTTCTTATTCATTAGAATTTAAGATTTAAAATCTTATAGTATAAGGGTCGTTTTACAAGGACATGTTATACTAACTTGTTAGTGCTGAATCAACTCAAGGAGCACAAGCACGACCATGCACGCCGTTAAAGCTTAGATTCTCGTGCTTTTAATCCTATCCTTGAGTTAGTTCAGTACTAACAAGTTCATGTAAACATAACTGGAACCACCACATAAAGGAAAAAATTATAAGAGCAAAACAAACCATAAATACTTTACTACTAAAACACCGACGACACTATAACATCAATGAAGACACCATAACAACAAACTATAAGAGAGCAGTCCTGCCGACTCTGACCTATAGAGCCCCGATGTGGGGAGGATCCCTAAAAAAATATTGATACCACTACAAGCCCTTCAAAGGCCAACAGCAATAAGAGACATTAGGGGATACTGAAACATATCTGAGGAGCAGCCGACGTCATAGCTAGACTTGCTACCCATCAAACTCCAAATAAAAAAACTAATATCAAAACAATAAATTAGACAAAATGGACTACGACTACGACACAACACAAATGACCAAATTAGAAGACAACAAAAAATTGGGAAGAAAAAGACCAAAATATAAAAGAATAAAAGAAAACGAAAAAAGAAGAAGACAAAGAATACAATAAACCGACAACATTGAAAACAAAATAAAACTACAAATAACGATAAAAGAACTCAAGAAGAACAACAATGACGAGACAAACATAGCAACTACGAGAAACCCAAACCATGGAGAAGACACAGCACAATACATGGTTCTAATAAAAGCGCTTCAAACAATACAGAAAAAAAAACAAAACCAACGAAAACAAAAAAAAAACAATAGTAAAACAAACAAAAATGTAACAATAACAAATATAATACATAAACACGACACAAACTGACAAAGACGATATACATAACGACAGAGGCAGATAGAGAAATACAACTTACAGACAAACTAACAGAACAAGATAAAAACAGATGAGGATAACAGTGCAAAGAACAAAAGAAGACAAATCAAGAACACACCCGGAATCATGACTAATAGAAAACCTCTACCAAAGTTCCAACCCTTCGCTCAGGTTGACAAAGAGGTAATTCCAATAAAAAGTACTTCTTGAGAATAATAAAGGGACTTAAAAGAAGAACATTGCAGTTGGTTAAAGCTGGTTTTGATGTTTTTCTCATTATACAGTCTTTTATAAACAATTTTTTACACGCTTGACTTAAGCGAGGTCATTTTTAAATAAATATTTATTGCGGTATCAAATAAAGTAATTAACATTTTTGATCGAATATAAAGTCTGTTGTTTTTGACTCCAAACTTTATAAAGTTCCAAGTCTGCGAAAACACAAAGTCCTTATATCGACAATCATGAAATTGTTAGTGCTTCTCGCTTGCGTTTCGATGCAAATTTTCTTTGCCTCATCAACGCCAATATTAAGTAAGTTTTGTATTATTATAGCACGTTTATTAATTTAAAAATTTCATATAATTCTTTTTAGACACGCAAGTATGTGCATTGTCCAACGATCTTTCTATTTATACAGAATGCATAGAAAATGCAATTAGAACTGCACAGCCTCTTTTGATGAAAGGTATACCTGAACATAATGTACCAACTCTAGATCCTTTGAAAATCGAAGAATACAGTACCAAATTACAAATTCCTGATCTTGTGAGTTGGGATGTTAAATTTCAAAACTTCGTAGTTGAAGGTTTCAATAAACTCCAACTTACAAAATTTAGGTATGAAGAATAAATAATTTTATATTATGTTAATTATTATACATATTTTAAATTAGCTTCGACCCTGTTGATAATACTGGAGCACTGTTTTTCCACGTACCACACCTAACGTTCAAATTCAATTATGATGTCCAAGGAAAGTTATTAGGTCGAAATATTGTTGATTCCGGAAAGTACGAAGTACATTTAGGTAAGTTTGAACTCACTTTATTAAGAAATAAAATCAATTTATTCAATTTTATTTTAGAAAATGTCGCCTTCAGTTTTAATGGTGTATTCAAAAGAGTAGATAAGTCGGGAGTCGACCATGTACAGTTGGAAGATCTTAAATTGAAATTTTCAGTTGAAAGTGGAAACGCTAATATAGTTACTAAAGATCCATATATGCAAATTATGGGTAACTACATATACTCGTATTTATATTATTATTATTACCGCAATTTTCTTTTAGCTAACATAGGAGTCGAATATTTCAATAAAAATCCCCAGTCTATCCTTAGATTGCTTCACTCTTTCTTTAGCTACGTTACCGAGGACTACTTGAAAAATATAAGTAATGAAGTATTCAGTACTATTCCAGCAAACAAACTTTTACCTCATTGAAATTTGGAACTGCTTGTAAGAAATAACTTCGACAGATTAATTCTAGATTTAAGTATTTAATACTTATACTAATAGTTACTTGTTATAAGTAGTGGACAATTTATTGATAGTAATTGATGGATTTATTTGTATAAATGTACGTTATATTTAATTAAAATATTTGATTTTATAAAAATTATTCTTAAACCAACAGTTCCTACTTATTTAAAATGATGGTTCATGCTTCATTCATGCAAATTACAACAGTATAGTATATTGGACCTTGGGATGCGGTGAAGAGTTTTGAAGTTTTTTTCGACTATTTCATGAGCAAACACTCATTGTGTTGTCCTCAGTATAATAGAATAATAGATGAGAATATAAGACATAAAAATGCCAAAACAAATTAGCTTATTTGAATACAAAATTTAAAAATAAATATTAAAGTGATATGCATTTTTGAAATCAGCAAAAAAGGTTCCATGAGATAGTGCTAAAACAAAAGATTGCGCCTATTTAAAAAACTAAAGTTGATGATGATTCCAGAAAACCGAAACGTTTTATATAGAATGTCTTTTTGGAATCGGGTGTAGAATAGAAAGTGGCTGTAGAGAAGTTTTGTCAGATTACACAAGGCGACAAATTTAGAATTGATAATTTTTTTATGGATTAAACTGTACTTAATCGAAAGGGTATGCATATTGAAGCTCAAAAATAAAAAAATAAAAATTTTTTTACGAGTTGTTTTTGAGATAATCCACAACTTGTGATTTTTTTACCATTTTTTACCATTTGTTTTTCTCAAAAACTACTAAAGGATGCTAAAAAATTCAAAGTTTATGTTAAAGAAAACATTTCAATCTTTCCAAAAAATATTTTTGAATTTTTGAAAAAAGTTCCAAAAGTTCAAAAAAAAAGTTCTAAAATTTTATTTTTAATTTTTTTAGAACTTTTTGAACTTTTTTTTTGTTTTTTTACTTTACCTGAAAAGAGCAATTTTTTTTACACAAAATAGTTAAAAATTACGAAAATCCTACGAGTCAATAAAATATGAAGCTTAAGATTAAAAACAAAAGAAAGATTTGTATACAGGGTGTCCGGCATAAACCTCCGTTCCTTGAAGTGGGTGATTTGTGAGCTCAAAATAGAGTGATAAAACCGAATTTACCTTAGTCCAAAGTTGTTTGCCTACCAAGTTACAGCGCTTTGAAGTTCTTCAAAAAAAAATCGATAAATAAGCGTAACTTTGGAATTAAAAGTGATGGAACAATGAAATTTATGTAATATACTTTTCTTGATGAGAGGAAAAACTTGGTAATCAGTAAAAATCGATATGATTCTTCTGAGGTGGTTAGTTGCCCCTCCCTCGATGTTAACGCACCCTTAACTTTTTGTTTTTAACTTTTACTGATTACCAAGTTTTTCCTCTCATCAAGAAAAGCATATTCCATAAATTTCGTTGTTCCATCACTTTTAATTCCAAAGTTACGCTTATTTATCGATTTTTTTTTGAAGAACTTCAAAGCGCTGTAACTTGGTAGGCAAACAACTTTGGACTAAGGTAAATTCGGTTTTATCACTCTATTTTGAGCTCACAAATCACCCACTTCAAGGAACGGAGGTTTATACCGGACACCCTGTATACAAATCTTTCTTTTGTTTTTAATCTTAAGCTTCATATTTTATTGACTTGTAGGATTTTCCTAATTTTTAACTATTTTGTGTAAAAAAAATTGCTCTTTTCAGGTAAAGTAAAAAAACAAAAAAAAAGTTCAAAAAGTTCTAAAAAAATTAAAAATAAAATTTTAGAACTTTTTTTTTGAACTTTTGGAACTTTTTTCAAAAATTCAAAAATATTTTTTGGAAAGATTGAAATGTTTTCTTTAACATAAACTTTGAATTTTTTAGCATCCTTTAGTAGTTTTTGAGAAAAACAAATGGTAAAAAATGGTAAAAAAATCACAAATTGTGGATTATCTCAAAAACAACTCGTACAAAAAATTTTTATTTTTTTATTTTTGAGCTTCAATATGCATACCCTTTCGATTAAGTACAGTTTAATCCATAAAAAAATAGCAGTGTCGCCTTGTGTTATCAAAATTTTTGATAATAAGGAAAATATAGTCAAAAAAAGAAAAGTCAATTTTTTGGTTTTTTGTCAATTCAATTTGTCAGTTCAAAAACAAAAGCAGCTGGGGAATTTGAATAACTTTTGAGATCGTCTAATTTCGATTTTTATAATTATTGTTATCTAATAGTTATTTGTTTTATAAGGAGACAAAGTGACGTTTTGTGTGACAAGACTGTGTTTGGCTGAAGAGCGAGCGTAGCGAGCGAGTCAGGCAATACAGGCGAGTCACACAAAACTACTTTGACTCCGTATAAAACATTAAATTTTTTCTGCAAACGTAAAGCGTAAAACTGAAAATTTTGATTTTTGAAAGAGCACCATCTCTTGTCAATTACTTGTAGTTCAATTGTCAAATATTTTTTAAAATTAACTTAAATTTGTAAAAAGAGCTAATTATTAAACGCAACGAACTAATTATAAAGGAAAATTTAAAAAACATTAAATTGTTTACATTACAAATGCTTAACAAACATTTTTTACGTTAAAAATAAAAATAATGTGCGGTTAAGATTTTACTTTTCCCTCCTAGACAGAGAAAAGTTACTTTTCTGACAATTTTTCCTGCCTCGGCGGGAAAGTTAAACTTCACCGTTACCTATTGAGTGACACAAAGGCGACTTTTTCTGACGTTTGAAGAAAAAATTAATTTACTGCATGTTGGTGTTGCAAATTAAATGGAACGCGATTTAGCATTGCTGTCAGAGGTTGTCATATAAACGAACTGTAACAATATCTTACAATCGACGTTATGTTGGCTATGTTGCGTTGTTAATGGTATTCACTGTAGTTTAATTAGTTTGTTTGAATGTCGTTTTTTTAGAATAATGGTGAGAAATTATAAAAAGAAGCAACATTCGTGAAGATGCGATGACCTCAAACAATTGAAGATGCGATGGTTTCAGCAATTGAAGATGAGATGAGCCACTTATCATTTTGCATTTATGTTCAAGTTAAGCATATCTATTGTTTTTTTTTATAATCAAATTATACAATTTTTTGAAAATCAATATCACTAAGTCAGTTTCATAATCAAGCTCTAAAAGCTCGTTTAGTTAAAGCTGCTGTTAAGCTAAAGCCGACTATAAATTTAATTTAAAAGTAAGCACCTATATAATTTTTTCTACTTAACGGTTAGATTGACGAAATTTTGAAAGAGAGCTAATTTATGCAGAATTAAATAAAATACGAACGAAATGATGTATTTAAATGTTAAAATAGTAAAAGTGGTGGCAAAGAAGAATAATTTTTCATGATTTTGGGAAGAGTTTTTTGGGAGAGATTTTGAAAAGAGAACAGCAATTTTTTTTCTTAAACGGTTGATAACATCACTGTGCATGTGCATCAGGGTGGAACTGAAAAACCGAATTTTGAATTTGAAGTTCTAATAGCGTGATTAATGTTCCTTTTGGCTCGTAGATAACAAAACTAGTATTTTTTACAACATGATAATCCAACATCCATTGCAGTGGATGCACCGTGGTTTGTTCGGAATCGCCAATTGCATAGTGCACTGGACGAACGTGCACAGTACATTCTGAATATGTTACCAAATGTACAAAAAAAATTCCATCAAAGAATTCGTAGAAACTAAGGTGCACAACACTACAATATTGGAAAAAAAGGTATCCACAAACGTCTTAAGCGACGACTACCTCAAGATTTATAAGTGAAGGACTTACGTGCCTTGTCTGTAGTTTCGTGTTATTGAATTATTAGCTATAGTCGACGCTTCGAAGAACTCAAAGGGGACAGGGACCCAAAAACCGCCTTCCGGCGCTCAGCGTCGAAGGCTAAAACAAGCGAGGGAGCGGCAACGCACACCTCAAAATACTGACATTCAGACTGGGACTCCTAATAGACACCGGTCAGATGACAGTATACCAAAAGAGGGTATAACAATCCCTAACAAAAAAGCGAAGGGACCTATTAATTAAGGACACCAAATGTTCAAAGATGCCATGACCGAGTTCAAGATGGCAATCATCCATCAAGAGCTGGAAGTGGAGTTAACTGAGGAGCAGACAGGGAAAATCAAGACCTGAATTCAATTATTATTAGAGTACTTGCCCGAGGTTGTTGTAAGTGAGCAACCATAGTTGAATCAGAATCATCTAATAAAGTGGCGAAACCACCGAATAAAAGAGAAGATATAGTGGATTTAGATAAGCTGGACCTGTGTGGTGGATACCCATCGGGCGCATCTCCAGGTGGCGGATAGAAGGATGCCCAGCGTAAAGCAGGGTAGGTTGGCCATAGACCTTCATCACATGAGGACCCAGGATCTAAGCGGCCTAAAAACCGCAACATGGTAAGGGAATGTGTGTTGGATGGAAATCCTACCTGCGAACCACCCACACTAGAATAGAGACGTTGTCTGTATGCAGTAGTACTGCTAACACAATAATGGTGCCAAAATCAATTATTGCAAAAGCTGCTGCAAAAGAGGCAAAACTAAAAGTAGCAGAAGAAAGAATGTATAAAAAACAATTAACTTCAGGAGAGCGTCGAAGGCTAAAACAAGCGAGGGAGCGGCAACGCATACCTCAAAATACTGACATTCAGACTGGGACTCCTAACAGACACCGGTCAGATGACAGTATACCAAAAGAGGGTATAACAATCCCTAACAAAGAAGCGAAAGGACCTATTAATTAAGGACACCAAATGTTCAAAGATGCCATGACCGAGTTCAAGATGGCAATCATCCATCAAGAGCTGGAAGTGGAGTTAACTGAGGAGGAGACAGGGAAAATCCAGACCTGGATTCAATTATTTTTTATAGTACCATTGCGTAAAGCAGGGTAGGTTGCCAATAGACCTTCATCACATGAGGACCCAGGATCTGAGCGGCGTAAAAACCGCAACATGGTAAGGGAATGTGTGTTAGATGGAAATCCTACCTGCGGACCATCCACAATAGAATAGAGACATTGTCTGTATGCAGTAGTACTGCTAACACAATAATGAAGCCAAAATCAATTATTGCAAAAGCTGCTGCAAAAGAGGCAAAACTAAAAGTAGCAGAAGAAAGAATGTATAAAAAACAATTAACTTCAGAAGAGCGTCGAAAGCTAAAACAAGCGAGGGAGTGGCAACGCACACCTCAAAATACTGACATTCAGACTGGGACTCCTAAGAGACACCGGGCAGATGACAGTACACCAAAAGAGGGTATAACAAACCCTAACAAAGAAGCGAAGGGACCTGTTAAGGACACCAAAACGTTCAAAGATGCCATGACCGTGTTCAAGATGGCAATCGCCCATCAAGAGCTGGAAGTAGAGGTAACTGAGGAGGAGCAATCATAGTTGAATCCGAATCATTCGTACCATAAAACAAGCGAGGGAGCGGCAACGCACACCTCAAAATACTGGCAATCAGACTGGGACTCCTAAGAGACACCGGTCAGATGACAGTACACCAAAAGAGGGTATAAATCCAACAATGGATTTACAAAAATGAGAATCTATTATCATTGAATGGGTAAATTTATCTCGTAATTAATTTACACAATTAAAACAATTTTTACCCTAACAAAAAAAGCGAAGTGACCTATTAATTACTAATTATTTAAGTAACGAAGTGGTTAAATAATAACGCAATAGCTAAAGTAGATGTAAATAGAATAGAGACGTTGTCTGTATGCAGTAGTACTGCTAACACAATAATGAAGACGAAATCAATTATTGCAAAGGCTGCTGCAAAAGAGGCAAAACTAAAAGTAGCAGAAGAAAGAATGTATAAAAAACAATTAACATAAAACAAGCGAGGGAGGCTCTTTTCAAGGTTCTAACAACTAACTTTGTTGAGACTTACTTTACGGACGCCGACAGGGATTGTTTTAGCATTTTCCGTGTTAACCTTATCCTGATAAACGCTTATAACATAACTGAATGGCTTGATGGACAACCCACCGGAACGGTCGAAAAAATCTTCTCAGATAGAAGTATTTTTGAAACCCCATTAAATAATTACGCTTATATGATCAAACAAAGCGTTAAAGCCAGACTTGACACAACAGCACCGTTTTCATATGCGGCACTTCAGACAATTGCATATCATGAGAAGAAGATAAATGCAATATTCTGCCCTATTTTTAAACAGATAAAGATTCGCCTGTTGGCTGTTTTGAAGAAAAAGTTTCATATATATTGCGATACGTCACCGGAAGACTTCGAGTGTAGACTGTCTGAAATATTCTCCTCGGAGAAATTTAAAGGACTTGTTCGCAAGGAACTCGACATAGGTAAATATGATAAGAGTCAGGGTATCCTGGCTCTTAAATTCGATTGCTTTATAATGGAGACTTTTGGTGTCCCTTCGGACTTGGTCGAATTGTGGTTTAACGCCCACGAATTGACTGAGCTTAGGGACGCTCAAAATGGAGTAAAGCTACAGATACTATACCAGAGAAAATCCGGTGACGCTTCGACATTTTTAGGTAACACGCTTTTCTTAATGGGTGTCATGGCAGCCATTTACGATCTTAATACGGTTGACTGTGCTCTTTTTTCTGGTGACGACTCCCTGATTATCGGCGGGGATATCGGTGAAGACAGAACTGATAAGTGCGGTTTGCTGTTCAACCTTGAAGCGAAGATATTAAAACCTTACAATCATCCCTACTTTTGATCTAAGTTTTTAATTTTTCACGATTTACGTGAGCGGCAACGCACACCTCAAAATACTGGCATTCAGACTGGGACACCTAAGAGACACCGGTCAGATGACAGTACACCAAAAGAGGGTATAACAAACCCTAACAAAGAAGCGAAGGGGCCTATTAAGCACACCAAAAGGTTCAAAGATGCCATGACCGTGTTCAAGATGGCAATCGCCCATCAAGAGCTGGAAGTGGAGGTAACTGAGAAGGAGCAATCATAGTTGAATCCGAATCATTCGTACCATAAAACAAGCGAGGGAACGGCAACGCACACCTCAAAATACTGGCATTCAGACTGGGACTCCTAAGAGACACCGGCCAGATGACAGTACACCAAAAGAGAGTATAAGAAACCCTAACAAAAAAGCTAAGGGACCTATTAAGGACACCAAAAAATTCAAAGATGCCATGACCGAGTTCAAGATGGCAATCACCCATCAAGAGCTTGGAGTGGTGTTAACTGAGGAGGAGACAGGGAAAATTAAGACCTGGATCCTCCAAAAAATTGATGAAATTAAGGGTGCAATACGCAGAGAGGGGGATTTACGGATCAACTGTGCCGATCAGATCACTTGTGACTGGTTGGTCGGGCTTATCATCTTGGAAGAACCCTCGGAGGGTGTTAAGCTTCGCTTCGTCGAGGCTAAGAACCTCCCAAAGCTTTAACTTTAACTTGGATTCCGGGGCCACCTGAGGAACCGACGAAAGTCCTATCCAGGATTGGCGTTCAAAACGCCATTGACACCAAACACTGGAGAGTAGTAGACAAGAAGGAGAACCCAAGGGACAACAATTATTTGTCCTAATGGAGCAAACTTCTTGGGAAAATTTGGCCGAGCTACAAAACAGGCCATACGTCAACACAGTGGCGTTTAAACAAATCAAGCACTGAAAATGATTCAATGTGGTTAAATAATAAAGTAGCACCTAAAGGAGATGTAAATATAAAAAAGAAGTTGTCTGTATGTAATAGTACTGCTATGACAATAATTAAGAAAAAATCAATAATTGAAAAGGCTGCTGTAAAAGATTTGCAAACACACGTAAAACTAAAAGTAGCAGAAGCTTGGGCAAAATCAAAAAGAAAAGATAAAGATTCGGACAAACTAGAAACAATGTATAAAAAATGAATAACTTCTGGACGTAGCAACTCGTTGGAACTCCACATTCCTAATGATGGAAACTCTACACCAAACGAGACTTTCGGTGTCAGCAGCACTATCTTCCATACCTTCTTCTCATAATTCGTGATGCATAACTTAGTTGATTTGTGGGAGCACTTCCATCAAAAAGTGTTTCAACAAGTTTCCCTTTAAACTCCCACATCTTCTGCAGTAATAATGGTTCAGCAATACATAAGTCTCCCATATTTAGACAGGAAGGAAGATCCCATTACATTTTGGGAGCAAAAGAAAAACGTGTTTCCTGAACTGTATCAATTATCGTTGAAGTACCTGTGCATACCGGCAACCTCGGTACCGTCCGAAAGAGTATTTTCTAAGGCTAGTTTGATTTGTAATTAACGTAGAAGTCTGGATCCCAAAAAGTTAGACAAAATAATTTTTTAAATAGTTATGGTTCACTGGAATTCAATGGCTAATTTAGATAACCAGATAATAAAACAACGGTTCTTTTCAGAACCACAAATAATTTCGAATTGAGTTTGCTTTTCATCAATAAAAAAATCTTTGTTGGTGTGGTCTGTGCGCCGCAAAAAACACAAATTTGCCAATTTTAATTATGCGTCGCAAATATTTTTGTTGAATACAACGTACAACGCAAATTTTTATTGATGTGGACGGACCTTTATGTTCTGCGTTTGTAGAAATATGAACATTTCTAGAAAAGAAACACACCGAGTGACTCGAGTAAAAAAAATAACTCGAAACTACTCGAGTTACGTAGTCACTCGAGTTCAACTCGAGTCGTTTTTAAAAAAGCACCGAGTGACTCGAGTGGAAAAATTTCACTCGAGTCCCATCACTAATTTTAACAATTATTAATTTAACAATTAATATATTTACAAAAATTCACAAATCATGTTCACTAAAATACCCTTTCTCCAGAGCATCCGGTTTAACAATAGAAATAGGTAAATTTCTACAAAAGGTAAAAGGGATGTACCGACAGGTAGCACCCTGCTTAACATTTCTTACATAGTTACAATTTCTAAGAAGGGTTGTACCGACAGATTTAATTCTAAAAAAGAATTTGTCTGTATGTAATAGTCCTGCTCAGACTATAATTAAGAAAAAATAAATACATAATTGCAAAGGCTGCTGTAAAAGATCTGCAAACACACGTAAAAATAAACTAGAACCAAAGTATAAAAAACAAATAACTTCTGGAGATTTGTAAGTAAATTTGTTAGAACTTTATAAATATTGTATCAATAGATTCAATTATTTTTAGAGTACCATTGCCCGAGGTTGTTTTAAGTGAGCAACCATAGTAGAATCAGAATCATTTAATAAAGTGTCTAAACCACCGAATAAAAGAGAGGATATAGTGGATTTAGATAAGCTGGACCCCTGTGGTAGATACTCATTAGGCACGTCTCCAGGTGGCGGATAGGAGGATGCCCAGCGTAAAGCTGGGTAGGTTGGCCATAGACCTTCATCACATGAGGACCCAGGATCTGAGCGGCCTAAAATCGCAACATGGTAAGGGAATGTGTGTTGGATGGAAATCCAACCAGCGCACCACCCCCCGACCCTGCTGTAGTGTTGTTGCTGAGGGTCTTACCGGAATTATCATCAAAGGAGAATAAAAAAGATTACTGCTCTGATCTCGCAGGTGCAATGTCGCTTATGCGTGAATGTGGCTATTTAGGCCAATATGGAAAAGAGACGGTACAACTGTTTTCCGATGTCCTAAAGGAAATCTGCAAATACTTCGAGATAAATCCTGCGTTATAATTGTATGACATATGTCCATTGTACGCTTTAGTCTTATTCATCCGAAGGTATACAAGGTTAGAGAAGAGGTGTTTTCTGAAAGGTTCTTGTAGTGATGAATTAGCAAAAGCCCTACTGAAAGATTTGGCACTTGAAGATATCGATCCAATGGTTTCATATTCAAAATGTGTTCGTTTAATTCGAATACTTCGAATTAAAAAAACTTCGCGATTTGTAAATGATATTAAAATTTGTCGTTTTTTTGACAGTTGGACAAAAAAATATTTATGTGCATCTGAGGTTATGTTCATATGTTGATTTCGAAACGTAAACACAACCCACGCGCTAAATGCGTGGTAGAGGGACTGAACCACGTGAACTTAGCTCTCACGTCGCGAAGTGCAACGTGCGCAAAGTCGATTATGCTCTTGAAGTTAAATTCTTCGCGACTTTCGACTTTATTGTTTTCTTCAAATGTGAACACATTTTCACGCGCAGATCCGCTACTTTATTGTTCCAGTTATTATATTCATTTCAGTGGTTCCGGTGCTAAAAAATATAGAAATAATCGTTAGAGAGAGAGGTTGTCTTTGTTTGAGACAGGAAAGCAAAGGAACTAGGAAAGATATAAAATAATAGGAGTTGTTACAAGACCTGTAATATTTAAAATCCCGGAGTTGTTCCTCGGAACAGTAACCACGTACCTGTTCCAAAATAACAGGTTCGCTCATTTCGTACCATCTCTATTTGTGACGTTTGGCAATGTTCAGCACATGTTCAACATTAAAACGGTCATTTTACTGCAAATGCTGAGAAATAATGTTCTGTGTTATTTTAATTTGTCTTTTTTAATGTGTAATTTTAAACAAATTTAAAATACAAGGTTTACAAGGACTAAAATAACTCATACATTTGGATACTTTAGTCGAGACCCTGAGTGTATATATCGAGTGTCGATTGTGTGTATGCTCTTATAGAGTAGTGTCGTCCGGTGCGCACTTGATGTATGCACTCAGTGTCTAGAGTAAAGTATCCAAATGTATACGTACCTACTTTAAAAGTTTTACAAACTTGTTAGTGCTTAATCGTAATCAACTCCGAATGCTTAAGCACAGAAATCTTTTAAACCAAGCCGAAAAAATCGCCAGTTGCAGCGGCCGCCCCATTGCCCCAACAATATCGGGATGTTATGTCATTGTTTGATCCGAAAGATGATAGATATCGTAAACCAACATTATGGAAATTGGTCACGTGGGTTGAGTGTATTTCCAAAAGAAAAAGAAGAAAACAATATCGATATCTTCAACGGAAGATCCGTTTGATTAACTTTTACGAACTCAAAATGACATAAGAGTAGTAATAGAACGACAGTTCATGATGAGAAGGGCGTGTAACAAGCGTTTTTCTATAAGTATAAAGTATAAGGGTCGTTTTACACGGATTAAAAGTTGTACAAATTTGTTAGTGCTGAGTCAACTCAAGAAGCAAAAGCACGGAAGCCTTAACGTCGTGCGTAGAAATTTCGACACACGTCGTTAACACAGCGTGTTAAGTTAAGGCTTAGATTCCCGTGTTTTTGCTCCTTGAATTGAAATTGTACCAACAATTTAGTAGGGGAGAGTTCGACAAAACCGAGTACCAGTCTTTAGGGCTTTAACTTGGATTCCGGGGCCACCTGAGGAACCGACGAAAGTCCTATCCAGGATTGGCGTTCAAAACGCCATTGACACCAAACACTGGAGAGTAGTAGACAAGAAGGAGAACCCAAGGGACAACAATTATTTGTCCTAATGGAGCAAACTTCTTGGGAAAATTTGGCCGAGCTACAAAACAGGCCATACGTCAACACAGTGGCGTTTAAACAAATCAAGCACTGAAAATGATTCAATGTGGTTAAATAATAAAGTAGCACCTAAAGGAGATGTAAATATAAAAAAGAAGTTGTCTGTATGTAATAGTACTGCTATGACAATAATTAAGAAAAAATCAATAATTGAAAAGGCTGCTGTAAAAGATTTGCAAACACACGTAAAACTAAAAGTAGCAGAAGCTTGGGCAAAATCAAAAAGAAAAGATAAAGATTCGGACAAACTAGAAACAATGTATAAAAAATGAATAACTTCTGGACGTAGCAACTCGTTGGAACTCCACATTCCTAATGATGGAAACTCTACACCAAACGAGACTTTCGGTGTCAGCAGCACTATCTTCCATACCTTCTTCTCCAAAAAATTTATCTGCAAACCAGTGGGAACAACTGCAAGACTGCATTCAAATTTTAAGACCAATTGAGCAGTTAACAAAAATACTTTCAGGGGAAAGATATCCAACATTATCTTCCACCATACCCCTGATAAGGAATGTGCAATCGACAATTCTCGGTAAATTAGTGCCACTAATACCTGTGAGCTAAAAACAGCGCTATTGGATAGCATTGAGAAAAGGTTAGGCATTCTGGAGGTGAATAAAACAGCAGCTAAATTTACGTTTATGGGCCATCGATTTAAAAAAGCTTGTTTTGGGATACAGGCAAATGCGGAAAGGGCGTCTCAATGGATAGTTGATGAACTATCACATATAATTGCTAATCGGAATTTAAAAAATGTACATGCAGAAGAAAATTTGGGACCGTCAGTGATGCATAACTCAGTTGATTTGTGGGAGCACTTCGATCAAAAAGTGTTTCAACAAGTTTCCCTTTAAACTCCCACATCTTCTGCAGTAATAATGGTTCAGCAATACATAAGTCTCCCATATTTAGACAGGAAGGAAGATCCCATTACATTTTGGGAGCAAAAGAAAAACGTGTTTCCTGAACTGTATCAATTATCGTTGAAGTACCTGTGCATACCGGCAACCTCGGTACCGTCCGAAAGAGTCTTTTCTAAGGCTAGTTTGATTTATAATCAACGTAGAAATCGTCTAGATCCCAAAAAGTTAGACAAAATAATTTTTTTAAATAGTTATGGTTCACTGGAATTCAATGGCTAATTTAGATAACCAGATAATAAAACAACGGTTCCTTTCAGAACCACAAATAATTTCGAATTGAGTTTGCTTTTCATCAATAAAAAAATCTTTGTTGGTGTTGACTGTGCGCCGCAAAAAAACTTACACAAATTTGACCAATTTTAAATATGCGTCGCAAATATTTTTGTTGAATACAACGTACAACGCAAATTTTTATTGATGTGGACGGACCTTTATGTTCTGCGTTTGTAGAAATGTGAACATTTCCAGAAAAGAAACACACCGAGTGACTCGAGTAAAAAAATAACTCGAAACTACTCGAGTGACTACGTAACTCGAGTTCAACTCGAGTCGTTTTTAAAAAAGCACCGAGTGACTCGAGTGGAAAAATTTCACTCGAGTCCCATCACTAATTTTAACAATTATTAATTTAACAATTAATATATTTACAAAAATTCACAAATCATGTTCACTAAAATACCCTTTCTCCAGAGCATCCGGTTTAACAATAGAAATAGGTAAATTTCTACAAAAGGTAAAAGGGATGTACCGACAGGTAGCACCCTGCTTAACATTTCTTACATAGTTACAATTTCTAAGAAGGGTAGTACCGACAGATTTAATTCTAAAAAAGAAGTTGTCTGTATGTAATAGTCCTGCTCAGACTATAATTAAGAAAAAATAAATACATAATTGCAAAGGCTGCTGTAAAAGATCTGCAAACACACGTAAAACTAAAACTAGAACCAAAGTATAAAAAACAGATAACTTCTGGAGATTTGTAAGTAAATTTGTTAGAACTTTATAAATATTGTATCAATAGATTCAATTATTTTTAGAGTACCATTGCCCGAGGTTGTTTTAAGTGAGCAATCATAGTAGAATCAGAATCATCTAATAAAGTGTCGAAACCACCGAATAAAAGAGAGGATATAGTGGATTTAGATAAGCTGGACCCGTGTGGTGGATACTCATTGGGCGTGTCTCCAGGTGGCGGATAGGAGGATGCCCAGCGTAAAGCTGGGTAGGTTGGCCATAGACCTTCATCACATGAGGACCCAGGATCTGAGCGGCCTAAAATCGCAACATGGTAAGGGAATGTGTGTTGGATGGAAATCCAACCAGCGGACCACCCCCGACCCTGCTGTAGTGTTGTTGCTGAGGGTCTTACCGGAATTATCATCAAAGGAGAATAAAAAAGATTACTGCTCTGATCTCGCAGGTGCAATGTCGCTTATGCGTGAATGTGGATATTTAGGCCAATATGGAAAAGAGACGGTACAACTGTTTTCCGATGTCCTAAAGGAAATCTGCAAATACTTCGAGAGAAACCCTGCGTTATAATTGTATGACATATGTCCATTGTACGCTTTAGTCTTATTCATCCGAACGTATACAAGGTTAGAGAAGAGGTGTTTTCTGAAAGGTTCTTGTAGTGATGAATTAGCAAAAGCCCTACTGAAAGATTTGGCACTTGAAGATATCGATCCAATGGTTTCATATTCAAAATGTGTTCGTTTAATTCGAATACTTCGAATTAAAAAAACTTCGCGATTTGTAAATGATATTAAAATTTGTCGTTTTTTTGACAGTTGGACAAAATAGTTATTTACGAACCATGTGTGGGAACACGATTTTCCCGCGTGAACGCTGTTTGAAAACACGAGCGACGTAGGAGCGAGTGCTTTTTTCATTGCGTGAACGCGGGAAAATTGTTCACGCATGAGGATCGTACAATAGTTTTTGTAACGAACAAAACCGTTATCATAATTCTTAAATAAAAGTTTTATTTGATTAGTTTTGATAATTTAGGTATACAAAGCAACCTATGAGTTCATAGTCAAACTTCATTCTTACGTCAAACAAATTCTTACTTTGACAGTTAATTGTTCTAAAAGTTGTTAAAAATTGTTATTAGATGTAACAAGAGGTGCTTTCCATTTGTCGAAAAGTACAGCTCTGAACAGTACCCTACTGTATATTTACACATGTTTATACAGTAGGGTACTGTTCAGAGCTGTACTTTTCGACAAATGGAAAGCACCTATAATAGTTTAGTTTGCGAATTTAAATGTTCTAAAATATGTTCCCTTACATTAATAAATACACATTACTTTATTTTATTACCATTTATTAGTGTTGTTTTGACAGTTTACTTCCCGGTGTAGTAGACCGGGAAACACTGTTTCCCAGTCGACCACAGAGTGCGTCAAACGTCACTTTCACAGCAGTGAGTACAAAAAAATATTTATGTGCATCTGAGGTTATGTTCATATGTTGATTTCGAAACGTAAACACAACCCACGCGCTAAATGCGTGGTAGAGGGACTGAACCACGTGAACTTAGCTCTCACGTCGCGAAGTGCAACGTGCGCAAAGTCGATTATGCTCTTGAAGTTAAATTCTTCGCGACTTTCGACTTTATTGTTTTCTTCAAATGTGAACACATTTTCACGCGCAGATCCGCTACTTTATTGTTCCAGTTATTATATTCATTTCAGTGGTTCCGGTGCTAAAAAATATAGAAATAATCGTTAGAGAGAGAGAGGTTGTCTTTGTTTGAGACAGGAAAGCAAAGGAACTAGGAAAGATATAAAATAATAGGAGTTGTTACAAGACCTGTTATATTTAAAATCCCGGAGTTGTTCCTCGGAACAGTAACCACGTACCTGTTCCAAAATAACAGGTTCGCTCATTTCGTACCATCTCTATTTGTGACGTTTGGCAATGTTCAGCACATGTTCAACATTAAAACGGTCATTTTATTGCAAATGCTGAGAAATAATGTTCTGTGGTATTTTAATTTGTCTTTTTTAATGTGTAATTTTAAACAAATTTAAAATACAAGGTTTACAAGGACTAAAATAACTCATACATTTGGATACTTTAGTCGAGACCCTGAGTGTATATATCGAGTGTCGATTGTGTGTATGCTCTTATAGAGTAGTGTCGCCCGGTGCGCACTTGATGTATGCACTGTCGAAACCACCGAATAAAAGAGAGGATATAGTGGATTTAGATAAGCTGGACCCGTGTGGTGGATACTCATTAGGCGCGTCTCCAGGTGGCGGATAGGAGGATGCCCAGCGTAAAGCTGGGTAGGTTGGCCATAGACCTTCATCACATGAGGACCCAGGATCTGAGCGGCCTAAAATCGCAACATGGTAAGGGAATGTGTGTTGGATGGAAATCCAACCAGCGGACCACCCCCCGACCCTGCTGTAGTGTTGTTGCTGAGGGTCTTACCGGAATTATCATCAAAGGAGAATAAAAAAGATTGCTGCTCTGATCTCGCAGGTGCAATGTCGCTTATGCGTGAATGTGGCTATTTAGGCCAATATGGAAAAGAGACGGTACAACTGTTTTCCGATGTCCTAAAGGAAATCTGCAAATACTTCGAGAGAAATCCTGCGTTATAATTGTATGACATATGTCCATTGTACGCTTTAGTCTTATTCATCCGAAGGTATACAAGGTTAGAGAAGAGGTGTTTTCTGAAAGGTTCTTGTAGTGATGAATTAGCAAAAGCCCTACTGAAAGATTTGGCACTTGAAGATATCGATCCAATGGTTTCATATTCAAAATGTGTTCGTTTAATTCGAATACTTGCAAAAAAGGAAGATTTTAGACAGTTAAACCAGAGCGGGGAAGTATTACATGTCCTAGAAGGTAATGTACCAAGGGACACTTTAGTGAATGCTATTAGCGAGTACCTTCGAGAAACGTGTTCTATTGACTGGTTGGCAGGCTGGATCGAACCACCTCGAAAACTTTGTAGGCGAAGAAAACTGCCAGCACATCTTCGTCTTAGTGAAACTTCTCCAAAATTGCAAAAAAAAGTGGTACGTTGACTGATTATGCAAGTAAATAAATTATAAACGATTTGTTGTTTCTACAGTCGATGTTAAAGAAAATTCTAGTCCTGAACGCAGTAAACCAGAGGGTTGTCGGAAAGTGATGAAATCGGTCGGTGCAACTTCAAATCCTTCACCAAATCTCGAGTCGACTGACTGCTACGTATCGAATAATATACAATGTACGCAGTCAGTTGAAAATGTGTTGCAATTGAAAACAAAAAGTGGTAAGTTGACTAATTATGCAAGAAAATAAATTAGAAACGATTTCTTATTTCTACAGTCGATGTTAAAGAAAATAAAACAGGGGGTCGTCTGAAAGTGACGAACTCGGTCAGCAGCGTAACTTCTTCTAAAACTGCTTGTGGTAAGTCGTTCGATTAATAAGTGTGCAATTAAATTATAAAACTTTTGTTTCTATAGGAGCAACGAGCAAGTATTGCAATCAGAGAAAAATACAACCTACGCTGTACACGAAAGGTGTCGAACTTAAGATGTACGCCTTCATGTAGGAACGATGGAAAATAAATTTTAATTGTTAACTTGTAAAAAATATTAGCTATTTTTTGTAATAATGTACTTACTGTTTTTATATATTAACTTGTACCAGATAGCCACGGGCTAATTAAAGTTTTAATTAATAATTAATAGTAATAATTTTTTCTTGACTCTTTGTTTCAATTTTAATGGTATCTAATAATTAAAAAACCACAAGCCCACAAACAATTTTTAAATGTAATTTAATGTTGGAGTTGTTTTTAGGCCACTTTTGTGACTTTTGAGTTCAGATTTGGGCTTTTAGGATAATCTTACGTACGTGTACTAAATTTTATCCCTCTAGAATCAATATTAAAAATTTTATTGAAAAATTAATAGCCAATTAATTTTACCAAACACCTCTCGTAATGAGCTAGAAAATGTGAAAATCATTATTATTGTCCATCTAGGCGGCTAAATTTTTTTACTCTGGGGTTTTTGATGTCTAATATTACAAGCGGATGTTGATAGATGGCGTAAAATGACCGAAGTAAGACGAGCTTGAAGTTTGCAATTTTAGTTAATTAATTGTTTTAATTGATAAAATTATAAATTTACTAAATGGCACTTACAACTTAATAAATATTTTATAATTTAAATAAATTCCAATTTTATTTGAAATGTGACATTGCTGTCACTTGGCGTCATCTTAGGCGTTTTAAAAAATCTCTATTGAAATGTCAGTTCAAATTTTAGTAAAATAAAAAGAATTATATTATAATGTACTAATTTATGGTCGTAGACAAATTAGCATTCATATTTTAAAAAAATATCAAAATCTTTTAGGAGCACCTTGTATATTTTCAAATAGTTCAAAAGATCGTAATAGTAGCTGTTAGATGATACCAAACACTCCATACTTTGACTTCCAGTTTAACCGGAAATTGGACTTCCTTTCTCATTTTAAATTCTTATTAGCCTGAATGCGCTGATGATAGTTATCGTAAACCAACATTATGGAAATTGGTCACGTGGGTTGAGTATATTTCCGAAAGATAAAGATGGAAACAATATCGATATCTTCAACGGAAGATCCGTTTAAGCAACTAGTGAGAACTCAAAGTTACATGAGAGTAGTTACAGAAAGACACCTTAAAGAAAAAACTAACCGAGGCTCCAATTTTTGCATGTCCATGCTTCAACACGAAATTTGTTTTAAAAACAGACGCCAGTAACCTGGGCCTTGGCGCCGTTCTCACACAAATTCAAGACAACGAAGAAAGAGTAATTAGCTATATTAGCCGGAGTTTGAATGACGCTGAGGAGAACTATTCTACCGCGGAGAAAGAATGCCAGAAGGCAGTGGTCTGGGCCATTAAGAAACTGAAAAGTTATCTTGAAGGCTATGAATTTGATGTCATCAGCGATCATAGAAGTCTGTGATGGTTGAGATCCTTGCCCCAACCCACCAGAAGATTAGCACGATGGATGTTGGAGTTACAAGAATTTAATTTCAACATACAATATCGAGAAGGCAAATACAATTTGGTAGCCGATGCTCTTTCAAGAAAGAATGAAAATACGATAGCTGTTATGAATGCTATTGATCCTCCCGCAAATTCTCCTGGCCATATAAATGACCCTAACCCTGAAAAAATGCTGCCGTGAGATATAAATGGTTCTTGAAATTACCAAAGCTCCTGAAAAGTTTCCGAATTATCGATTACAAATGTATAAATTTATTGGGCTTAACGAGGAATTCCACAACGTATGGAAACTTGGCTTACCTCTGGATAACAGACCCATCGTGATGAATGAATGTCACGACGAACCTCATGCGGGACATTTAATCATTAACAAAACAATTCACCGAGTAAGAGAAGAATACTACTGGTCAGGGTTACCCCGAGACTTTCGCAATGTTAGGGTGACAGATTCCACCCGGTATAAATTAGAAAAAAATCAGTTAGGTTAAGTATTGTAGAGTAGTGGCTTTTATTCAATTGTGTTAATAGTTGGTCTGTCAAGGGCCTGTAATTTTTTTGGTACTGTCAAGAGCTGTCAGTCAACTTAATAGGGATTTTTTATTTTGGCAAACCAAAAAACAAAAGTTCATGGCCAACCATATCGCAAATTAAAAGTGAACGGATTATACGTATCAATTGCAATCAATATAAACCTTCAAACTAAAAGCCCTTAGGACAAATGCTCTCCTCCCGATCCCGTGGTCATTGGGACACCGTTGCTGTTGATTTCATAGGACCTCGCGTTAGATCCAAGAAAGGCAACAAATATCTAATAGTCTTCCAGGACAAATTCACTAAATGGGTTGAAATCAAACCATTACGTAATGCTACCGCCAAGTCATTCATCCAAGCCATTAAAGAAGACATCATATTCCGTCATGGGAGTCCTCGTGTACTAGTATCTGATAATGGTACTCAATTTGTCAACAAAGAGATAAAGAAATTTCTCCATGACTATCACATACATCACCAACTAACTGCGCCATATACACCCCAAGAATACTTCGTTCAACTAGCGAACACAGTTATCGGTTCCATGCTAGCGCAGACAACAGAGGGTGCACAAACCAAATGGGACGAATGTGTTCCTGAAATTCGATTTGCAATAAATACAAGTTTCCATGAATCTACGGGATTTAGTCCATGCCTGTTAAACAGGGGTCGAGAGTTGGTTCCTCCTGCAACTTTAAGAAATTGAGTTGAGGAACACAATGATCTAGCACAGAGGTTCTCAAACTGTGGTACGCGTCCACTGGTGGTACGCAGAGCTTCTCAAAGTGGTACGCAAGTTCCAAGCAAAGATACGCGATAAGATAAGATAATATACTTTTGCGCGAAATTTTTAAAACTTGCATTTCTATATTATTTTGCCGTTTTTCTGAAATTACACCCGCATATCATTAATGAATAATGGTATTGTATTATTATAGTTATGCAATATTTTTAATCACTTGAATAGTTTCAATAACATAATGTTTTCATTAGTCAGTTTTTCTTAAATGAAACAAAGTATTAATTATTCTTAATGAAACTGATCGTCTCACTAACATACGATTTTCCTGGAAGGGAAAAAGATTAACACTACCGGTGACTACAATTGCACATTTGTGTACTAAATTCCGGCCTAAATTAAAAAGTTCAGTTGATTGTTGTTATTAAAATCGTGTCGTGGGTCGTTTGTTTCTCGTAGAAAAAATCAAGTGTGTTATGCCGTTAATGAGCTGTTGTAATTAAACATTATTATTCTTTTTTGTTAACGTTGTATAATTATAATTAGCGTAAAAATATGGATAAGTGGGTTATTAGGGAAACAACACCAAGTCAAGATGAGAAAGTTCCTTCTAAAATTCGAAAAATTACAAGAAAATATGATCCTGAGTACATTAATATTGGATTTACGGTCACAGATGTAAACAATGAGCCACGGCCTCAGTGTGTAATTTGCTTTGAAATTCTTTCAAATCAAAGTATGAAACCTTCGTTGTTGAAACGTCACCTTAGTACGAAACATTCAACGTTAGAAAACAAGCATAAGGATTATTTCGTTCGAAAATTGACAGAGATGAAAGGCACAAAGAAAATTATGTCGTCTTTTACTGGCAGTACTGCAAAAGCCGTGGAGGCATCTTTCTTAGTGGCCTTAAGAATAGCAAAATCCGGAAAAGCCCATACAATCGGGGAAGATTTGTTGCTACCTGCTGCGAAAGATATGGTGACTTGTATGTTGGGCGAACCGGCAGCTAAACAGCTAAATACGATACCACTGTCAAATGATACCGTTCGTCGTAGGATTGAAAGTATGGCATTAAACGTTAAAGAAAACTTGATAGCTCAAGTCAAAAATAGTGAATTTTTTGCCATACAACTCGATGAGAGCACAGATGTAACAAACTATGCTCAACTTATGGTTTACGTGCGGTACATGTTTCAAACTAAAATTAAAGAGGATTATTTATTTTGTGAGGCACTATCAACACGAACTACCGCCGATGAAATTTTCAAGAAACTGAATGAATTCTTTGCAGAAAATGGACTGGACTGGAAGCAGTGTGTTGGTTTCTGTTCTGATGGGGCTCGAGCTATGACAGGAAAACATGCAGGTGTTGTTACCAAAGTAAAATCGGTTGCAGAAAATTGCACTTATAGTCATTGCAGCATCCACAGAGAAGCTTTAGCAGTCAAGCGTATGCCTGAACAATTTAAACGTGTTTTGCAAGAGGCCATCAAGGTTGTCAATTTTATAAAATCTCGGGCTCTAAACTCTCGTTTATTTTCGAAACTGTGTTCTGAAATGGGTAGTGACCACATTCAGTTGCTGCTACATACAGAGGTGAGATGGCTTTCTCGAGGAAAAATGCTAAGCAGGTTATTCGAGCTACATTCTGAGGTTCAGTTGTTCCTGATGGAGACCGATTTTGACCTTCGTGATCGTTTGACAGACGAGCTGTGGCTCATCACATTAGCTTACTTATCAGACATTTTTAATCGCCTCAATGACTTAAATTTAAGTTTACAAGGGAAAACAACAAATCGGTTTTCAGCAGACGACAAAATAAAGGCATTTATCAAAAAATGTCAAATGATGAGTAATAATGTTTCGAGTAAAAACCTGCAGTCTTTTCACAGTTTAGAAAATTTTGTGACAGAGCACCAAATTAAAGTAAACGCCGATTTTATTAGTAATATAAAACGCCACTGCCAAATGCTCGCTGAAACATTTGAAGAGTATTTTAAGGAAGACTACTCTGAACATCTTTGGATAAGAAATCCATTCATATTGGACAACATTTCTGCAACCTTAACTAACCACGAAAAAGAGGCTATGCTAGAACTATCTTGCGATGGAGGTTTGAAAATGGAATTTAGTCAATTAGAGTTAGGTGATTTCTGGCTAAGGGCTAAAAATGAATACCCATCACTGTCCAGAAAAGCACTGTTGTTTTTAATTCCTTTTACAACCACCTATCTGTGTGAAACTGGATTTTCTGCCATGCTGACGGTAAAAAATAAATTTCGCAGCAAACTTAACATCGACCCAAATTTAAGATTAAAACTCACTACAACTGATCCTAACTTATCTTTGCTAATTTCAAAGATACAGCATCATCCTGCTCATTAACTTTTTAAAAATATAATTTTTGTTTTATATTTTGTAAGATTGTTTTTATAATTATTTTATAAAATATTAGCACTTTAAAAAACAATTGTATTTTTGTACTGCTTTATCATTCTGAAACGTAGCTATATATCGTAATAAATTTTTTAATAGTTTGGTGGTACGCGACTAATCCGTGGTCACATTAGTGGTACGCGAAAAAAAAAATCTAGCAGACGTACCATTCAAGGAAGCAGCGGATAAAATGACAGAGCTAAAACTCTTGTACACAAATGTAATGGATAACCTTTATAGAGCGCAGAATGTCCAAAGACATCATTATAACCTCCGAAGAAAACCATACCAACCCCATATCGGCGACTGGGTTTATAAAAGGAACTACGTTTTATCCAAAGCGGTAGATCAATTCACTTCAAAATTAGAGCAAAAGTATAATGGCCCATTTCAGTTAGAGATCGAAACTACAAACCGTAAAATAGTGCGAGTTCATGTGAAAGACCTCAAACGTGTTATTTAAGAAAATTATGTTTAGATGGATATGCCACTCTTAGAAGAATCGAAGAAACCGAGCTTATTGGAACCACTAGATGAACTTTTCTGGCCTGTCAGTTCGGATAGCGACTCGTAGTTAGATGGAGAGATCCAGAATGTTATTAGCAAGTCACACAAACAAATGGATGTAGAGATACAAAATTTCGTGAAAAACTCAAAAGATTTCAGCGGCCGCAGGAAAAAGTCCAACCAACCAATAGATGGAAAGAATCAAAATTTTTTTAAGAAGTTCAACCAACCAATAGATAACAAAAATCAAAATTTCCTTAAGAAGTCCAACCAACCAATGGATGTAATTTCGTTGAAGATTTAGCCTGCCGCCGTCAAAGGTCGAACCCGCAAAAGAATGAAGATAAACAAGTGGAAAAGACAAATGCACGAAGATTTAAGCTGCGTCAATCCAAGGTCGGAAAATCCCTCTTTCCTAGCAGCTCGAAACAACATCTCGAAACCCACAATCCCTTTAAGAAATCCTTACTTCCTATTGCCGAAAGTATTCCATGGGTTCTAAAATCCATCTCCTTCCTCATTCCTACCACCATTCCCTATCCACTCGAAACTCCCATCTCTGGTGATCCTAGAGCTAGGAATAGAGTTAACACCTTCTCTCCCGTTTCTCCAAACCGAGTAACGAAGTGGTTAAATAATAACGCAATAGATTAAGTAGATGTAAATAGAATAGAGACGTTGTCTGTATCCAGTAGTACTGTTAACACAATAATGAAGCCAAAATCAATTATTGCAAAGGCTGCTGCAAAAGAGGCAAAACTAAAAGTAGCAGTAGAAAGAATGTATAAAAAACAATTAACTTCAGGAGATTTGCCTTTCAAAGTACGTGTGTGGGGGAAGTCTCAGGATCTCAGGAGTTAACCCCTAAAGCGCCGCAGGCGAAAATTTTTGTCGTTTGAAGGTCAACACGTTTTAGTATTGTAAATTTCTGGCGCCCCTTAGATTTTGGCTTCTTGAGCTTTAGTCAGTTTAGCCCATAGGGTAATGCGACAGCCACAATTAATAATAAATCAATAAATTTGGAAGGTGACAACGATCGGGGGCCCGTGTGCCTTGCACCCACCGCACCCCGGTAGTTACGCCCCTGTAACCGAGTAACAAAGTGGTTAAATAATAACGCAATAGATAAAGTACATGTAAATAGAATAGAGACGTTGTCTGTATCCAGTAGTACTGCTAACACAATAATGAGGCCAAAATCAATTATTGCAAAGGCTGCTGCAAAAGAGGCAAAACTAAAAGTAGCAGAACCCGTGTGGTGGACACCTATCGGGCGCGTCTCCAGGTGACGGATAGGAGGACGCCCAGCGTAAAAACTGGGTAGGTGGGCCATAGACCATCATCACATGAGGACTTAGGACTTGAGCGGCCTAAAAACCGCAACATGGTAGGGGAATGTGTGTTGGAACGAAATCCGACCCGCGGACCACCCCCCGACCCTGCTGTAGTATCGTGGCTAGGGGTCTGCACCGGGGTAACGATACCGACTGCTGGCTCTCTTCGGAAGCCACAGTCGCCAAACCAGTCTTTCGTGCTGTCTGTGGTCATGTCTCGCGGGCACGGAGGACGGGGTTTTCTGGCTTAACCGCCCGAACCAAGAGGAGACAACCTCAATAAAAACCTAAATCCTACGGTGGGGGACCAGGCCTAAGGGATGCGTGACTGGATAGAAGTCCAGCCACTACTGGTTCCAACCTTGGGGCACCAGGCGAACCCCATTGTATTTAGCTTTCCCGTGCGTAGATCGGGGCAGCGCACGGGTGACCACGACAGCCCTGGTACTCGTGGGACCACTATGGAAACTACTAATACTAAAACAACCGAGGACTCTTCGAAGAACTCAAAGGGAACCGGGACATCAAGGACCGGGACCCAAAAACCGCCTTCCGGCGTTCAGCGTTGAAGGCTTAAAAATATGAGGGAGCGACAAAGCAGACCTCAAAGTACTGGCATGCAGACTGGGACTCCTAAGAGACACCGGTCAGATGACAGTACACCGAAAGAGGGTACAAGAAACCCTACTAAAAAAGCGAGGGGACCTGTTAAGGATACCAAATCGTTTAAGGACGCCATGACCGAGTTTAAGATGGCAACCTCGAAATCCACAATCCCTTTAAGAAATCCTTACTTCCTATTACCGAAAGTATTCCATGGGTTCTAAAATCCATCTCCTTCCTCATTCCTACCACCATTCCCTATCCACTCGAAACTCCCATCCCTGGTGATCCTAGAGCTAGAAATAGAGTTAACACCTTCACTCCCGTTTCTCCAAACCGAGTAACAAAGTGGTTAAATAATAACGCAATACAGGGTGATTTTTTTAAGTGGTACTAACATTGGGATCTCGGAAACCGTAATAGTTACGAGGCTGGTTAAATTAGCAAAAAGTTGCATATTTTGATGATCTTTAAGAATCCGTTTAGAAAATTTCAAAATTCGAAATGGTTTCCGAGATAATGCAGAAAAACAAAAAATTGGCAATTTCGTTTTTCGACTGTAGTTTCAAAATAGCGTACTTTAGAAACAAAATTCTCGGTAAAAATTTTTAGGAGATCCAAAAACCTATCAAACGATATCAAACTCAACTTTTTATCACATCGACGCTAGGCGTCTCGACGTTCATCTTTTCATTTTCTTATGGGGGACATATGATTTTTTCTGCAAATATTACTCAGTAGGCTTATTTAAATTCGGATACCAAACGAAAACTTTCTATCTTGAACTTTTCTTAATTTTCACAACTTTTCAGGTTATGTTACTTATCCAGAGTAGTGTTGTGTACTTCGTACGGAACGGACGTGTTTTGCAAGCACATGAATGTGCTTGTAAAGCATTGCATTTGTTGCTATTTTTCAAGTTCAAATTTGTTGATGACTTGTAAAATATTTAATCATGGAAAATTGTGGTAAATGTGATATAGAACTTAAAAGAACTGATAAATCATTACTGTGCAAAGGTCTTTGTGACAAGAAATTTCACATTGGATGCGTTAATGTAAAAGGGGATGAATTTATATTTTACCAACACAGACCAAATCTTTTGTGGGTGTGTGATCGGTGCCTGAAAGTGTTAGAAAACGGGATGTTAGATTGTATGAAAACTCTAAATAGAGCATTTGAAAATGAGAAACATGTAAGCGGACTGCAAGAATCTATAAAAGAACTTAAAAAAGATTTTGAAGAAAATAAAGGTAGTAATACTTATACTAATGAGGCGTGCAGCAGTACGAGTTATGCTGAAAAATTGAAACTAAAGAAACATGAACCAGTAATAATTGTGAAACCTAAAAATCATAATCAGAAAAGTATAGAAACTAAGAATGAGGTGAAGAAATCAATTGACCCGACAGAACTGCAAATCTCAGGATTACGAAACGTAAGCAATGGAGGAATTTTGATTGAGTGCAAAAATAAAGAGGCAATGAATAAAGTAAAAGATACGGCTATTAAAAAACTTGGTGAAAATTACGAGGTAACTATTCCCAAAAAAAGGACACCTAGGGTTAAAATTGTCGGCCTATCCGAGAAATTATCTTTTGAGGAGATAGAAATGAAAATCTGGGCACAAAATACTTATCTAAAATTGGACCAAGCAAGTATAAAAATTGTACATATTAAAGAAGCAAGAAATAAAAAAAATGGTTATACAGCAATTGCAGAAGTCAGTGCAAATATTTATAGGTCAATGATGATTCAGGAAAAACTAAATATAAACTGGGATAGATGTAAAATATATGACGCCATTGAGGTCACAAGATGTTTTAAATGCAATGGATTCAATCATAAGGCAAGTCAGTGCAAAGCAAATATAGCGTGTCCAAAATGTGCCGGACCTCATGATGTAACTCAGTGCAAAGAAACCAAGGACAACCTTAAATGTATAAATTGCTTGCATACCATTGAGAAATTAAAAATGGAATTGGATACAACACATGCAGCTTGGAGTTTTGACTGTCCAGTTTATAAAAGAAAAGTGGATCAATTGAGAAATCAAATTGATTTTTTAGAGTAAACGAAAAAAGATGAAGATATTATCTATTCAAATATTTCAAAATACATGAGGAAATGAAAAATGCGTTACAAGAAAACTGACCTTCTAAACAAAATATGCAAGACTGGAATAAAAATAAAAACAATTTAAAAATGAAAACAATTTAAAAATGTGTGTCAGCAACCTTCAGAATGTGCAACCTGTAGTAAACAAATGGTATAATACTTTCAAAGGAATTTAAGTGAATATGTATAACAACACTACAAATCAGGAAATTATAATTGTGTACTTATATCTAGAATTAAGATTTAAATAATAATTATTGTAAATTTTCAAAATAGTTCTATTACTAAATAAAGTTACTTATTATATACGTTATGTTAATATTTTACTTTATTATAATATTTACGTTATTTTTTACGTTAAAAAATAACGAATAAAACTTAGTTTTTAAATTTTTAGAAAAGGAATTTGAGCTGGAAATGAAAATAAATCAAATTATTATTTGTTTATTAAATCATAGTAATGAAATTTTCTAAAAATTTAAAAACTAAGTTTTAGTCGTTATTTTTTATCGTAAAAAATAACGTAAAGTAAAATATTAACATAACATAACATAACCTGAAAAGTTCTGAAAATTAAGAAAAGTTCAAGATAGGAAGTTGTCATTTGGTATCCGAATTTAGATAAGCCTACTGAGTAATATTTGCAGAAAAAATAATATGTCCCCCATAAGAAAATGAAAAGTTGAACATCGCGACGCTTCGCGTCGATGTGATAAAAAGTCGAGTTTGGTATCGTTTGATAGGTTTTTGGATCTCCTAAAAAGATTTCTTAAAATTTTGTTTCTAAAGTACGCCATTTTGAAACTACAGTCGAAAAACGAAATTGCCAATTTTTTGTTTCTCTGCATTATCTCGGAAACCATTTTGAATTTTGAAATTTTCTAAACGGATTCTTAAAGATCATCAAAATATGCAACTTTTTGCTAATTTAACCAGCCTCGTAACTATTACGGTTTCCGAGATCCCAATGTTAGTACCACTTTAAAAAACCGCCCTGTAGATTAAGTAGATGTAAATAGAATAGAGACGTTGTCTGTATCCAGTAGTACTGCTAACACAATAATGAAGCCAAAATCAATTATTGCAAAGGCTGCTGCAAAAGAGGCAAAACTAAAAGTAGCAGAAGAAAGAATGTATAAAAAACAATTAACTTCAGGAGATTTGCCTTTCAAAGTACGTGTGTGGGGGAAGTCTCAGGATCTCAGGAGTTAATCCCTAAAGCGCCGCAGGCTAAAATTTTTGTCGTTTGAAGGTCAACACGTTTTAGAGTTGTAAATTTCTGGCGCCCCTTAGATTTTGGCTTCTTGAGCTTTAGTCAGTTTAGCCCATAGGGTAATGCGACAGCCACAATTAATAAAAAATAAATAAATTTGGAAGGTGACAACGGTCGGGGGCCCCTCTTGGACGGGGGCCCGTGTGCCTTGCACCCACCGCACCCCGGTAGTTACGCCCCTGCTCCTGACCGTACTCCTTTATCTGTGATAAATACTAACAATACGACTCAAAACATACCTAAGAAGAGAAAGAACCGTCTGGGAAGAAAAAAAAAGAATCAATCAAAGAAGAAAGTTGTAAAATGGTAAAAGTTGCAAGTTATTAACACCTATCCCCTTCATCAAATACTTCATTACTGCATCAACACCTGCAATACAGAAAAAATCGCCAGTTGCAGCACTGCCCCGACAATGTCACGATGTTATATCATCGTCTGATCCGAAAGATGATAGTTATCGGAAACCAACATTATGGAAATTGGTCAGGAGTGGAGTGTATTTCCAAAAGATAAATATGGAAGCAATATCGATATCGTCAACAGAAGATCCGTTTGATTAACTATTGAGAACTCCAAGTTACATGAGAGTAGTTACAGAACGACAGTTGATGATGAAAAATAAGGGCGTGTAACAAGCGTTTTTCTAGAAGTATAAGGGCCGTTTTCCACGGATTAAATGTTGTACTAACTTGTTATGTGCCAGATCTTCCGGTTGGGAGTTGAAGAGAGTGCATTTTCCCAATTATTTTGATTTTTATTACTATGTTTCTTACTAATCCAGCACAATATAAAGTTACTATCGTATAAGGACTACTACCAAATACACAATGAAGTAATCTTTAATTTCCTTTACGAGACTAGTTCAATTAGATCAAGAATAATATTAAGATTTATTGGCTCGTGACTAATTTTTTTTGTTATTCAACTAGAATTTAGATAAATAAAGTACCACTTTTAATAGGTTACTTATAGTATAGGGGACACCGGGGCAGGTTTAAACGTTGTCAAAATTTCCTAAACAATAAATTTTTCAACACCGCTTCTTGTGTAGGCTTCTAGAAGACGATACCACGGTCAGTTTCGTGTAAACAATCAACTCTATTGTTCAAGTGTTGTTATTTCCGAACATATTTATATTTTATACACATAAGTAAAATTTGATCTCGTATTTTGATTTCAATTTACTACCATTAAAAACGGCTGAGCTTCAGTTTCTTTATCATAAGTGAATCATTGGGCATTAGTATATTATATTAACGAAAAATTTTAGTTGTTTCATGTTGATTTACTAATTTACTCCAGACATAAAGAAAAAAATGGAGCACGGGGCGAATTGTAACATACTGCTCGGGGCACGTTGTACCAGGTTACAGCCATAGGACAGAAGTGTATATGGTTCGTTCAAAAAGTAACGATCATCTGTTTACAATGATTGGATGAGAACCAACCCTGGAAGGTCGACGACGTTCCGTTTTTGGTTCGGCATGTATTACCACTAGCAATTACTTCAGTTCAAAATAAATAAATCTGTAAAATGATACTTGGTATCACCAAATAATTTTTTTTCGTTTTTCCATATTGTGGAAACCGCCAGGCCATTGTGGAGGCACTAAATTACAATTTAGTTTTCTCAAATCGGTAAAATGGGACAGAAAAATATGCGTTACTACTTACCCCGGACCGGGGCAAGTTGAAACAAAGATTTTTACTTCTTAAAAATACGTCTGGAGATCTAATAATTAAGATTCTATTAGGTATTTCTAATAAAGTAGGTAACCAAATACATGTGCAAGCATATTCTACAAAAGAATCCGTGATTGATAATAACATTGACGCGAAAAAAGGAAACAAATTTTTTTTGTTACAACCTGCCTCGGTCTCCCCTACCTACTTATTGTATTTTGTCTTCGAAACATATGCATAATGACATTTATGATTTCCATTCCTGTGGCAGTGCCTAGAGTACTAATGGTTTTGGTCACATTTTTTTGATTTATAAATAGTGCGAGCCATTTCAGATAAATACAAATGAAATTACAGTTCCATTACATCACCACTTGGTTATGTGAATGCTAGGTTAGGTGAAAATAATTTAATAAAAACTGACCTTTTTTTAAAACCGGCTAATGTTGTTCCATTTTTAGTTCTCGAAATCTGTTGTACAATGTAATGTACATCACCCACAAACACCAAAAGTACATAATTAACTAATTAAAAAATTAGAAAACAGGTAAATTCTTAAAAGTAAATCAATTTACTATAAACAACATACCCGATAAACTGTTTTAAAGTGAAAGTGTTTTATCAAACTTCGTTCTTATCTTGCGTTAGAAACACATTGCATACACGAATTCACATTATAATTGATTTATTAAAGTTATATTTTTGTAACCGGTTTCTTTAAAAAAACACCAGTATTTCTATTCAATATTTGCTTTTAACATATTTTTGAATTTTGGCAATAGAGCCATTGGTTTATAAGATCTAGTCTAGTTTTCTTGGACTTGAACTTGGACTAAGAACAGGGCAGGACCACTTTTAAAAATTTTCATTTGGTGAGTAAAAACAGGGGAAAAAAAGTTTTTTTGCATACATACAACGTTATAGGTCATCTAAGAAAAAGAGGGTGCTTTTTTGCAAAATGCTTGAAGAAGCCAAATATCGATAATGTATAGGACCAATCTTGTTGATCATAAAATTACTAACAAAAAACATTTAGGATGTTTTTAATTTCGACAATCGACGAAGATGGTATAGGTCCAACTTCTATCTACCGATTTTGACTTTATAATCCTTTTGTAACCTTCACAAAAGAAAACTATGTCACAAAAGGAAACAAATTACCAAAGGTGTAAAATGATTTTTAATTTATCTGTAAAAATGCTAGTTCTTGAAGCAGGGTCGTATTTTTTTCTAGTAAATATTAAGTATGCATCAACCTTAACAAAATTTACCTGAATTTGCTAGTTTAAGTCTTTTAATACTAGAGACTTCAATGCCAGAATAGGAAAGGGTAAATTTGAGGAGATAGTTGGTTCCTATGGTCTAGGAGAGAGGAACGAGAGGGGTGATCGACTTTTGCAATTTTGCCAAGAAGAAGGCATGAAAGTAACAAATACATGGTTTCAACATCACCCTCGTCGTCTTTATACCTGGAAGTCTCCAGCGGACCGACCACACAATGTAATGCGAAATCAAATAGATTTCATCCTCATCAATCAAAGATTTAGCTCAACCATCAAGAGAGCCAGCACATATCCTGGGGCAGATGTACCTTCTGACCATGTACTATTGGTAACGGTCATGAGAATTGCTTTGTCAAGTCAAAAAAAGTCAACCACCCAGCGACGGGTGGCATTAGAAAAAATGAAGGATCCAATCATAAAATCTGAAATGTGTAATGAGATAAACACACAAATTCAAACAGTAACATCAAATATTAGAAAAGATCCAACCCAATCTTGGACAAAGATAATGGACATTGTAACAAACTCAATGCAAAACAGATTAGGATATAAAACAAAGAACAAAAAGCAAAAATGGATGACGGATGAGATCTTGCTGCTAATGGACGAACGACGAAAGCACAAAAACAAAACAGATAACAACATGTACAAGGATATTCAAATACTCATACGATCAAAGATTAGAATAGCAAAAAACGAATGGCTTAAACGTGAATGCTCAGAATTAGAACAGCTGCAAAATCAACACGACGATTTTAATCTGCATAAAAAGCTAAAGGAGACTCCTGGCATATATAAAAAAATGAGATCAACCATAACAGTCAATAATAACAACCAGATAGTCCTCGACAGCAAAGAAAAGAACAGTGTTTGGGAAAAGTATATAGAAGAACTTTTTGACGACGACAGACCCCCAATTGTTATCAATAATTTTCTAACTGGCCCATCGATTACTAAAGACGAGATTGAAAAGGCTATACGTAACTCAAAAAATAACAAAGCGGCTGGCCCAGATGAAATTCCTTCAGAAATACTTAAACTTCTGGATGAAAGAGGCATCACAGCACTACATAAAGTGTTTAACACTATATATGAGACGGGTCACTATCCCAAACAGTGGCTGTGCTCTACGTTTATCCCCCTGCCTAAGAAGACCAATGCAAGGAAATGTGAAGATTATAGACTTATTAGCCTGATGAGCCATACCTTAAAAATATTTCTTAAAATCATACACCAAAGAATTTACCAAAAATGCGAAAGAGACATAAGCGACTCGCAATTTGGATTTAGACAAGGGTTAGGTACACGAGAAGCTATAGTTGCAACACAAGTGCTTGTCCAGAACTGCTATGATCAAAGAAAGGATGTGTGTTTATGTTTCATAGACTACGAAAAAGCATTTGATCGTGTGCAGCACCACAAATTAATGCAGCTCCTCAAAAGGCTTGATATAGACCAAAAAGACATTCGATGCATTGAGAACCTATATTGGAACCAAACAGCGCAGATAAAATTAGACAATAATATCTCCAACACCATACAAATTAGAAGGGGGGTACGTCAGGGATGTGTGCTATCTCCACTTCTATTCAATTTATATTCCGAAGCAATTTTCCGAGATGCTTTAGAGGACGTGGAAATGGGAATTAAAGTTAATGGAGTGTGGATTAACAATATTCGCTATGCCGACGATACGGTCTTAATCACTGACAACATACACGACCTACAACAACTGGTCAACAAGGTGGGAGAACAGAGCAAATCAATGGGCCTAAATATCAACACCAAAAAAACAAAATTTATGATTATCTCCAGAAACCTAAATATGTTTCAAAACTCCACCATAACATTTAACGCAAGGCCCATAGAAAGAGTGGATAAATTCAAGTACCTGGGCATCTGGCTTTGCGAAGATTGGACATCAGACAAGGAAATAAAAAGTCGCATTGAACAAGCCCGACAGACATTTTTTAGATTTCGAAAAGTGCTTACCTGCTCCGATTTTGATCTTAATCTAAGACTAAGATTCGTGAAGTGCTACGCTTGGTCGGTGCTTCTTTATGGTATGGAGGGTTGGACGTTGAAAACGACTGCAATTAACAAATTGGAGGCTTTCGAGATGTGGCTGTATCGCAGAATCCTTAAGATACCTTGGACAGCTAGACTTACAAATGAAGAAATTTTAAGACGTGTCAACAAACAACGTGAACTATTCGAGTTGATTAAGAAGAGAAAAACGGCATATCTGGGGCATATAATGCGAAACCCTAAATATCAATTCTTGCACCTGTTGATCGAAGGCAAGATCGAAGGCCGGAGAGGGATCGGAAGGAAGAAGATGTCTTGGCTGCGAAACATCAGACATTGGACCGGGTTACACGATGTACAGACGCTAATACACACCGCAAGAGATAGAGAAGCAATGGAAAATGTTATCGCAAACATCCATTAGTGGATACGCATTAGAAGAAGAAGAATACTAGAGAGAAAATGCACCCCTGTTTCACGCCACGGGGGTTCGGTCAGGTAGTTTCAATTTCTTTTACTATTGTTAGTGTGTTTTCTATTGTTGAATATTTAAAAGCTTAAGCCCTTTTGTATAAGGATTATAAAGTCAAATCGAAAAAGCCCAGGTCCGACTATACGACGGTTATTTAAGGTAGTCATTCTTCCAAGTTGTTAATTAACAAAATAACGTTTTAACCTATTTGCAATGCAATTACAATTCTGAAAACATTCACCTGTTAGCTGACATTGTTAGAGAAGATATTTTATGAGTTTCAGGTTGTTTGAAGGTCATTTGCCTAAATTACGGTTTTTATTCATTAAAAAAAAGGATTTTTTTTCCATTCTAGTTTTTTGTAATTTTAACAACTTTAGAGTTGGCAGAGACTAATCAAACTATGTTAATCTTGTTCCCTATAAAATTTCCGACAAAAATTGGCCCCTTCACGTTTTGATATATCTGTTTTTCATTAATTTGCATGCAAACTTGAAAACTAGTGCTCGTGGACACTAAAGGTAGATTTTTATTGTTAGGATACTTTTTAATTATTGCCTGTTTTATCATTCCTCGACCTCCATTGCTTCGTTGTTTTCGGAATCAAAGAATAGTTTCCTCTTGTCCATCGCCTTCCTCAATTTCTTCATCACTGATAACACAACACTGAAACAGCTCCCGATTAATTACTGATAGTAATATTGCTCAAATGCAAAGGATCTTGTGGTAGAACGTGCGGATTCTGCAAATCCTGTTTAAGATGCTCTCCAGCATGTCTTTCTTGTCAAGAAACGTCGTGTACCAACCGAATAAGTTCAGAAATATAATTCCATGATGAAGAAGACGACGATAATCCTATTGAAGAAGTTGTCGAGGATTCGACCCAATAGGCAATTGAAGGTGGCCAAATGAGTGGTCTCAGTGATGAAGAAATTGAAGAAGACGATGGATAAGATGATACCATTCATTGATTCTGAAAATAAAAAGCAATGGAGAGATCGTGGATAAAAAAAATCGTGTAACATTTACATGAGAAACTTAAAAGTTTCAGGTTTTGATTTTTTTTGGTAAATCACAAGTACATGTAAAATTAGTTTGAAATTTATAAATTTGTAATCAATTTATACGTACGGATACGTCTATCTTACTACCCAAATTTTTTATGATCTGCAACATCATTTTTTTAAATTTTGTCGAGGACCTAAAAACACGATTTAATAACAATAACGTGTTTCTAGAATCCGAGTTGACAATTTTACACATTTTTTGCTATCAATTTTGAAACTTTTTAGGGGAGGGGCGATTAAAATTCGAGAAAACCCAAAATATATGTTAAGTAATATTAACATCAACTAATTATAACACACTAAAAACCGGCACAAATTGACACCTTTACCTTTAAACGCTAAACAAACGGATTATTAAAAAACAAGGCGTCAAAAGCAGACAGTGAAGTCAGTTTAAACCCCACTCGGTGTATAAGGAAAGTTCCAACCCTTTGCTCAGGTTAACAAGGAGGTAATTCCAATAAAAAGTACTTTCTTGAGAAGCTTTGTTGCTCTTGATAAAAATTCCAACTTCCCTAGCCTCTGGAAATGACAATAGAATAATCAAGGGACTTGAAAGATGAACATTGCAGTTGCTTAAAGCTGGTTTCGATGTTTTTCTCATTATGCCGTTTTTTATAAACAATTTTTTACACGCTTGACTTAAGCGAGGTCATTCTTAAATAAATATTTATTGCGGTATCAAAGAAAGTAATTAACATTTTTGATCGGATATAAAATCTGTTGTTTTTGACTCCAAACTTCATAAAGTTTCAAGTCTTTGCGAAAACACAAAGTCCTTACATCGATAATCATGAAATTGTTAGTACTTCTCGCTTGCATTTCGATGCAAATTTTCTTTGCCTCATCAGCGTCAATATTAAGTAAGTTTTGTATTATTATAGCACGTATATTAATTTAAAAATTTCATAATTCTTTTAAGACACGGAAGTATGTGCATTGTCCAGAGATGTTTCTATTTACACAGAATGCATAGAAAATTTAATTAGAACTGCACAGCCTCTTTTGGTGAAAGGTATACCTGAACATAATGTACCAACTCTAGATCCTCTAAAAATCGAAGAATACAGCACCAAACTACAAATTCCTGATGTTGTGAGTTTGGATGTTAAATTCCAAAACTTCATGGTTGAAGGTTTCAATAAAGTCGAACTTACAAAATTTAGGTATGAAAAATAAATAATTTTATATTATGTTAATTATTATACATATTTTAAATTAGCTTCGATCCTGTTGCTAATACTGGAACACTATTTTTCCACGTACCGCACTTAACATTTAAACATAATTATGATGTCAAAGGAAAGTTATTAGGTAGAAATATTCTTGATTCAGGAAAGAACGAAGTAAATTTAGGTAAGTTTGAACTCATTTTATTAACATATAAAATCAATTTAATACATTTAATTTAGAAAATGTCGACTTCAGTTTTACTGGTGTATTCAAGAGAGTAGATAAGTCGGGAGTCGACCATGTACAGTTGGAAGATTTTAAATTGAAATTTTCAGTTGAAGATGGAAAAGCTAATATAGTTTCTAAAGATCCATATATGCAAATTATGGGTAACTACATACACTTGTATTTATATTATTATTATTTTTATTACCGCAATTTTCTTTTAGCTAACGTAGGACTCGAATATTTCAACAACAATCCCCAGTCTGTCCTTACATTACTTCACTCTTTCTTTAGCTACGTTACTGAGGACTACTTGAAAAATATGGCCAATGAAGCACTCAGCACTATTCCAGCAAACAAACTTTTGCCTCATTGAAATTTGTAACAGATTGTAAGAAATAACTTCGACAGATTAATTCTAGATTTAAATATACTATAGTTACTTGTTATAAGTAGTGGATAATTTATTGATGTTATTTTGAATATATTTGTATAATGTACGTTTTATTTAATTAAATACTTGATTCTATAAAAAAATTTCTTAAACCAAAAGTTCCTACTTATTTAAAATGATAGTTAATGCTTTATGTCTCAAAGACATTAACCTCAACATCGTCAAAAAATGGAGAGTTGTCGATTTAAAATAAATTACAACAGTATAGTATCTTGGACCTTTGGATGCGGTTAAGAGTTTTGAAGTTTTCTTGGACTATTTCTTGAGCAAATACTCATTGTGTTGTCCTCTGAAAAGTATAAAGACCTATGGAAATTCTAGTGAAGATACAGTTACGTAGCAAGAAAACGTAAAAAAATGAAAGTGCAACTGGATACACTAAACACGGTGTACAGAGTTGGAAGAGATAGACAGTTTCTTCTAATGTACCGAAAGCTCAAAAAGGAGTATCATAGAATAATAGATGAGAATATAAGACATAAAAATGCTGAAATAATAAAGCGGGTAGAAAATAAATCTAAAGCGGTGTGGCAACTCATAAATAGTGAAACAAAAGTCACCTCGGACACTTCACCTGAGAAAAGCCCAAGACTGGCAGCAGAGGATCTAAATCAGTTTTTCGCCAAAATAGGTAAATAATTTATTCGCAAGCGATTCCAATGAATCGATGAGGTGTCTAAGTAGCTCAGTAGCGGGAGTAGTGCGTTCTTGTTTCTTCGATGGTACGACGGAAACAGAAGTCTTAAAAATCATAAATGACATAAAAGGAAAAAAAACTAGACTTATATGATATGTCTAATATACTCGTCAAATCTGTAAGTCCGGAAATTGCTGAGCCAATGTCGATAATCATTAATAAATGTCTTAACGAGGGAGTTTTTCCTTGCAAGTTAAAAGTTATTCCAAAATTATTCCTATCTATAAAAAAGGAGATACCGAGAATGCTAACAACTATGGACCAATTTCGTTGCAGCCGGAGCTATCTAAAAATTTTAAAAAGTTATCAAACAAAGACTGTTGGGTTTCTTCAACAAATACGATCTTCTGGGCAGTCAGCAGTATGGATACCGTGAGAATATGTCCACAACAACAATTCTACTGAACATAGTAGAGAGAGCGATTGAGGCTCATGACAAGAGAGAAGTTCTTGAGCTTATCTCATGCGATCTCAGTAAAGGTTTTGACTCCGTGCCTCATGACCTGCTTCTACAGAAACTGAATTATGAAGTGAGAGGCAAACCATACGAAATGATAAAGTCTTATTTATCAAACCGTAAGCAGATGGTATTCTGGAACAATACTTATTCCTTAGAAGCCCTAATTTCACACGGAGTCCCCCAGGTATCTGTTCTTGGCCCGTTGCTTTGTCATATACTTGAACGACTTAAACATCGTTACAGAAAACATAACAACATACTTGTTAGCTGATGACACATCATACCTTTTAACCTGCAAAAGAGAAGATTTCAACTTATTAAAAACAGACTTACTCTTTTTAAAAATTTTGATAATCTGACAGAACTTCTCTACAGCCATTTTGTATTCTACACCCGATTCCGAAAACACATTCGATATAAAACCTTTCTGTTTTCTGGAACCATCATCAACTTTGGTTTTTTAAATAGGCGCAATCTCATAGAACCTTTTTTGCTGATTTCAAAAATGTATATCACTTTAATATTAATTTATTTTGTAAATTTTGTATTCAAATAAGCTAATTTGTTAATCATAATAATGAAATCATTTTCATTATTTTATTTGTTGATTTAAATTCAGAATTTTATGCTCGAAAACTGTAGTTTGAAGATTTTTTCTTTTAAAATAAATACGGAAGCAGAAATTATCAAAGTATGATTTACATGTTAAATCTATGAAACCCTGTAGATAAGGATAAGGATAATTTTAGTTCGATCAAGTGGGTGTGTAAGCACTACTAGTGAGCATAATCATAATGAAAATTTGAAGTTTTTCACAGAGATTGCATCTGCCTGGCTTGTTTGTGTTTAAAAATCAACAAGAGTGCGTTTTAAAATATAGTACTTTGAATTGTTGTCGTCGTAAAATTTAATACCAAACGAGTTGTCCTTTCGCATTTCAAAATTCTATGGAATATTTTACGAAAAATTGCGTTTTTTGGAAAAGTTTTGTTTTAGTATTAAAACTCCGTAAACATTGTATAAATAGTAATTAATTAATTAGTACATAAAAATTATGTTAATATAAAATCGAGTTATACTTGTTTAATAAGAGTCTTTTTGTAAAAAAATAATTAATTTTAATGCGTTGTTTATGATTTTATTGAAAATTAGAAGATGATGCAATAAGATGCAATAAGGGAGGGAATACAGTACAAGGAACAAGGAAACTTCTGTACATTTATTTAAAGAAATAATAAGAGTCATGAGTAATTGTTTTATAAATTGAGATAAAATGTTATTTAAAACAACCGTTACAAGATAACAAGAAGGCAGCATGGCGTTAGCAATCGACAATCTATTAATAAATCAAAGTTATTTAACGATGGCCCAAATAAACTTCCAATTTCGCACCTTTCGTCTGCAGTGCTATCGGATGTCCAAGGTCTTACCGGAATTATCATCAAAGGAGAATAAAAAAGATTACTGCTCTGATCTCGCAGGTGCAATGTCGCTTATGCGTGAATGTGGCTATTTAGGCCAATATGGAAAAGAGACGGTACAACTGTTTTCCGATGTCCTAAAGGAAATCTGCAAATACTTCGAGAAACCCTGCGTTACAATAATTGTATGACATATGTCCATTGTACGCTTTAGTCTTATTCATCCGATCTTAGAACTAGATTTTAGACAGTTAAACCAGAGCGGGGAAGTATTACATGTCCTAGAAGGTAATGTACCAAGGGACACTTTAGTGAATGCTATTAGCGAGTACCTTCGAGAGACGTGTTCTATTGACGGGTTGGCAGGCTGGGTCGAACCACCTCGAAAACTGCCAGCACATCTTCGTCTTAGTGAAACTTCTCCAAAATTGCAAAAAAAAGTGTCGATGTTAAAGAAAATTCTAGTCCTGAATGCAGTAAACCAGAGGGTCGTCGGAAAGTGACGAAATCGGTCAGTGCAACTTCAAATCCTTCATCAAAGCTGGAGTCGACAGAGTGCCCTGTATGGTATAATATACAATGTACGCAGTCGGTTGTAAATATGTTGAAATTGAAAAAAAAAAAGTGTCGATGTTAAAGAAAATTCTAGTCCTGAACGCAGTAAACCAGAGAGTTGTCGGAAAGTGATGAAATCGGTCGGTGCAACTTCAAATCCTTCACCAAATCTCGAGTCGACTGACTGTCACGTATGGAATAATATACAATGTACGCAGTCAGTTGAAAATGTGTTGCAATTGAAAACAAAAAGTGTCGATGTTAAAGAAAATAAACCAGGGGGGTCGTCGGAAAGTGACGAACTCGGTCAGCAGCGTAACTTCTTCTAAAACTGCTTGTGAAGCAAGTACTGCAATCAGAGAAAAATACAACCTACGGTGTACACGAAAGGTGTCGAACTTTGGATATACGCCTTCATGTAGGAACGATGGAAAATAAATTTTAATTGTTAACTTGTAAAAAATATTAGCTATTTTTTGTAATAATGTACTTACTGTTTTTATATATTAACTTGTACCAGATAGCCACGGGCTAATTAAAGTTTTAATTAATTAAAAAAATTAAAATGTACATACCTTTTTCTTCAAACGTCAAAAAATGTTGACATTTTGTTACTGAACAAATAAGGTTGAAGTTCTACTTTTACAACCTAGGAGGTAAAAGTAAATTCTAACCTTAAATATTTACAACAAATTATAATATAAAATGATATTTCTAAGCATTTATATTTATATTTTCTAAGCATGTAAAAAAGATGTTTTTTTCAATTTTCCTTTATAATTAGTTCGTTGCGTTTAATAATTAAGTAGCTTCTTTTTACAAGTTAGTGAATTTTAACCAATATTTGACAATAGAACTACAAGTAATTGACAAGAGATGGCGCTTTTTAAAATTCTTTATTTTTGTTTTTTATAAGTTTTACGTTTAAAGAAAAAATTAAATGTTTGATAAGAAGTTGTACTTTTATATAGGTAACAAGGTGGACACGGGTTTGTGGGTATATAATCTGGAGCTGCTTGCAATCTTGGAGGCGCTGCGATATATGGTTCGACTGAACCACCACGAATTTGTAATTGTTAAGGATAGCAAAAGCGCCCTCTAGAATGACGACAAAATTACATTATATTACACTTTCTATATTGAAAGTTCTTCATGAACTACAAACACATGGTAAAGTTTTGTCGTTTGCAGGATTGGACTAGACAGGTCGGCAATTGCCGACGGGATCAAATGCTTTTTGGGGCCACACAATGCTTTTTGGGGCAAAACAATGCTTTTTGGGGCCAAACGGAGTCCGATATGGGACCAAATTACAGTTGTTTCAAAGATAATCCCTTATGAGTGTGGAAAGCTAGGCACTTTGCAGCATTATGTTGCTTGAAAATTGTGTTCGGAATCGCAGTGATTTTTTCGATTTTCTGTTTAGTTACAAATATAGATATGTATAAACTACCCTTTTAATGCAACAACTATTCTTGCTTCCAGTGCAGGATTTACGTATAAGCTACACAAGCTATAGCTTAGGGCCCTACCTTCTTGGAGGTCCCAAAAAAATTGTCCGAGTGACAATTATGAGCAGTTGGCACTGACATATAATATCTGGACTTAAAAAGGGCCCCATATCTCAAATAGTTTATCAAGTCTAAATCCGGCCCTGCTTGCTTCTAAAGATTTTGCGATTTTTAGAGCTGTCTACGAGGAAGTGATACGTTAAAAAATAAACATATAAAGAAAAACGAAAACAAAAAGTTATAATACATTGGGTAATGGCGTAATGCCCCAACTAAAAAAAATAAAAATAAAAAGAGGCACTCAATTAATTAATAAGACATATAAAACCATAAATTTTTTTTGTAGAAAGCTTATAGCTTGTATTTTAAGATAACATCTTAAAAATTAACATTATTTCACGTTTTCATCAAAAAATGTTCAACAATATCAAAAAAGATCGATATAGTAGTTTTTTACCAAAATTTCAAGGTCCGTTTTTTTTTTCAAAATAAAACTCGAAAAGAATTTTGCATATTACGACATTAAAACTTACATCATGAAGATTGTAATCCTATATAGATTTTATATTTCCTCAAAGACTGCAAAATTTTTCAATTTTTATAAAAATTAAATTAAGTATCTTACTTAAATCATTAATTTTTTTCTCCATGATAAATTACTGAAAATCAAATAATCAAAATGTAATTTATAGCTGAAAATGTCCTCTTCAACCACGTAACAATAACGTAAAATAGGGCGGTCAGTATCACGTTATCGCGCAACCCATGCGGGTACTACAGTACGCACAACTTTCAATAACAGTTTTTTCAAAAACTATTAAATATTTTGAAAAAGAGCATAACATCTTTTTTTAAAGAGAATTAACTCCTCTATAATTTTTATATAAAACATTTTTCCAAAAAAACAATAGAGAGTGAGGTATTTACAAAAATGTCGTTTTCGTGACTTTTCACTACGAATAACCTTTGAAGCTCACGTAATATCGATGGGGACTTTTCACATGATGTTTATAACAGTCTAAAAAAGGTGTATGCAAAAATTCAGCTTCATACTACTTATTCCTAAGTAAAATCCTAATTTGGTTGGGCTAGTAACTTTATTATTTAAGTTAAATTTGAATTCACGCAAAACGATGTTTAGCTCTACTTACTACTGCTCTAAACTCAGAGCAAATAAAAGAAGTTCTGATTTCTTCTTAGAACATTGCTCTACAATAGTTACATAGTTTGTAGCAAGACAAGACAAGAAATTACTTTGCAAGAGTTATTTGTGCTCTCTTGTCATATTTCATGTTATAGCTTTAGGTTTTATTATTTTATTACAGAAATTAGCTTGCAATAAAAGTGCAAGATTTGTTTGCATTTTCTTGCATTGTTGCTCTCTTGTCAAACCGAATGTCAATAGATAAACTAACGAATTGCAAGAATGCAAGTATTGTTTAGTACATTAGGTACGACTGTACCAACTTCCCTACCCCTACACTATTTGTGGGTGGTAGGGTGGTTTTTAGTCTTTTTCATTGTTTCTTGTACTTTAAAAATTCAGTTTAAGCGCAGAACTCATCATTACAAGTAAGATAACAAGTTGACTCATAGTCATTATTTTAAGTGCATAATATAAGTTTTTTTGACTCATCGTCATTTTGTTTTAATATTTTCGTACAAGACTTTATTAATAATATATTTAAATGTATTAAGTTTTTTGAAATATTAAATTATTTCTGGTCCTTCGTTAAGTGAGTTATTTCGTCTTCAAATTTAAAAAAGTGAAGTTATACCAAAATTACATCAAATCAGAGCTATCGTCGAAACAAGTATTTTGCAAGAAAAGGTAAGAAAAGGGGAAGCCCCGGCGTTATTTTTATCGGAAATATGCAAGACAAGAAATGTGCAAGACTTAACAAGACAAGACAAGATTTGTATTTGCAAGAATAAAGCAAGACAAGGCATATTTTAATTTCTTGAGAAGATAAGAGACGTTGTCTTGTGAAACACTAAGAGCGTAGGACAAACAAAAGCATTTAATCTACTGTTTTTGCTTAGAACTTTTGGAGCAAGACAACCATACAAAGCTAATAATATCAAACTTTGAATTACAAAATTGATGAAACGATAGAACTTTCGACGTTGAGAAAATGTCAAATTAATGATCAATTAGGATTTGTCACGCACAAAAAACTGTATAAAAGATCAAATTAATTTAATGTCGTCCACATTAAATTTTAATAGTACCGGCTGTAAAATTGTTTGTTCATTTTTTTTTGTTTTCTTAAAAGACATTAGTCCAATCACTTTAGCATTTATTATCAAAATAATAATTGCCAGAGGGCTGAATTTTTGAACTGTCGCCTGTTAATTGTAAGTAGTTTTAAATAAAATGTTAAAAGAGCCCATAAATTTAAATAACTCAAATTAAAAATGTGCGTGTTTGCGAATATCTCCAAAAGGGCAAGGTCTTTGGTGTTTTGTAAGTAATATGAATTTATACAGGGTGGTGACCGGACCTTACGGATTTGACATGGAAAATAATACTTTCGTAATTTCTTGCTTCACAATTTATTTTCAAAATAAAAGTTTTAGAGCCTAAAATTCTGCATCTACATCAATTAACAAAATTAATTTTAGATGCTTTATAAAGTCATAATCTTAATTTGAAAATTTTGAAAATTAGCAGTAATAGCAATTGCTTTGAAATACAAATAAAAATTGTCAAATGTTTTATGCTTATTCCAATACCATACCAAAGTACGATTTCACAGGTGAAATCTATATGATGGAGAGATCCGGTCACTACTCTGTAGAGCAGCTCCCAATTCTCTACAAACGATAATAATAAAGATGATAATATTATCATTATTTTACTCAAAACCCTCGCCGTTTAGAAGACATTTTGGATTATTATCTATTCTATATTCTATGGGAAGCACAACTTCAATTGCTTCAATTTTCATTTAGAAATCAAGAGGCGACAGTATTTCTTGTTCACCCGGTAGAATCGATAGAATATTTTATAAAGAACCAAAAAATGTGATTATTTGAAAAATAACTAATTAAATATTTCCCATTAATTTTGCAAAATGTTTTTTAAATTATGAATATGTATATGAGTGACATTGAAAATTTTGATTTAATTATCAATAGCTCATTTTATGCAAAAACAATCAACAATTAATTAAGTAAACGGCTAATAGTTTTTATATATTTGTGGATGTATTTGATGCGACGTACAGCTGCAAACAATCACCTGTAATCAATGACTAAAGAATAGATCTATTCTGCAATTAAATTGAGATCATTGCCTGAAATGAAATGGACATTGCTTGCTTTAACAGATTTAATACCAAAACTATATCTCTAAAACAAATTTTTCTTTAAAATATTCTACGATAGCGATAAAGACAAAGTGGTCTCCAGATCTCTCGGCTATAGGGATTATAAACTCATACTTTTGTAATTTCCTGGTATTCTGCATCAAACATTTGATAATTTTTAAATATCTTGACTGAATTGCCAAACACAGTCTCGCCACACAAAATCCTACTTTCTCTCCTTATAAAACAAATCACTATTGTTTACCTAGGTTAAAAAGTAGATGAGTCATTGTCACAACTAGTTCTTTTACGTAGGTAATGGTTATTTTTGTCATTCGACTTTGTTAATACTTTCTAAGGTAACCGAACCTTGTTGTTTTCAAAATAAAATTTGATTTGTTATCTTGTTTTCATCGATTATTATTAAGAAGAAAGATCCATACTGTCCGTGTGACGGAATTTCAGTGTGTGACGTCAATCATCTGTTGTTCACATGTAAACATCATCTCACAAGTTGCAATAATCTAGTAAATTTCCTTGTTCTTCACCCGAACTTTAAATCTTTAAAATCAATTACCTTTAAATCTACAATCCTTCACAAAACAAGTCTATGCTAGATCAGTTGATTCGTTTTGTTCAAAGGACTAATTTGCAAATTTAATGTAAAAAAAGTGTCCTGGCTAAATGCGCTCCTTCGCGAAGCCAAAAAAATTAAGAAGAAAAGAGTTTTCAAATTTTAAAGCTTCTTCATTATATCGTTCGAAAGACAAAAAGTACAAAGTGTTTTCAATTCTAATCAACTTTGCATTGTATTTGAAAATCCAAAAAGTAAAATCAGATGACTGAGATGACCAACGAACTTGACTTCGAAAGTGGTTTATATGAATAATTATGTTAATAAAAATACTTAATAATAAAAGCTGTAAAAAAATGACAGGGCTAGACTGTAGGAAAATTTTTATCTATTTTGACCTTCAGGAAGTGGACCGACCTATTAATTATTGTCACATTTTGGACCTACTATGTACACAACAAATTTAGGGAATAAAAAATAAAACCTTGAAAAGTTACTTATTCAAAAAATTAACAACCTTTTGGAACATTCGAAAACCTAGTTTTTCTAATAAAAATTAACATTACATAACAAGTTTTTGTGAAGAAAATTTATTTTAGAAAACAAGAAGTCACTTTAAACGATCAAAATTAACGTCTAGTAATTAAATATTCCGATATTAATAAAAAAAAAAGTTGAACTCTTTTATAAATACAGAGCAGTTTTAGCGTACTGCATATTGTTTCAAGCCTTTGAGATAAAACGATTTAACTTTTGAGTCTCTTAATTCAAATCCAAAAAAATGAAGTTCTTAGTGTTGATTGCATGCATTGCCATGCCAGCAGTCTTTGCGGCCTCATCCTTAACATGGCGTAAGTTATTTTAAATTACTTAGTAAGAATTTAAATTTTTATTAATAGGACAAGAGCTTTCAACGATCAAATTGTTTCGATTATCCTTCAGAATAGAACATTTCTGAGTTCTCTTATATTATTTTCGTCACAATGTTCTCTATATTTTAACAGGTTGTTCCATGTATTGCACATTTAACCTCCTCTTCTCATTGTGACAATGACTACTTCGACCTAAAATGGAAAATTGTTTTTTCAGAATACCTGCTTTCAATTTTAACATTAACAACAAGCGTTTACCATTTTCAATATGGTTTCCAAAGTCATTTTTCCTCTAAAACATATTTTTTTAATTTGCAGATCCTCGAATGTGCGTCACCTCCAAATCCATACCAATTTGGACCCAATGTTTACAGGATTTGTTCAAAAAAGCAAAACCTTACTTAATAAATGGCGTAGAAGAACTTAACCTACCAAGTTTAAATCCTTATGAACTAAAAGATTTCAATGCCAAGCTTAAACTTCCTGGAATTATGGACATGGATATCCAAATACACAATCTTGTAGCACATGGGTTCGAGAAAGGCGATCTCAAGAAAATTAGGTACAAATAAACTATTAAATTGTAACTTGAAAATGTATAATTAACCAATATTTAAAATTTAGCTTTGATCCTATCGCTAACAGTGCGACACTGGTATTCAACATACCTCATTTAAAATTTAAAAGTAGTTATCATGTACAAGGAGACCTATTAGGTAAACAAATAGATGACTCTGGAAAAGGAGAATCTAAGTTGGGTAAGTTTTCAATTTTTAAATCCAAACATTATCCACTAATAACAATTTTTTTTAGAAAACCTAATCTTATCGTTTACCGGAACACACAAAATAATCAATAAATCAGGAGTTGATTATGTACAACTTCAAGATTTGAAACTGAAACCTTTTGTTGAAAGTGGAAACGCTAAAGTGGTCAGTCAAGATCCGACTTTACAAATTTCAGGTATCTTTAATCGGTAGAAAATTTATTATCGTGTACTGAAATATAATTTTTGTTTTAGCCGATATACTGGTTGGATTTTTCAACGACAATCCTCAACGTTTGATAACTCTTGCTCACTCATTGTTTGGAGAAATTTCTGAAACGTTCATTAAAAATCAAGCGAACAGTATCCTTCTTAATGTTCCAGCAAATGAGATATTACCCCAATAAACTACCAAAGTGAAACATCTAATTAAACAATGAAAATGAAAGATTCTCACTTTTATTTCTGTATAATTATTAAATTAGATTTTATAGTAAAGCAGTACTTTGTTGTTATAAACATAGATGTTTTAACTAACTTCTTTAATTGTCAATAATTATTGTCAAACTATGCTGTAAGATTTTTTTTTAATTGTAATTAATTAAAATATATATTTTATAAAAAAAAAGTAATTATCTATGTATTTAAAAAACAACAGCACTATCTAAATATAATCAACAAACTGCATGTTAGAGAAAATAAGAATCAAACGAGGAATATTTCATAATAGTCCAACAGAATTAGATATTTTGCCTAACAAAATTAGCTCCGTATTGAGACCTTTCTTAATATGTTAATTTGTACCTATACTTTAAGAATCCGATGAGTCCCGAGCTGGGTCACAGGCGCGCGCGTGAATAAATGGACTTGAAGAGGAAAAAAAATGTTTGTGCGTAAATTTCTCGGAAAGGGTGCAACCCAGCGAAAAATGACTAGAGTACAATTTTATAGATGAAGCATTTTTACAAAACAAATGTTCTATAAAAAGTTTTCGTTAGAGCAATGGTGTAACCACAAAATTCCTTTTAAGAAAGATATGTTTTCCAAAATAATTTTAAGCAGGCGAATCAATGTCGTACAAAATAATTGCACGCTGATGGACGAAAAACTGTTTTACTCCTAGACGAACAATGATAAAATTACAAAAATAATTTCAATTTGAAGCTGAAGATTTTGGCTTTCATTTTTGTATATTTTTGATTTACTTTTGTTACATCTTGTACTATTAAACAGCTAATGAAATTTTCTTTGTACCATTTATTAAATAGTTGCAGATATTTTGTTGGATGAATTATTTTAGAAATTTTTCCTTAAGGCATATCGTTCCTTATGAATCATTTTTCAAAGTTACAGCATAAAAAATCGATTATACATTATTTTATAAAAGTGTAGTGACTTAAAACTTCTGGATTTTAAAAAATTTTTATTTTTTTAAATATTTTCATTTAAAAATTTCTGTAAAATCGTTAATATTTAACGAGTTGAAAAAAACCTACAACTAATTTTGAAGGAAAATAAGTCTACTTTTTGATGCACTTATAATAATTTACTTACAATCTCAAGTTTACTTTTTATATTTAATGCAGTTGAGAAGTGGAAATATCGACGACATTTTCTTAAAATCCCTACTACATTTAAAGTACTAAAGATTTTTCAACTTTCGTTTATGTAAATGAAACATAATAACCCCTCCTTTAGTGTATGAAAACCACAACGGACTCAGATGTACTAGTAATCAACAACCGGCTGTTGAATTCAGGTAAAGAAGTGGAAATATTTGGACCTAAAAATCAGTCTCACAAAAATATTTTCAAAAAAGGCTTATTATGCCTTTTAGAGCTATATACTGCGACAAGAAAATATAACTGCATAAACAAGCACATATATATAAACAGGGGGTCCTGAAATAGCTGGTTAAAGTTAAGACACCGATTAAGCTCTATCAGATCACAATATTTATAGTGTAAACGGGGTTGTCATCTGGTCATATTGCACTTCATCTTTATTGTTATTTTTAGGACTCTATGTACATATACAGCCTGTTTTATACGAAGTGCTCACCATTGCTAACTTTTTTATTATTGAAGCTACAAAGCTGGATGAATTAACAAAGAATCACAATTTTTACCGCTGATTGTGACTGAACGAATTGACATTTTTGACCGAGGTTTGAGTTAAAATAATGCTAATATCGTCTTTTTTCCTTATTACTCGTATCTTTCAAAGCGACATATAACGTCAAAATGCAAACCGCAGTCAAAAATGTTAATTCGTTACTTTATAGCAGATAAGCAAAGTTGACTTGTATTTTCCTAAAATTCGCAGTATCTTGGCCCAAATCTACGGTAGACCCCTCGGTAGACCCATTAAACCATACAGTACTATAATAGTTCTCGAAAGGGGAATCCATATATATATAAATATACAGGGCGTTCCATTAAAAAAATACAAGTGTGGCCTATAGCATTAAAATGGATCACCCGATATATGTAAAAATATTTTTAAGAGGTGCAGCTCTCAGAAAATTATAGCCATGCATTAAACTTTTTTTGTTAAATTATAAGAAAAGTCACAATTCTACGATAACGGAGCGTTGGAACACCCTGTATGTTCAATTGATTTTTAGTGTTGAGCATCGTAATCAGCGGAAAAAATTATGATTCTTTGCGAATTTAACCAGTTTTGTAGCTCCAATAATAAGAAAGTTAGCAATGATGCGCGCACTTCGTTTAAAACAGCCTGTATATGTGCTCGCTTATGCAGTTATATTTTCTTATCGCAGTAAATAGCTCTAAAAGGCATAATAAGCCTTTTTTGCAAATATTTTTGTGAGACTGATTTTTAAGTCTAAATATTTCCACTTCTTTACCTGAATTCAACAGCCGGTTGTTAAGTACTAGTACATCTGAGTCAGTTGTGGTTTTGATAGACTAAAGTATGGGTTATTATGTGTCAATTGCATAAACGAAAGTTGAAGAAACTTCAGTACTTTAAATGTAGTAGGGATTTTAAGAAAATGTCGTCGATATTTCCACTTCTCAACTGTACTAAATATAAAAAGTAAACTTGAGATTGTAAGTAAATTATTATAAGTGCATCAAAAAGTAGACTTATTTTCCTTCAAAATTAGTCCTAGGTTTTTTTCAACTTGTTAAATATTAACGATTTTACAGAAACTTTTAAATGATAATATTTAAAAAAATAAATTTGTTTAAAAATCCAAAAGTTTTAAGTCACTACGCTTTTATAAAATAATGTATAATCGATTTTTTATGCTGTAACTTTAAAAAATGATTCATAATTGAAAATTTCATTAGCTGTTTAATAGTACAAGATGTAACAAAAGTAAATCAAAAATATACAAAAATGAAAGCCAAAATCTTCAGCTTCAAATTGAAATTATTTTTGTAATTTTATCATTATTCGTCTAGGAGTAAAACAGTTTTTCGTCCATCAGCGTGCAATTATTTTGTACGACATTGATTCGCCTGCTTAAAATTATTTTGGAAAACATATCTTTCTTAAAAGGAATTTTGTGGTTACACCATTGCTCTAACGAAAACTTTTTATAGAACATTTGTTTTGTAAAAATGCTTCATCTATAAAATTGTACTCTAGTCATTTTTCGCTGAGTTGCACCCTTTCCGAGAAATTTACGCACAAACATTTTTTTCCTCTTCAAGTCCATTTATTCACGCGCGCGCCTGTGACCCAGCTCGGGACTCATCGGATTCTTAAGGTATAGGTACAAATTAACATATTAAGAAAGGTCTCAATACGGAGCTAATTTTGTTTTGTATACCATCGAATTTTTGCTAATTCTGTTGGACTATAAGACCCCTGTGGTTCTGAAGTGATTGACTCCAGAGTGACATGGTGATATTTAGTCATGATGAAGAGGACCTATTCTTTTGCTTATAGCAAGAAGTTTGCAAATACAGCCCTGATATCCATGACTCTCTAGTGGGTGCAAATACCCTAAGACGACGACTTGTTGAACAAAATTATCAGCCTGAAGTGCCAGATAACCTGTAGAACACCGCAAAACAAAATTAGCATTTGCAAGGAAATAAGTAAATTTTCAGATCGATGATTGGACTAGTTTCATATTGAGCAGAATCAAGATTTTGTCTGCACTGTTCTGATGTCCTTTCTAATATGTTCCGGGGGCTAGATGAGATGTTATTCGATAAACCATGGTGCACTAGGTAAGCGTTTGTAGTGTCTTTACTTTACGTAGTTCATTTTGAACCTTATACATATTGCTGATAAGTTTCTTATATGGTAAGACAATACAAGACAACGTGCAGTGATGGAAGTTTTCCAACGGTGAATTGGCCAGCGTGAAGTCCAGAGCTCAATCCCATTGAAGCTGAAAATTTTAAGATTTTCCGTGGATATAATAGAAAAGGTTTATAGAACCTTTTTCCAGGGAAAATCTCAAAATTTTCAAAAATGTTACTTAACACCTTCACCCACTTGCCTCTTCAATTGAAAATATTTGTGTAAGGGGTCACTAAATGAAAGTAGGGCCACTTCTATTGGACTATAAATATTGATTAACGCACGTTGCACAGTCGGTCGACTTAGTTATATTATTATATCGCGATTGCTGCAAATGAAAATGATTTTCCTACATGATTAGTTTATAGACATTTTATTACATATTATTTGTTTAAAAAGTTTTCAAAAGCAGCAACGGAAAGGGTTTTAAACTGGTTTCAAGTGTGAAATAACCTAAAATAAAACTATAAACAATGTTAAGAAAGTTTGATTAGATTTCGATACCATTTTAGAAGTGCAATTAAAGAGAATTTTTGCGACGTTGTCACCTTGTAACTTATTGGTTGTTTTGTCGGATTTTTGTTTTTTAAAATACAAGTGAAACCACTTTTCCTTGTTATCTATTATGAATCGTTGCGGGGATTGTGATGAGGACCTGCAGAGTGATGATGGCCCATTGTGTAATCATTGTGAAAAGTATTTCCATTATCAATGCTCGATATCTGAAGGCAATTTTAAGAAGCTATCAGTTGCCAAAAAGAAATCATGGAGATGTAAAAATTGCATAGTGCTGCCGATTACCACAAGAAGTACGTCAGGAAGTGGCAACGGAATCGAAAAATGTACTGATAAAAACGAAAAGAATGGAGAGGAGAATATAAGTGACCTGCTTCGCGAAATAAGGAAGAAGGTGAACGGAATCGACTCTCTACGTTCGGAAATGCAGAAGTTTAGTAAGTCAATCAAGTTTTTCAGTGAACAGTATGATAACCTCCTGCTTGAGGTGCAGAAAAAGAACAAGGTTATAGACGAGATGGAAAAGAACGTCACTATCCTAATCCAAGATAATCGGAACAAGGGCAAAGAGATTGAGACATTGAAGAACAGAATAAATTGTATAGATCAATATAGCCGTAATAAAAACATCGAGATAAACGGAGTACTTGAAACACCCAACGAGGACTGCAAGCTAATAGTAGCCCAGATAGCAAAAAAAATGGATATCAACTTACAACCTGGTGAGATAGATATTGCACATCGCGTTCCGACACAGGCAAAGCGGGCAAAACCTATTATAGTGCAGTTTACCAACAGAACGGTGAGAGATCAGATGGTACTAAAAAGGAATATCTTGGTCCTTGATAAATTTATGCAGGGTGTGGAAATCGGCAATAGAATCTTTGTTAACGAACACCTGAACCCGTATTTTAAGAGCTTACTTATGGAATCTAAAGGAAGGGCTAGAGAGAACGGTTTTAAATTTGTGTGGTTTAAGAAGGACAGAGTGCTTGTAAGAAGAGAGGAGGGAGCATCGATAATAGTTATTCAAGACAAGGCTGATCTGAAGAAATTGAATTCTCCAAACCAATCTGTGCGCGTCTCTAGTTAATTCTTTCCTTTTTTGTTCAGTTTCGCGGGTTGAGTTTTTGTTCGGTGATGGTTACGGTCGCGTATATGGAGGACTTACAGAGGGATGGGATTCGTTTGTTGACAGCAGGTAACCTTAATGAATTTGATGACATTGTTCGGTCTGCAACTTTAAAGAGCCATGAATTAAGTGTCCTGCACACAAATATACGGAGCATATATAAGAATTTCGAGGAACTAGAAGCTCTGGTTGAAGTAGTCTCAACGCGATTCGATATAATAGCACTATCAGAAACTAGGTTCGTGTATGATGCCAATATTTTTAAATTGAAAGGCTATGTAGCCTATTTTAATAACAGCTGCTTCAACCAGAACGACGGGGTCCTCATTTTAGTAAGGAACTCACTTGATCATGACATAAAAATTGTAGAATTTGAAAATAATTATAAATTGATAAAAATTCGAGTTCGATGCAGAGGGGAGTTTGTGGGTGTGACTGCAGTCTATAGGCCTCCTTCGTACTGCGCCACTCGGTTTCTAAAGAACTTTGGGGAATTTGTTCGCAACAATTGTAAAGGTACTCATGAGATAATGTGGTGATTTTAACATAAATATAATTAATGAAAGTGACCCACTCTCTCATGAGTACTTAAACCTACTTTACGGATTGGGTTTCTACTCCTGTGTGAATCACCCTACTAGAGACAGTGGAAGCTGCCTTGACCATATCTTTGACAAGTCTAGTCTGCCTAAGTTGTCTATTACCCCGGTTGTGCTTAATTCAAAGATTACGGATCACTGCCCTGTGTATCTAAAAGTTAAATTTCGAGATGAGCTTAATGATCGGGTTGAAACAGTTAACGAAACTAGACATATTACTTACACAGATTATAGTCGGTTGATAACTAATTTACAGTCCGAGGATTTGAGTATTGAGGATGACAGTGATATAGATAAAAACCTAGAATCTCTTATACAAAAAATTCAGTTTCACCTACGTAACTGCTCAGCCGTTAAAGTCATTAACCCCAAATTAATTCAAAGAAAACCTTGGATAACCAAGGGAATCGTTAAATCAATCTCCATCAGAGATCGGCTTTACAAATGTAGTTTGAATGATCCTACCAACGAGCAGTTAAGAGCCACGTACAATTTATACAGGTTGAATAGTTTGAGTTAGCACATAGCAATTTAATGAGTGAAAAGAAGTAAGAAATATTTTTAAATGATTACGAGAGAGAAAGAGTTATTTTAAGATAAAAGGAAGGCGTCAATTATTAACTTCAAATTTGAATTAAACGCCTGCAATTTTTGATAAGTGATACGTATTTACTTTTACAATTTATTTTAATTTTATTATTGGTGTTTTATTTTAAAAATGGTTCTTGATTTAAACGAAAATATTTAGATTATTATGAACGCCTATTTTCTATCGAAAAATAACACTTTCTCTCTCGTTATCACTTAAAAATATTTCGTATTTACTTGAACACATTATAAATCCTATGTGCTAACTCGAACTATTCAATCTGTATAAAAACACTATTTCTAAGTCGATTAAGTATGCCAAGAACAATTACTTTAAAAAGCAAATCGACGCGGATCCTAATAATCCTCGTCTATTGTGGAATACTGCAAACAAGTTTCTTAATAGGAAGTGCAACCCTGTCGAAATAAGCTCCTTAACAATTAATAACGAAGTGGTAGGTGATAAGGGCACAATTTCAGAGCACATGAACCGTTATTTTGCGAAGGTTGCTCAGTCTTTACTTGAGGGAAGAAAAGTTGATATAGATCAGCAGCAAATGATGATTCAGTCAATTGATCGAAATTCGCACTCCTTGTTCCTTGCTCCAACCCACTATAGGGAGGTGGAATCGGCGATTAACGGATTGAATAATAAAAAGTCATGTGGAGTTGACGGCTTGTCTTCCGAATTAATTAAAAAGATTTCTCACATTATCTCGAAACCCGTATCCGACTTGATAAATAAGTGTTTCATTCAGGGTTATTTTCCGAAACTATTGAAAAAGTTGATAATAAGGCCAATACATAAGGGCGGTAGTAGGGATAGCGTCAATAATTATCGACCGATATCGATTATTCCAACATCCAAAGATCTTTGAAAGGTTAGTGTTGACTAGACTGACTGATTTCTTGACTAGGCACAGTATTATTGCTGATAATCAGTTTGGATTTGTGCGGGGTAGAAGTACCTCTGACGCCATATCTCGCCTCTCTAATTCTATTTATTCGTATCTCGATGGATCCGAAAAATCATTGGCTGTATTCTTCGATTTCGCTAAAGCTTTCGACACTGTAAACCACGAAATATTGTTGAAAAAAATGTGCAGATATGGCGTGAGAGGACTGCCATTAAAGCTCTTTCAGAGCTACCTCAGTGATAGGGTGCAGTCAGTGAGTGTGGGAGGTGCGACAAGTGAAGAACTTCCTATCAATACAGGTGTACCGCAAGGTACCATTCTTGGTCCGGTCCTGTTTCTCCTGTACATAAACGATCTCCTAAGGGAGCGTAAATTTTGCGGCAAACTCATTGCATATGCAGACGATACGGTCTTGACAGTTAGTGCAGGGAGCTGGGACCGGGTCAAGTCTGATGCCGAAAAAGACTTGGAAACATTTAAAAAATGATCAGATGTGAATTACTTGACTATAAATAAAGATAAAACGGTGTTTGTTCCATTTGGGATATATAAGAATTCACTGCCGCAGTATAACGAGCTTGTATTTGCCGAGTCGGGAAGTTTTATTCTGAGAAAGGAATACGTTAAATACTTAAAGGTGTAATTATTGACCAGCACTTGAGATGGGACCGGCACCTCACCGACCTCTGTGGGAAACTAAGGAAATGTATCTATATATTTAGAATTATGAGGAGTGTAGTTTCGTTGAAGTCATTATATGGTCTTTACCATGGTTTAGTTCAGTCCTTGCTCTCCTACGGAATTATGGGCTGGGGGGGTGCCGCAACCGTTTATGTGGAAAGAGTTGAGGTAGTGCAAAGAATCATTATTAAAGTTATGCTTCGAAAACCAACAATGTTTAGTACAACTCAGTTATATGACGATTCGCAGATGCTGAGACCCTTACAGCTCTACGTAATATCAATATTGACGTATCTTAACAGGGGAATGGTTAGTCTGTCGTTGCCTACTCATTTGTATGACACTCGGGGTAGACTAAATGTAGTTAATCTGCGCACAGATAAAAGAGTTGGTCAACGCTGTTTCTCGTATTTTGCCCCAAAGGTACACAACTTGTTTCGATTATACTTAACAACTAATGCAATCACCTTGGGCTCCCGTGGGGTTGTTCACCATATTAAGAGATTCGTGAATTTGTTCAGGAATGACCTGCTGTTATTGTTTGGATAGTTTGTATTTGTTTTGTTTGTTGATTTTTTCACACAAACCTATTTAGGTTTTAGTGGCACTCTCTTTGAGGGAATAGGGTTCATTTTCATTTTATTTTCTTTGTAAAAATAAATAATAGTTACCGTTATTATATGATTGTTATTATGTTATTATACCATTGTAATATGATTGGTTGTATGGAAAATAAAATTATTCTATTCTATTCTTCTCTCATTCCAACCCAGAACAGAAAATGTGTGAAAAACAATCATAGACAAAGCCGTCATTTCTTAAACGGGTGACTGCCCCAGCACATAATGAGATAAGAGGTAAAGTTAAACAAGAAGTGCTTAAATTGATATGCCATCAGTTTCACAGAACAGAAAAAGAGGTCTAAAAAATTATAGAAGGCTCTTCTATAGAGCCATCTATACGATGGCTCTCATCGTTCTATACAAGGTTGAATGTTCGAGCACTCAGGGTAAGAATGAAACCATCTCTATATTCTCCAGACTATGAAATAGCATAAGATTGCTGAACTGGTCAAGACTAAATTAAAAAGAAAAAAAAAGTCTTAGAAATTGCGAGAAAAAACAATATTAAATTTAATATAAACAAATGTAAACTAGGTCTTGACGAAGCCAAATATCTAGGCTTCAAATTTTCAAAAAATGGCATGAAAAATGACGAAGATAAAATCGAAGCAATTCAGAAAGTGCATATTCCTAAGTGCAAAAAAGATGTACAACGACTGTTGGGCCTAATTACTTTTGTAGGTAAATTCATACCTAATTTGTCAAAAATCACTGAACCTTTAAGAACCTTAATAAAAGAAGACAATCTCTTCGACTGGGGCCCAAATCAAAACGACGCCTTTGATCAAATAAAAAACTTATTAACTACAGCTCCCTCATTGCAATATTTCGACATAGAAAAACCAGTCAAAATCTCGGTGGACGCTTCTAAAGAAGGCTTAGGTGCTGTCTTATTGCAAGAAAGCAAACCGTGTGCATACGCATCAAAAGCAATGACAGCAACACAGCAGCGTTATGCGCAAATGGAAAAAGAGCTGCTGACAATATGCTTCGGTATAAATAAATTTTACCAATATGTTTATGGCAACAGATTCACTGTAGAGACAGACCACAAACCTCTTATATCAATTTATAAAAAGCCGCTACATGCATGTCCAGCACGACTACAGAGAATGCTCCTCTCCCTACAGAAATACGACATAAACTTAATATACAAGCCGGGAAAAGAGTTGGTAATTGCAGACACACTATCAAGAGGAAATTTAGAGGAGGAATTTCAGTTTCAAAATCTCGAAATGCAAGTGTGTATAATCTAAAAATATCAGACGAAAGAAACCGACAACTAATACAGGCGGTCAATCAAGACGAAGAGTTGAGTTTTAAGACATTAATCGAGTAATAAGTGAAATACGAGACAGGTTAGTAGGTTGTGCATTTCGATAACCGCCCATGTGCGCAAACAACATCTCAGGCCACCAGTCAAAGTAAACTCAGGCTAATGGGCAGAGCGAGATGTCGCCATTTGTGTCCACTACGTATTATCTTTAATGTACGCCCCCCCCCCATCTAGGTCCTCAGATCCCTGTTCACAAAGTCAACAACCGCGAGGACCAAATGGGACAGTGCAATGGCCCGTACCTAATGTTTAGACAAGCAAATGATGTCTTCTTTAACTTAACGCCTTAACTTGAGAACAAATGGATTATATTTTAAGAGAATAATCGAGTAATAAGTGAAATACGATACAGGTTAGTAGGTTGTGCATTTCGATAACCGCCCATGTGCGCAAACAACATCTCAGCCCACCAGTCAGAGTAAACTCAGGCTAATGGGCAGAGTGAGATGTCGCCATTTGTGTCCACTACGTATTATCTTTAATGCACGCCCCCCATCTAGGTCCTCAGATCCCTGTTCAAAAAGTGAACGACCCACGAGAACCACATAGGACAGTTCAATGGGCCTGACGTTTAGACAAGTAGATGATGTCTTCTTTAACCTTTAATTTTGGTTTTAACCTTAGAACAAATGGATTATATTTTAAGAGAATAATCAAGTAATAAGTGAAATACGAGACAGGTTAATAGGTTGTGCATTTCGATAACCGCCCATGTGCGCAAACAACATCTCAGCCCACTAGTCAGAGTAAACTCAGGCTGATGGGCAGAGTGAGATGTCGCCATTTGTGTCCACTACGTATTATCTTTAATGCACGGCTCTCCATATAGGTCCTCAGATCCCTGTTCACAAAGTCAACAACCGCGAGGACCAAATGGAACAGTGCAATGGCCCGTACCTAATGTTTAGACAAGCAAATGATGTCTTCTTTAACGTAACGCCTGAACTTTAGAACAAATGGATTATATTTTAAGAGAACAATCGAGTAATAAGTGAAATCCGAGACAGGTTAATAGGTTGTGCATTTCGATAACCGCCCATGTGCGCAAACAACATCTCAGCCCACCAGTCAGAGTAAACTCAGGCTAATGGGCCGAGCGAGATGTCGCCATTTGTGTCCACTACGTATTATCTTTAATGCACCCCCCCCATCTAGGTCCTCAGATCCCTGTTCAAAAAGTGAATGTCCCGCGAGGACCAAAAGGGACAGTGCAATGGGCCGTACCTAATCTTCAGACAAGTAGATTATGTCTTCTTTAACCTTTAACTTTGGCTTTAACCTTTAACTAGAGACAGGTTAGTAAGTTGTTGAGACAAGTAAATAATGTCTTCTTTAACCTTTACCTTTGGGAAAATATATATTTCTTCTTTAAAATGATCTGATGACAGAGCCTTACGATGTGAGGTCCAAAGTCCCCGTTTAAGCTGTGTCTTATAACTTGGGGACAATTTGGCCAGGTTATACCCCCTGGTACTGGGTCGCCAGAGCCTCGTTTGTTATGTAGCAGAGAGCACCACGTGCAGGTGAGGTTGACATTTGGGCGACTACATAATGCTGTCGCCCCTTACTCTCCTTTTTACACACTCTAATACACAACTACATACTAAATTTTACTTTTAACACTTTGTTTTCAGGGTATTCACAAAAACTTTTTTTAAATGAAACTCCCTATATATTTTTATGCATTCGAAGAGAACACTGAATTTAGAGGATAAAATGCATAACACTAATTTGATATCTATTCCAATTACTGAAAAATAAATAATCTGTAAGTCGTGAATTCCTCTGTTCCTCTCACCAACCAATTCTCAGTAATAAAATACAAACAAATACTCATAAAATTTATTAATAATCAAACAACAAAAAATAGGTCGTGAGACTCTTAATTATCATAAAAAGAAATTGATATTGTATAATGTAAAGTATAACCTTTAGGCGTACTTTAAACATTTTATTTTCACTTTTAACATGTCAGCAATAATAGTTCAGTTTCTACAGACGAAAACGCACTACAAGCTCGGAAAAATAGTAGAACGGGTAAACATCGGCGCATGGTTTTTTTGAAAGCCTATGCTTTAAAAATCAAAAATGTTTACTATTTTTTAGTGGCCGCTTCATTGAAAAAATTGAGGTCGAAGATTTAAAAGTTCGATTTTTTAAAACATCTCTGGAAATATTGATCGTAAAAAAAAAAGTTTAATTATATTTTACAGAAGAGGATATTTAGAGAAGAAAAGGTCTTATGACTTTTTTTCGTAGGATGAATAGTTTTAGTAGAAAACGGAATGAAACTGGGTTCTGATTTTGGGAATCAACTCGTGCGCGTGAAGCTTCAATATTTAGAAATGTCATAAACGCTTCATCGTAAAAAGTGTCTAAGCTCTCTCAAAAATAAACGTACGAACAAATTTAAGAATTCATTTTAAAGAAGAAAGCGTAAGCTTTCAGATTCACTAATTCATCATTTGCAGACATTACTCCTGACTGCAGACTAAAGCAGAAAATTTTAATTCAACTTTAATCCGACAAAAACTAAAATGCAATATGAAGCTCAAAATATGTACTATTTGTTAATTAGGAGTAAATTTGGCATAATTCTCTTGATTTTAATTAAAATTTTCTGCTTTAATTCGAAACTATTAAAAATTGCCAAATTTCAAAGTGCTTGCTATTAAAACTTATAAACCAAAGGCGGTTTTCACTTATTCATTTTGATCCATTTTTAACGATATAGCAACATTTTAAGTATAATACAGCCGAACGACATCTTTAAACTCATATTGCAGCAGTCAGGAGTAATCTCTGCAAATGATGAATTAGTGAATTTTTAAATTTGTTCGTATGTTTATTTTTGAGAGAGCTTTGACACTTTCTACGAAGAAGCGTTTATGACACTTCTAAGTATTGAAGCTTCACGCGCACGAGTTGATTCCCAAAATCAGAACCCAGTTTCATTCCATTTTCTACTAAAACTATTCATCCTACGAAAAAAAGTCATAAGACCGTTTCATCTCTAAATATCCTCTTCTGTAAAAAATAATTAAACTTTTTTTTTATACGATCAATATTTCCAAAGATGTTTTGAAAAATCGAACTTTTAAATCTTCGAGCTCAATTTTTTCAATAAAGCAGCCACTAAAAAATGGTAAACATTTTTGATTTTTAAAGAATAGGATTTCAAAAAGACCATGAACCGATGTTTACCCGTTCTGCTATTATTCCGAGGTTCAAATCGCTAATCACTGGACTATAATGAATTTTACAAAATATTTAAATCAAATATGAAATATTACTTTAAGTATTAAATGAGGCAAATAAACCTGAAGGATTATATCCAACTTAAGTTAATAATAATGACAAAAAGTTCAATAATAAGTAAAAAGTAATCTCTGAAAATTAATCGCATAACCATGTTCACAAGAACTTACCCAATAAACAAAATTTATAAAATCGACACAACAATCTCCAACCTGATTCCGACTGTCGAACGACCTTTCTGATGATGACGACCATGATGATGATCATGGATGGAACGACAAATAAAACTGAATTCCAGGCTAGAACGTTAAATGTTTAAATTTCACAAGAACACTGCATATAAAAATTCAATAATATATGAATTGAACGCATAATTATCTCCAATTAATACTTCAGGATATTAAAAAAATCTAACATTGAACTAATCGCAGAAATGAACATTGACGTTAAAGTATTTATAAATCATAAGCAAAGCTACTATTAAATAAAATGGTTACGACTAATAGATGTTGATCGATGAGTCCACTTTCAACGCTAAACATCCACCAATGATGTCGTTTCCAGTTAGACTGAATCTTCCTTTAATAACTCGAAGACAACGATGAAGAAATCGTCTGATATGATTCCAAAATATCCAGCCTCAAATAACCAGCTAGCACAGCAAGATCAAACTTTTTATCTAACGACTACTCCTCAAACTAAACAATCGTAAAACCTAGATAAGTAAAATTGGCATACGAGTTTTGTTCTAAAATGAAAAATAAATTACCGACCTTGTGTCTTCAGTATTAAACGAGTTCACCAATAGTGGTCCACATGACACGAATACCAAGTTTACACAAATTTACTGAAAATTACGAATTAACGTTGATATCTTACTTGTTCAAGCCTTATATAAAAGCGAAATATTATGTCTAATTTAATTCTACCGTATAATATCTCGGCCAATGGCATCTGATCAGATACGCGTGAAATCTAACACTACATATCTTCAATTAAGTACAACTTAGGATTGAATAAAATTATTAATACGTTGACTGCCATGGCATTTGTATAAAAATCCTTCCCGGACGCCAAGGTGTGAAAATTGTAACAATTAGTCTAAATGTGTTAACGAGACAGCTCGTGGCTGACACCTGGCTGTAGATTTTCGACCGCGAGTTAACTCGTGCTTGGCAGTTTAAAAGCATGAAAGTCAACTTATATAACAGGGCAATTTCAGATCATCAAATTAAATCTCATCTTTCAGTGGTTCCAAGTACTCAATCTTCTATTAATGTTTCCATGATTGGAATTCACGACAAAATTATGATATAACTTCCTTTAAACTATCGACTCCATAAAATGGAATCGGCAATTGAAATCATGAAACGGAAGCTTCAACCTAACAGTATTATAGAATCATCGAAGGTTATTGACGAATATCCAAACAAACCTTAGATGATCGCAAGATACTTTGACCTATTAGCAAGCACAGAAGGGCTCAAATGTATCATGTATCAAAAGTCTATGTAAAACCATGCAAGTTAAAACAAATATGATTCAACGATAAATTACTTACGATGAAATTCGTAGTCTCTTACGATGAAATTCCAAATAAATTGTGTTTACTATCTACTGCGGGTTTCTATCAACATAGTTATCGCTTCACGAACAAATATCTTATTCCTAAATGTTGAAAAACTGTGTTCAAATAATATATCGGACCATCATCAAGTTAAAGGGGGTGTAAACCAAAAAAACTTTTATTCACTAAAAAATGCTAAACAAATATCTAAGAACAACAGTGAAAACCGCACTTTCTTAGCACAAATAGTAACTAAGATATAAGCTCTTGAGTTCAAAATTCGTGACGTCAGATAGACAAAATTTCATGATTTGCCCTGGTTGCTTAGGGATATACTTTTCATACATTAATTTCTAAACTGCTAATTGGCCGATTGCGACATGTCTCGACATTTTGTCTACATGACGTCACGAATTTTAACGCAAAAGTCTTATATCTTCCGAACGGTCCATCACAGCTACGTGCGGTTTGAAAATTTGTTCTTAGAATTTTCTGTACAACAAATTTAATTTTTGGTTTACACCCCCTTTAAGTTAGGTCTGTTTTACATGAACTAACTATTTAGTAACTGTTAGTTAGTAACTTGGTTACTAAATGAACTCAAGGAGCAAAAACACGGGAATCTAAGCTTTAACGTCAACGTCAAAATTTATCCGCCTATTTTGACGTTGACGTTAAAGCTTAGATTCCCGTGTTTTTGCTCCTAGAGTTCATTTAGTAACCACCTTAGTAACTAACAGTTACTAAATAGTTAGTTCATGTCAAACTGCCCTTATGGAACCCTAAGGTATATACCAGAAACTCGCCACAAGTAACTTTATTTACACACTTCTTTTGCCACCAAAAAATATTTTACTTTGAACAACTCAACTTCAAATAAACTTTACCCAGGCGATTTTCAGGGATTTTCTGTAAAAACAAGTCTTTCTGGTTTTATGCAGCGGAAAATCAAATGCAGGAAAAGTAATATTATAAACTTTGATATAGGCACCATAGAAGATAATGTAAAAAGTTTCAGAAAACTTGGTTTAGACGCTTAATGACTGTCCACCATTTTAGATCTCACGTAGGTGGTGGAACGCTTAGCTTCGCCCCATCCACACATAATGAACAAAAGTTATAAACGTTTCGAGTAAAAACTTTAACTCATTAGAAGCTTATTGTAGTGCACTACAACATTACATTATTTAATTTTTATAACATCACGACATTTAAACACTATTACAACGTTACCACTGACCACCATTTTAGATCTCACGTAGGGGTAGGGGTAGGAAGGACCACGGAAGGACGCTTAACTTCGCGCATGCTTCGCGCCATCCTCTCATAATGGACAAAAGTTATAAACTGTAACTTATAATACACAGTAACAATACTTATAACGAACGAAAGTTATAAACTACAACTTGCTCTCAAATTTGTTTAACGCTTGCTAAAAAAGTTCTATTTGGTTGGTATAAGTGACCCACATGATTGTGAATGAATTCATATTTTACACCTAAAAATCTATCTATCATATATGGTTACTAAGTGTTATAGTACATTTTTGTGAATAAGGTGAAACTACCTGCTTTTGAGGTAGGTACACAATGGCTTTTGTTATAGGTAAGGACCCCAACCTTGCTTTAGGCGCTTCTTATTGAAAAAATACTCTATACTCATTTTGTCTTTAAATTGAACCAATAAACCTTAAAAATGATGGACACTGTCTTTTTTGTGGTAGTTTACCTCAACTTTTTGAAAAATTTTGTGCTTTGAAGTTCTGTATTTCAGTAACTATGAGGTTTAGAAAAACATGTTACTAAGGTAAATTGTAGCAAATTTTATGCTCTAGAAAAAAGTAAGAATAATGTTTTTCGTAGAACGCACTAGTAAAGAGTTGTCGAGTAAAAAGCGAAAAAAGTAACACAAAAGTGGTCCTACTAAAACGCACACAGGCGCGCCAAATTTCAAAACTTGGATACTTAATAAGGACCCAGATACATACAACATATCTAAACTATAAAAATACATGACCTTGTGTAAGGTAATATGTAATGGGCTAGTGGTTAATTACAACCAAACAGGTTGAGTTGTGTATAATCACAACAATCCCCATTACTTATGCCTACTACCACGATTGGAGCTACCCAACCGGTAACATCCTCGACCGCTTTGATGATGTTCAACTGTTTAAGTCTTTTGAGTTTGAGTTTACCAAGGAGTGGTAAAGTGGTAATTCTTCTAAAGTTGTTGGGAAAAAAGGTTCAGCATTTTCAGAGCTTCGAATGCTCATCTCGGTTTTAAATTCATCTAAATCATTGTAAATATTTGGCAACTCTTTCTCTATGTCAACCTGAGCGAGTTATCATTACTTATCAAATTAATTGAGATTTTATTAAAATGCTCAGAGTTGCAACGCTACTATTCCAGGTCTATCCAGAATCCAAAATAATGGTTTGCAATTTTATCTTTATACTGTAACTTAACTAAGACTTTACCGCATAGTTGCAAAGGGCTGCCGTTTGGTCCTGATAAAGTTTCATTACATTTTTTTATTTGCTTTTGAAGATAAATCTAGAAACATTTTCACACGCAGATCGTGTCTGCGCCCGTATCTATTAAGAATTCTATTTTGTGACAGTCGTTTACAACTATGTTAGCAGTTCGTTTCTATCTTAAATCTAGTGAACATGAAATTGTACCCAACAAGTGATTTTTGATACCTGATTTTTCTTCTTCTACACCAACATTGTGAATCCTTCTTTTGTTTTTACATACTGCTGCCTAATGTCCACGTTTGTTGCATGATTTACATCTGCTTTCCCTCGCTGGAAACTTGTTGCAAACATGAGATGCTGATGTACCACAAAAGTTACAAGAAGTAGTAGCCTCTGTAAGATCTTTAGGCTTTTGAGTTTGGAATGAAGGTCGGTCATTAGGATCTACCTCTCGTGCTCTCCAAAACGGTTTAACTGAAAGATTTTTGTTACTGTCAGTATCCTTCTTCTTCCCTCTTGTCCGAATACCAGGGACTGAAGGACTTGTGCTCCTGCTTGCTTCATTACCATTGTAGCTTCTTCGTTCATTACTTGGTCCTTAAGAAGTCCATAGTCTCCGTGTTCTGCTAAGGAGTGTGGTGCTATAGGGCTGTTATAAAAGTATCAATCGACTCACCTGGCATTTGAGTTCTCGAGTTGCATCTTTTGAAAATTATATTCTTTGTATAGGGATGAAGTAACTTTCGAAATGTTTTAGAACTTCTTGAAAAGTTCCTGAATGGATTATAAAAGCATTAATTTTTTCATCTTCGCTTTTATTTTGCATTCCTGTTACACTAACGTACCTAAAGAAACGTTTCATCCACATAGGCCAACTAGCAGTTATATTATGCGGTGCGGCCATGTTGAATTACAAAAAAAAACTATTTTGGTGCATTTCATTTTTGGAATTGTATTTTAATGGTCGCTTTCTTCCGCTATAATAATCCCTTGTTCTTTCCGTTTAAAAACTGTAAAGATCACCTAGATTGTAATTTTAACAATTTAAAATATTTTACACTCACCACCCACTAGTTATTGCTTTTCAACATTACTATATTATTGTATTGGTCTTATGATCATTAATTAGTAATTAAGTAAAGTATGAAAACCACCAAATTGGCAAAGACAGTTAAGTTAAACAAAAAAAGTATTTGGAAACATTTTCTACTGTTTACAATTCGGACCATTATAGTAAGTAAATTAAGTAATGGTTTTTTACAGTATACTTACATGATTTAGATTATTTAGTAAGTAATCAATTTTTATTCAGCTCTAATGTTTTCATTCATTTCATCTTTTTGTTAAATAAATTTAAGGGAAAACTGTTGAACCTATTTTGAATAAGTTATGAGGCCCTCCATAGTGAAAGGCAAGACGTCAACTTTCTAAAAGCTATGTACAGACTTTACTCAATAATAATGAAGGTTTCAGCTTTAAGTGATTTTGTTCCGGGTTTACCATATACAATTTTATAACTGGACTGCAGTATAAATAGGTACCTACTTATAGTACAGGAGATCTAATTCAAAAAACACCTTAACCTAAAACTAATTCCCACACAAATGATTCCTGTTGCAAATTGAAGTTAACATACCTCTATTCAACATACTAAAAATATACATTCGTACTCTGGTGCGAAATACGTTTTTTCGGCCTCTTCCTTGAAAATAACATTGCCTAAAATTATAGACTGGGATTTCAAAATTTTTTGAGCCATTTTGTTTGGCCTCCCGTTTGCGAACTTTTCGCTAGAGAGGCATTTCTTTGCGAACGTACTGTTAAGGCGCTAGGCGGCGACGAACTAAAAAATATGTAGTTTTTTAATGCCGCCGACATAAAAGTCAGAAAGGTCGGGTTTGTTTTTTCTCGAAGGGGTGTCCCAAACCTTCTCCTTTTGATAGCGCCCGTTGAAACCACCACCGTTTCTATAGGAGAAGCGCAAAAAATTATTTATTGAGGTCATGTTTGCTTAAATTGCAATACTTTACATATAAAAACACGTACGAAATTGTGATAATATTGCCGAAATTCGAGGAGTCCTAACGCCCTTAAAAAGTTTCAAATCTTAAAAATTGCTACACAGAACATAATAGTACACTGTCCGCAAAACACAAAATTAAAACAAATATCTTAAAAAGATTTTTGTAAGGGCAGTACGACCCCTCGAAGTTAGACGAAAATCTTTTTTTTTTTTTTTTTTTTTAAATTTATTTATGCTAGATCAACTATTACAAAAGTTATACATAGCAGTTTTGAAAATTTTATGCAATAACGAAAATGTAGACAAGGTCATATTACCTTAAGTAGGTACATTTTTAGATTTTTAAAAGAACAATGAATAAAAGTAAAGTCAATTCAAATCTATTAGATCCTGTGGTAAGAAGCGTTTTAGTCTTCTATGGATATTTTTTCTTCCTAACCCATAATGTTCTGCGCCTTCACAGTGCTGTATACGTAAGTGAAATTTGCATATTTTTGTATTTACGAATGCTTGAATTGTTGGTACGTTTAGTTCCTTGTGGAGTTGTGAATTGCGAATATACCATGGAGCATCTACAGCGATTCTTAGTATTTTATTTTGTAGTACTTGAAGTTTTTGAATGTTCGACTTTGAAGAGTTACCCCACACTTCGCAAGCGTACATTACGAGAGGCCGCACTAAAGATTTGTAAAGAAGAAGGGTGCAGTTTATTTTTAATTGAGATTTTCTATTAATTATAGAATAAAGTTGATTTAGCCTTGCATAACCTTGATTTAGTTTTTGCAGTATATGGTATTTCCATGTTAGACGTGTATCTAGATAAACTCCCAAGTACTTCACAGACTCTTCATTTCTGTTCCATTCCACCACTCCGCCGTCCAACATAATAGACTGAGGATTACTGATTCTCTTAAGAGTAAAAATTTTTGCAACGCATTTAAGATTATTAATTTTAATGTTCCACGATTTAAACCATTTATTTATAACATTAGTAGCCGTCTGAAGCTCCTCGACTGCCAAGTTTAGATCACAATTCTGAGTTAGCAAGACGGTGTCATCTGCGAACATTGCTACAGTGGCAGGTATTGTTGGAAAATCGTGTACAAAAATGTTAAATAATAGGGGTCCTAAAACACTACCTTGAGGTACGCCAGCTCTTATTTGTTTAACAACAGAAATGGTTGAGTGGATTTTTACCGAAAATGTACGATTTTCCATAAACGAAAAGAGAATGGTTTTTAGATATTCCGATATATCTAGATTGATAATTTTGAATTTTAAACCTTCTATCCAGACTCGATCGAAAGCTTGAGCAATATCAAGAAATAACGTAGTCGTAAATTGCTTTTTTTCATAACCTTCTTCAATTGTTTCCACTATTCTTTGCAGTTGGTGGCTAGTGGAGTAAGTGCTTCTGAATCCAAATTGGAAAGCTGGCAGTATATCGATGTTTGTAATCTCCTGATTCAATCGTGACCATATAATTTTTTCGAGCACTTTAGATAGAGTGCTTAGAAGACTGATGGGTCTATAACTGGATAAATTTTTATTGTTTTTGCCAGGCTTCGGAAACATAAGTATTTGAGCATGCCTCCAGTTTTGAGGGAAATATCCAAGTCTTAGACATGCATTAAATATTGTAGATAAATAGGCTAACGATTTTTTGGATAAATTCTTCAAAACCACATTTGGAATCATATCGTGTCCTGGAGATTTATTTTTTGACAGAAGTTTGATAATTGAAGAGAGCTCTTTTGGAGATGTCGGTTCGATATTACCCCCGGTTCGTGGTGCATGAGATTCAATGTAGTTGATTATTCTGTTTTGAAAAGATGGTTGATGATGGTGCAGTGGAGTGAAGGTGGCTTCAAGATAGTCGGCAAAGGCTTCGCACTTTTCTTCCGATGTACTCAGGATGTTTTGATCTGTTTTAATTATTGGAATTTCTTGTGGTTGGCGTAAAATTCTTCTTGTTGTTTTCCATAATCCTGGATCTCCAGGTGTAAAGTCACTAATTAACTTTTGATATGAAGAAATCTTGTAACTATCGAGTTCCCTTTTTACACAATGAGTTAACTTATTTAAAAGTGTTTTGACAGCGGGGCTTCTTGTTCGTTGCCATTCTCTTCGTGTTTGATTTTTTTCTTTTATAATATTCATTATGTACTGTGGTGGAATGTTATAATTAGTAGGATTTTTACGCTTTTTTGGAATAGTTGCTAATATAACACTTTCTGTAATGCATGTTGTGTATGATTTAATCATTTCTTCAATATCCTCTTGTGTTTGTAAGCCGTTTATGTATTTTAATTTATTATCACTTGATTTTTGAAAGTGGTTCCAGTTCACAAATCCATTTATTAGTTTAGGTTGAGATGGGCGGTAGGTAGGTTTGGTTATAAATGATATTATCACGGGAACGTGATCTGAATCAAGCTCTACGTGTGTTATTTGATGTACTTCTTTGTTGAAATTCTTTTGGACAACTATGTCTAAAATGTCAGGTTGGTGGTCATTTCTGTAGGGATAGTATGTGTAGTCTTCTGGTGCCATTATTTGAAAATTATATGTGGTCGAAAAATTTAGTAGTTTATTTCCTGCAGGATTAGATGCACGGCAGCCCCATATAGTACTTTTACTGTTTAAATCGCCAATTACAAGAGTAGGTTCATTAGTGTCGAATAACTTTTTTATGTCTGCTTCGAGAAGTTGTTTGTTTGGCTGTTTATAACAGCTTATAATGTTGACATAACTGTTATCACTTAGTTGCATCTTGATTGCCACAGTTTCTAGATTGATGTTGTTAATTTCAATCAGCTCTTGGTGAATTATTTGGCGCTTAACCAAAATAGCTACGCCTCCTGATGCAAATTGTGTTTCCCTGTCGGATCGGTACATATGATAATTTGATGCCTTAAATGATTCGTTATTTACTAAATGAGTTTCAGTAATGCATGCAATATCTATATTATGTTCTGCTAAGAAGGCTAAAAAAATTGAGCGTTGTGCCTTAATCCCGTTGGCGTTCCAGTTAAGGATTTTTAGATTTTGGAGGATTCTTGCTTTATGGTTCATTTAAAAGGCTAGGAAGAAGGTTTGTTAAAAGAAAATGTTTTAATTGAGGTAGATATGGTTGAATGAAGCTAAGGATGGCGGTGATGAGAGTATTGATAAGTGACGAGTTGTCTGATGAATCGGTGGCAGGAGCAGAAGATGTTTGATTTCTTGTTATATTTGCGTAAGTTCGATTTTGTGATGTTTCGGTTCTTGGTCGGGAAGTACTTCCTGTTTGTCTTGCTGATGATGGAAAAATTGGCGTTGGTTTATTACGATGTTGAACGGTTTCAATGAAAAACTTGCAGCCTGTGTAGTTTGCAGGGTGCTCATCGCCACAATTGACACAGCGTGGCGGATCGTTTACTTGTTTGGTACAGGAGCTATATAAATGATTTCCAAGACACTTGACGCATCTGGGTTCTAAAGTGCAATAGTTTTTAGTGTGGCCAAATCGTTGGCATCTGTGGCATTGGGGAGTATTTTTTGACTTTCTTCTTGTTTCGACAGTAACAACAGAATGATGTAACCTTGTAACTTTGAAGATTTCAGAGGCTTGTTCGCTTGCAGCCAGATCGACTATGCACACAGGAATTGGAATTCTGTCTTTGTTTAGTAATCTAGTTAATTTGATAACAGGTAGATTTTTTTCTTTGAGTTCTTCTAAAAGTTCATCTTCTGACAGAGAAGGTGGGACGTTTTTAATTGCAACCGAAAGAGGTTTTTTGTTTGGATCTTGGTAAGTGTGATAAGGTATGTTATTTGACTGATAATGTTGTGTTAATGCTCTGTAGTCGTTTTCAGTAGTCGCATTAATTTTTAAAGAGTTTGGAGAATGAGTAGTTGAAAACTCACCTTCTACTAATTTTTTAATGTCTGCCACAAGTTCTTTATGATTTACAGTACCATGTATAAATATTGGAGGAATTCTTTTTGGTTTCGTTGTTTTTTGTTGCTCAACGTTTGTTATTTGTGAAGAGTGCGACGGCTGTTCATTGGATACTGACGCTGACGGCTCTAGATGATCTGGTAGATAATATCGATTTTCTTGCAATCTTGCTGAAGGAATCCATTCGTATCTTTTTTGCACTTCATTTATAGGAGGAGTTAAATGATCTGATTTACGTTTTTTATCTGACATTGTTTTGTACCCCGAAGGGGTACTAAACTTGTAGTTAAGATTAAAATTCAATAATTAGTTTTAATTTAGGTTTCAATTTAAATAGAAAAATTAATTTTATGTATAAATTTTAAAGTTTAACGTTCGGGGTCACTTTATCTTAGCACAATTTATATACGTCCGCATCTGACAAAGATCCGAGGTAAACTAGACGAAAATCTTAAAATTACAAATAGATCATTTTTTTTTAAATCATAAAAACGCTTAAAAAAATTAAAACCCGGTAAATTGCCACATAGAACTAATAGCACACAGTCTAAGAAACACGAAAACAAGAAAAAAGTTTACAAAAAAATTTTTTTAAGGGCTTTACGACTCCTCGAACTTTGGCAATATTCTCACATTTTGTACGTTTTATTTATAAGTAAAGTATTGCAATTTAAGCAAACACGACCTTCAAAAATAATTTTTTGCTCTTCTCCTACAGAAACGGTGGTGGTTTCGAGAAGCGCTATCAAAAAGGGAAGGTTTGGAACACCCCCTCGAGACAAAAAATCCCGACCTTTTTGTCTTTTGTGTCTGCGGCATTGAAAAATTCCATATTTTTTAGTTTGTCGCCGCCTAGCGCCCTAACGGTACGTTCACAAAAAAATGTCTTTCTAGCAAAAAGTTCCGAAACGGGAGGTCAAACAAAATGGTGCAAAATTTTTTTTAAAGCAGAGTCTATATTTTTCGGCAATCTTATTTTCAAGATAGAAGCCGAAAAAACGTATTTTGCATCACAGTACGAATGTATATTTTTAGTATGTTGAATAGAGGTATGTTACCTTCAATTTGCAGCAGGAATCATTTTTGTTATAATTAGTTTGACCTCTTTCATTACTTCTACTGTACTATTATAGTACATAATTCTAAGGGCCCGTTTATGCTGGTCGTTAACTTAAGCTTTAACCTTGAACCGTAGCATTGGTTTCCCTCCCTGACACAACTCGGGGTTAAAGCTTAAGTTAACGGCCAGCATAAACGAGCCCTAATTCTACAATAGGACGATTTTCTATTACAAAAAATGTCGTCAACAATGTATAATCATATTTATTTTGTTTTCATATAAGGTATATGTATAGATTTAACTGTAATTTACATTTTTTACAAAATAGTTTTGGAAATTTTTTTGAAATTACATATATAATGTAGAATGTAAATAAAGATATAAGATAATACTTCAATTTATATCACATAGATTACAATCACAAATAAATTGTAATATTTGTATATCAATAATAAATAATTATAGCTTCTTTATTGTATAAATATAATATGCATATAAATTTTAAGTAATTATAGGTTTACATAAAGCATGTTCAAAATTAATAGTAATTTTTTAATCGTAATTAAAAAGGAAATTTTTAAACAAGCTGCATTAATCTCGTAGTGTAGATGTAAGTATGTAGAATTGAATGCTTAATACATAATTTGATTCACTGAAAATTAATTTAGGTACATCACATTGCACTGACGTGGATCGACATAAAGCACATATTTTTTTAAATCATTAAGTAGGTACACAAAAAACATATACAAAATCCACATAAGATCTAATTAGAGTGATTTAAATTACAAATGAAATTATAATTAAAGTTTTGTTTCAGAAATTCAAATAGGCATTAAGAATAATAGCACGCTATAGTTTAGTCGGCGATAGCTTTTGGGTGGGGATGCGCTATGAAACGTTTGGCATACGTTATGGACAATTATATATGAATTTTACAGGCGACCGACATTTACTAGAGCTTGCTATCTTCTTTCATATGCCACTATTAAAGTGAAATAAAAATATGTGACTACTTCAGTTTTCCATTTATAACAAAATTCTCACCCAAAAGCTATTGCCGACTAAACTATAGCGTTAAATTGATGTAAGTTTCAACGCATGTTAATTTGACGCTCCTGTGTTTCAGGCATAAACGAGAAAACATTTATCTTTTTATGATTAGATTACATACTTAGGTTGACAACTTTTAAAATTTGAAATAGGGTTTAAAGAACCGTATCAACTTGTCCAAAAAATAAAATCTCTTAACCGACGTAAGTTTCATGTCAAGTCTTTCTTCATGTTTTGTTCATGCATTATTATCGTACAGCTTAAATTTTATTCTAACTTTTGTTTTTCTTTTTTCTTTTTCTACTTTTGAGCGAATTTATTTATCTGCAGCAAAATTTTGTTTTATTGCGTCTTTTAGAAAATTCGTGAGCAAGTTTTCTGCACTTCAGTCCAAGTCTTTTGAGTAATTCATAATTCCAGATTTCTTAAAAGGAAATTCAAATTTAATAAATAGATTTTTTTTTAATTTAATTAAAAATAGTTGGCAACAGTAATCGTACATAAAAAGACTAAAATAAAATTTTCCCTGTTCACATTTTTAATTTCATTTTCCAGCAAACCTTGAAGAAATCGATAATTGGCTGAAAAGTTTCATACTGGCTGTAAAGAACCCCCTGAACATCAGAAGTTCCACCATATCCTTTTGGCACGTCCCTGTTGTTCGTGGTTAGAGAATATCAACTACCTTAAGACTTTTTGGACTTCTGATGTATTAGTTAGAGGACCATATACTACTATCGCAGACAGTTTTACGCCCGGCGCTATAAAGCTTTTGATTGGCTTAATTCGACGTTAACGTACTATAACACTTTAATGTCGAATTACAATATTACTTTGATCCGTCCACGGCTGTTCTTGACAAAATGTCATTGACTATTATCTGGAAGATAAAGTTAAAGTTAACGTCGAATTAAGCTACTCAAAAGCTTTATAGTACCGGGCGTTAGCCTATCAAGAGCATCTTCCAATACTGATCCTCTATAATAACTGGCTATTATTTGTAGACGTGTTGTATGGACCCGTGTCTTTTATCAAAGGTACAACTTGAACAAAATCGATCTGATCATAATTCTTTCAAAAAACATCTTAAGTTTTATTTTGCATTTGACTATCTAAAAAGCCAAAAATATAGATTTTGAAATACTTTTGATATGTTGTACAATATACAGTGTACCCCGAGTTGTCTGGAGTTAGTATGGAAATTTTCAGCCAATAATAAATTTTTCCAATGTAAATCTTAAAATATCTGAGCTACTAATCAAATTGACATTTCTTCCTTTCATCATCCGCCTTCCTCTAATTCTTTTTAGTGCATTAACTTAAATTAGCGATTTTTTAATATCACGCCTAAAAGTGGCAAAATAAATTTTCAATTTCAAAAGAATATTTAGAGAACAATATATCAAGTTTCTTCAAAACCACACTTATCCATGTTAATTAGCATTAGTTGTCGGTTTAGAGTCGGATAATGGCAACCACTGAGCAGTAGCAGTTTTGCTGTGAAACATGTCTGCGAAAAATTCCTTTTCGTGTCTTTTACATTCGGTCGTTTGTCCTACGCGAGCTTTTCCTAACAATTCACTTGCACCTAATAAGCTGTCGTGCATAACACAAAATTCTATAACACATTTTCTTAATGTATTTTTACCGATGTCAAAGGTTAATGCTTCGTTAAATACAGGATTTACTGTATTACGATGTACACTGGTTTTTCTCTTTTTTAACCTTTTGTTTCCTTGATTTATGCTTACTTTTACGTAAGGATCTGAAACAAAAATAAAGAAATTATTTATGAAAAATATAATGATTGTATAATATGATTATTTTAAATAAAACTGTTAACTGTATCACTGTAGTTGAAAGAACAAATAAAATAAATTCTAAATGTATCAATGCATGTATTACATAAACAATATTCTCGTAGATACAAATCATGCCTAAGTAGAGTACTTAAGTGCCAAAACTCATAGACTGAGAACGTGAGCCTAAGATTTGTATAGACTCGTTTGAATTAGGTGGGCATTTACTAAGTTTACATGCATTCGCTAAAGCGGTGTTAACTAAATCGCTTTACCGTAAAACGATTTAAAAAAGTGACCTGTATATTGTATAAATGCTCCCAAAACGCTTTAGTTTATGCGATTTAAAAATGTGACCTATCCGTGGTCAAGGTAAGCATATGTATGTAAACGGTTAATCTACGTTTGCGTTAAATAAATAATTTTACGTGCAAGCGATTTAGCTAAAACCGGTATAGCAATACATCTAAAAACAGTTACCACGGATACATGCAGTATTGAATACGGATTTAAGTTTTGACTCAAAACTTACTAAAGCGTATACATGTTTGTCTGGAAATGTCAGGTTTGAATATGTTTTTGTTAAAAATGAGTTTGAAGATGAAGATTGGCACGAAACGAAGCGAGTTTGTTACCTAACAGAATAACTCACATAGTACAGGATCTATCGGTTTCAACCTGGAAAAACGACATATGTGGCTGTAAATTTACAATTAGCTAGCCTTAAGAGTCTACATAAAGACACAAAAAAGTTTACCACTCCTAGGGGTGTGCAACATGAAGTAAATGTGTCCTCAACATTCAAAGAATACTAGCTCGAAAAGAAATGAGAATTTCGAAATTCTGATAAAGCTATTTAATAGAGCATGGAATTCTGAACAATTTATGAATCTATGAAATTTTTTGTACTAAGAGTACTTTTCCAGAAAAACGCGATGAAAGACAAATAGGGATAAACAGTTAGAAATCTGAAAATTGGAAATTTTCAAGCGTAGTGGCTCGCTAAAATGTTTGCCATTTTGTAATTAATTGTCAGATCATTGTTTCGTGCAAGTTTTTGAAAAGAAGATGGTTTTAGCTTTAAATTGATGTGGTTGTTTTTTAATTTATTTATTTTCATCATCCCTGAAATTGTACTAGAAGTTTTCTTTTTCATTTTTCTGACGACTCTTTACAAATTAATGTACCATAAGCTACAGAGAGCTCAAAATTAAAAAATATTCTGGATATGTGTTCTATAATATATTTTTAATGACATCATGCTACTAATCATGTTAAAACAATTTTCAGTTTTAAAAAAACACCTCTTAAATATTTCAACTTTTTTGAATTTTATTTTTTTCTTGTAATTAAATTTTTAAAAGGCCGCGTAAGATAGAAAAATGTAATTTTCAAAAAAATAAATATATGGTTTTGTAGGTAATTGATCGTGCTTTCAAATGATGTACTTGAAATTTATTCTACTTCATGTGTTTTCTATGAAATTAAAAAGAAGTGCGCGCGTCTCAAAAAGGGCACTTTTTTCGTAATATTGACGGCATTTTTTATGTGAACGTTATATCTTAAAAACGTTTGCGGAGAATGAAAGAGGATATTTCAACGTTTCAGTTCATCATATTAAATATTGATTTCCGCCTATCTGTTCCGAAAAAAGAACCCCGAAAACACTGTTTTTTTCGATGATCCCGAACAAATGGCCAAAACAAGCTACATTTCGAAAAACAACATATGTGGCTGAAAATTTGAAATAAGCTAGTATTGAAAGCCTAGAAAAGGAGGCAAAAAAGTTTACCACTCTCAGAGGTGTGCAACATTGAGTAAATGTGCCCTCAACTGTTAATAGAGTAACTGGAAGTATAAAAGAAAAATCTAAATTTTTTTTGGGCCAATTTATAGAAAATGCAATTTTAAACAACTTATATATCAATAAAATTTTCTGTACTTGCAATAGTTTTTCCGTAAACGCTTCGAAAGAACCATTTATATAGCCTTAACATAAATCTAGAGCACAGACTGGAAAAACAACATATGTGGCTGAAAATTTGAAATAAGGTAGTATTAAAAGCCTGGAAAAAGAGGCAAAAAAGTTTACCACTCTCAGGGGTGTGCAACATCGAATAAATGTGTCCTCAACTGTTAAAAGAGTAACTGGAAGTATAAAAGAAAAATCTAAATTTTGTTTGGGCCAATTTATAGAAAATACAATTCTAAACAACTTATATAGCTCTGAAATTTTCTGTACTTGCAATAGTTTTTCCGTAAACGCGTCGAAAGAACCATTTATATAGCCTTAACATAGATCTAGAGCACAGACTGGAAAAACAACATATGTGGTTGAAAATTTGAAATAAGGTAGTATTAAAAGCCTGGAAAAAGAGGCAAAAAAGTTTACCACTCTCAGGGGTGTGCAACATCGAATAAATGTGTCCTCAACTGTTAAAAGAGTAACTGGAAGTGTAATCGAAAAATCTAAATTTTGTTTGGGCCAATTTATAGAAAATGCAATTCTAAACAACTTATATAGCAATAATATTTTCTGTACTTGCAATAGTTTTTCCGTAAACGCGTCGAAAGAACTATTTATATAGCCTTAACATAAATCTAGAGCACAGACTGGAAAAACAACATATGTGGCCGAAAATTTGAAGTAAGGTAGTATTAAAAGCCTGGAAAAAGAGGCAAAAAAGTTTACCACTCTCAGGGGTGTGCAACATCGAATAAATGTGTCCTCAACTGTTAAAAGAGTAACTGGAAGGGTAATAGAAAAATCTAAACTTTGTTTGGGCCAATTTATAGAGAATGCAATTCTAAACAACTTATATATCTATGAAATTTTCTGTATTTGCAATAGTTCTTCCGTAAACGCGTCGAAAGAACCATTTAGATAGCCTCTACATCAATTTATATAAAAAAAATTAAATAAATTAGTTTAAAATTTCAATTACATCTCTTTTTTTATCTTTTTTATTCCTCCTCATTTACAGTAACCGCTAAATCGAAAAAAAATGTTAAAAAAGCAGAATGTTATTATTTTGGCAGCTGATTTAACAGTTTGCAGTTGTCAAACTTCAATTTTGATATCATATTCGTATACAGCGACCCCATAAATATAAAGTACCATGTCCTTATCAAAAAATAATTGGATTTAAAAAAACGTCCCCTAAAAACAATATATGGGTGGGATCTACCCATGTTGCACACCCCTGACGATGGTAAACTTTTTAGCGTCTTGTAGTACATATCAAATAATGCCCAAATCCAAATTTTCAGCCACATATGTTTTATTTCCAGGTCGATGCCGATATTCGCTTTTGGGATCTGTACTAACAAGGGGTGGGAGTATTATATCGCTTCTAAGCGTATACGTGGCAATTTTCAGTTCAAAATTTTGATACGATCCCTTGTTTTGTGGGATTGGATCGAGGTATTGAATACGCGTGTTTAAAGTGTATACATGCGGTTTTCAAAACTCAAAACGTTTTCAATTCGTATTCAATACTACATGTATAGGTGGTAAGTGTAATAAATGCACTCCTACTTCCCCTACCTCTCCCACTTTCAACTACAATTTATGCATTATTCCTATGAATTAAAGTCGTTTGGCCAAACTTTTGTAAATGGACCCTACAAATGAGAACTATGACTTCATCATCAAATAATTTTTAAAAGTTCTGTTTTGCAGTTCAACGAATACCCAATTGTTTGCTTTTTCCACTCGTACACATATAGAGTTGGGGTAAAGTATAGACCCATGGAAATATCTGTGAAGTGAAAGTGATGATTTAAATGAAATTTTGAACACAAAATAATATATTAAAATACATGTGTCACAAGATAGCATTTTGACGCACGCAAGGCAAATTTTGCCAAACCGACTGAAAGGAGGTCTGCAAATGCCTGAGTGTTATATTTTTATTCTTTTTAAAGCCTTTGTTTAAAAAAGAATAAGTCCTCTTCATCATTAAAGCAGTTTATCGATTTTTCTACTTTCTATCACATAAAAAAACTGTAAAAGCATTTAGTTCCCTATATAAGTTTATGTTGAAGCTATTAAAAACATAAACGCCACAATAAATTCTTATTATTAAAAAGTAATATCCTATAAAAACGTTAATTGAGAAAAAAATTGATTATTATACAGGGATTGTATAATAAATAGATAGGGATAGATTGTTATTACAAAAAACAAATATTATTATGGCTGTTTGCACCACTTACAGATTACAGATTAACTGACAGATAGTTTATCTGGCGGATAAGCTGTAAAAATATAGATTTTCTTGAAACGTCAAAAAAAGTTGACATTTTGTTACTGAACAAGTAAGGCTAAAGTTCTACTTTTACATCATACATTTTACATTTTACAGGAGGTAAAAGTAAATTCTAACCTTAAATATTTACAACAAATTGTAACGTAAAATGATATTTCTAAGCATTGGTAATGTCAAAAGGTAATGTTTTTACGCTTGAAGAAAAAATTAAATGTTTCATACGGAGTAAAAATACTTTTTTGGCTCGTCTGACAAGCCCTACTGACTAGCCTAAAAAAGTGACATTTTTACTCCTAATAAAACAATCTACTATTATTTGCCACATAAGCTAAAATCGGCGATAAAGACAATAAGTAGCAGGTACCTTTGTATAAAATTTATCCGTCAGTTATTTGATTTATTCTACACTTAGATGGAGGGGTAAGGTTTTTGACAACTTATCCGCCAGATAAACTATCTGCCAGTTTATATGGAAGTGGTGCAAACGAACATTAGATTCTAGATATTTTTATAAATCAAAAAATGGATCAGTGTAGGTAAGTATTAAACTTCTGAATTAATTTTGTGACAAATGCCATTTACAATAAATTATACAGAGTGTTAAAAAACCAGTCAAAACTTTAACGGTGGGTTGCAGAAAGCAGCTTTTAATGGCTTGTTACAATTGATGAGAGTTTTGAATGTGACTCTAGACACTACATTTTGACATCTGATACGTCACATTCAAAACTGTTTTGTTTGTGCAGCAGTTGCCAAACGTTGGAAACCGCCCGACGCATGCGCATATTTAATTTCGCGTTCTAAATTAAATATGCGCATGCGTCGGACGATTTCAAACGGTTAGCAACTGCTACACAAACAAACCTTAAATGTAACAAGCCGTTAAAAGTTTTTTGCAATAATCCAACCTAAGAGTGTGAAGTACGTATTAAAATGAGTAAAAAAAGTTATATTGAGGGGTGTCCAATAGTGCTCAAATAAATAAAAAATAAAATAGCTTTGTTAGTGATCAAAATTAGTAGTGTCCAATAGTTAATACTTTTCGAGTTGTGGCCATAACTTTACGCCGCGCCGTGATTGTAAAAAAATACTGCATTACAACATTCGCTTTTTCAAATCTGCCTATTCTGTGCCATATTTAGCCCAATTATTCACTCACACTCACTCACGGTGTTCTTAAATTTCACAGGTCCATATTATGCCCTAAGCTGACTAGGTTAAAGCCTAAGGCGCCTTTTGTAGTAAAGGCGCTAATCTCTCAAATAGCTCTTACCATTTTGCACCAATTTTGCAAAACCTCCCCGGCAACGTCGGTGGTACGCCACGAGCCAACAAAGTTTTCAGCTGATAATTAAATAGGTATCTAATCTGTATTAGCTTACGACGCCAAAGGGACGTAATCCGGTCCTGTTAAATCGTTGTTAATATCGTTTATCTCGAACGAAATTCTCTCTTGATAAGTAGTCGACATCAATTTTAAGTAAACTCGTTTAAGATGCCCTTGTACTACTTATATTATTTCCCAAATATGGCTAATTAAGCATCTTCTAAAGTAACTTGATGATTAATTAGCATTTTTCAACCATATCTTTTTATATCCGCTGTATATTATGGTCTTGCTCTAAAACCGATTGGTAGTGTTTATTTTTTGGTTGTCTTAAAGTCTTTAGAGCTTTAGACCTTACTGGTTGAATTACTTTTTTATAGAAATTCGGCTTGCGTGCCTAATAAGCAGTGCTTGTTCTTGTACAAAGATTATTGTGAAAATGTAAGTCAAATTAATTACTTAAAAATTTGACAGTGGATGATATAAAGAAATATGTCATGTGCCAAAAAAAAATTCCATAGAAAGATGCCTCGATGCCACATAACAAAGAAATGGAAAATTTTTTCTTGCACTTATTAATTCCTTCATAGTAATTTCAGTAACTTTTGTTTGATATGCACAGGGTGACCGTCAGTTAAAAAAGGCCTGCTTTATTGACGGACGGAAGGAAGATATAGCTATGTAAAAAATCGAATAAAGATCACAATAAAAACCAAAAATAATTTAATAATAATAGCAACACATTAAGAAGTAATTTGATAAATCGTTTACTTCCTAAGTAAAAAAATAGAGAAATTTCAGATGATGTAAAAATTTAATGTAGGTACCTACTTTCGACTTTTTACATAAAAATGTAAGAATACCTACAATTATCTAATGGTTGCCTTGTAACAAGGAATTAAGAAAAACTAACTGTGGAGTCAAAGACAGCATATATTTTGGATTATTTTTGTAGAGGGCAAAGGAGAAAGTTGTATAAAATATGTATAGGTAATAAAGCAGCAAAAAGCAACACAAACTATAAGACGTACAAAAATAGCTAATAATAAACAGATGTAGAAAGAGCAGAAATGAAAATGATACAATGATCAAATGATTGATATAAAGCAAATGTAATCATCTAAATCTAATCGATGGCTAACCCGCGGTCTTGAAGTTGCATGATGTTTTTTTGAATCCTCTTTACGACTTTATCGTAAATCGCACTTTATATTTAATTACACATAAATTTTCATTTATAACCACAAATAAATTCGGTTACTTCTCCACCAGATAACCACGCTGGGTAGGTAACATAAGTAGGTTCTGGAACCTGGAACCACTCGCTACGCTCGATCATCCGTCGAGCACTGTCCCGTCACACAAAACAATACTTTCTCTCCTAATAAAACAATGTACTATTTTCTAATTAAGAAAACTCGAAAACGGATATGTTCACAAAAAACTTTCGTCCAAAATTTTCATGAGAGCACTTCTTTTGCTTTGAGATGAAAGTGATTTTCAAAAAGTTCTTTCTATCTGTCTGTGTCCTCTTTTAAAGCTTAGACGGCTGAACTAATCTACTTGAAAATTCGCATTTATTAAGCTTTTCACATAAACTAAAATTTCCTAGTGATTTCTGCCTAAGTGGTCGTTTATTGGATAGGCTTCACATTTTTTCGTAAATATTATGGAAAACACAACAGTATAAAAATTAATAATTCATAAGTAAAAGTCGTGTGGTGCAGCTAGTGACCACACCTCCATATTATTATTTTCTATTTCGAACTCATCTGTCCTATCTGTATGTCTTTAACGTTGCAAATCAAACTTTTGTTAATCCAATCATCTAACGGCGTATATTAATATTTCAACATCGATATTAAATTGTCAAAATCTTGCAAAAATTACTACGTCGTTACAGCATAAAATTATATAACATCAAAATTGGTTTAAGTGTTCTAATTTCAGCAACACTAAACTAATAATAATTTACCCGAACAAATTTCCTTAATATTTGATGAAAGTTATCAGAAAATATTAATGACCGATATAACAAAAACAAATGCCAACAATTAAATTTTAACATTAAGTTAAATCAAAGTGATTTATTTAATTGAGACTATAATTAAATTTCACCTTTTTATGAAATTTAAGTAAATTTAAAATTAGATAAAAATTATTTATGTTAATAAATAATTTCTAATTTCAAATTTGAACCTAATTATTTGTATTTATTAATTTTTTCCTTGCTCACTTTTAATTGAGATTATTTATAGTTTAAAATTATTTGTAATTACGAGTAATTTACAGGCTGATTTATATACAGGGTGGCCACTTTATTATCTTTTTCTAAATATCTAAAGTGCTATTAATTTTTTATTTAGAGAAACGCAAACAAGTCAAACTGGCCATAAAAGTGCGCACTTTTCTCCATTTAACCAAATCTGTATCTCCTATAGTTTTCGATATTCTAATGATGGGCCTTGAATATGAGACACACTGTATTAATTAAATATTAATACAGTATCACACATAACTAAATAAAAAAATAACAAAATGGTGGGGTCGGTTTATTTTATATGAGATAATTTCTTGTAGTGGTAAAAGACACACTTTCCAATTTGCTAAACCAGTTGACTTTAAATAGTGAATTTGATACATTTAACAATTTACTGTAACAATAATTATTTTAAACAAAATGAAATTTTTGGTGTTACTCGGTTGTTTTGCGCTTCAATTTTTAATCGCGTCAACTAAAATACTTCGTAAGTATTTGAATTTTCTTTGATATTGGATAAATTTTCTTTTAGTAATAAAATGAAGTATAAGGTATCTGTTTTCAAAAATACTTTGTGTTAATTTAAATGCTTTTTTATCTGTGAGAAAAAACAAAGAAATTAGAATTAGAAATTAAGGAAAAATGTCATGCAAAATTGGTTTAGATGGTCTAGTTTCTAATTACACCCCCTGATTCACTCTAAATCAGTCTTCAAAAGCTAAATAATACCTAAGTGTTAGAATAAAATAAATCTTCGACGCCTAAGTACTACGTTCATATGATATTTTTAATAAACTGGTAGGTAATAAACCTACTTTCAACATTTTTCAAAACCAACATTAGCATCAATGAAAACGACATAACAGGAAAAAATATGCACGGTGTTGAAATTGTGTTTACTCGTATCGTATCAACTATGGGCTTATGTTCGTTACTAAATCTGTTTGTCTTCCTTTTGTGAGTGTTTGGTTTTAATTACCTATACTCTTCAAAAAAAAAATTTTTATTTTGAACCCTCTCCCCAATTACAATATTTTTATTATTGATTGTATACCGTTCTCAAAGTGCGAGTCCTAAGTGACTATTATGGGTCATCGTGACGGGCTCTGCACTTCTTGTTATTTTAAAAAGCAAAATGTCTTGATGGCCTTCCAAGTTTAACCTAGAAAAACTAACCTTCTTTTATTTTTAAATGAAGTACGCATGATTGAGAGAAAAGGGGGTTCTTTTAATAAATAGCAAGTAATGTAATTACTTCCTGTATAATTCATCGCTAAACCATGGCTAAACCGATTTTAGCTAAACCGCTTTAACTTAAAACGATTTACCGCAAACGTGGATTAGCCGTTTACAAGCTTAACTCTGGCAACGGATAGGTCACATTTTTAAGCAGCATTAACTAAAGACCATATTACATGGATTAAATTTAGTACTAAATCGGCGCAAGGAGTAAAGCACGGGATCTAAGCTTTAACGTAGTGCGTAGAAATTTTTATGCTCGACAGTGCACGACGTTAAAGCTTACATTCCGGTGATTTTGCTCCTTACGCCGATTTAGTACTCTAAATTAAGTACTAAATTTAGTCAATGTAAAACGGCCCTAAAGCGTTTTAGGAACGTTTACATATGATTTTAAATCGTTAATAGTGCCGCTGTTGAGTGAATTTTAGTACAATTTTTGTAATTTTCCGAGAAAAATATGCTATTAGGCACTCAAAATAAGACAAAATAATTTAAATTAAGTTCCATCTCATGTGATGTGCGACAGCGCACGATCTTAAACTTTGTTCAGATGGAACTTAGTTTAAACGATGATTGATAAACCGGTCCTTAGAAGTTGGTTAAAAAAATTTTAAACTGTTTTTTAACATTTTAGTATGCATATTATAAACATCACAGTTCTTATATTAATCTAGAGACTTATTAATTTCCTAAACTTTTCCAGAACTGGAGTTATGATTTTTTGAATATCGAAATTTTAAAAATCCTTCATTTCTTTTGTAATTAAAACTAAAATTTTCAATAATGTTTTCGGTTAAGGGCGCGCTGCTAAAGTGGAGGGGAGACATTTTTGCCATAGCGTGTATTTTTACCACTTTAAGTTGAAGAAAAAAAATATAGATGGTGCCAACATACTGTCAAAATAATTATTTTAATTACCAATGTCAACCAATCTCAAACTAAAAAAAAACAAGAAACAGTACTTAAAAGTAGAACATTACAACATCGTTTTGGACGGTTTTCGATGCTGTAATGAGTATATTGTTACAAAAGAATTGTAAAGTTAAAAATTTATACCTGGAACTTTAAAATTTTGCTTGGGCCATCTAAAAGGCAATGCCTGAACTATTGTCGAAAGATTTGGTTGAAAAGACCGCTAAGGACATATTTTGATTCAGTATTTTCTTCCTTGTTTCGTTTAATTACCGATGGAATCACTTAAAAATTAGGTATTGTTCTTATAACGATCTCCACCAGGAAATAACGGAATTTCATCAATATTGGTTGCTTCAAAATTTGAAAGTTTCATGTTTTCAAAAATTAATTTAACCTATTTATTCATAATATAAAACAATGAAAATTGTTCATCTCCTTCATTGATCTTTCCTTATTAAAATTTCAAAAAAATTAAGTTCATATAACGTTTAGTTTTTAAATTCCGCAAGAAAAACTAAAGGCTTATTTTTAACGTTATTTTAACTCAAACTTTTGCCGCTTTGTCAGCGCGGCCTTAACAAAACGTTTCCGGCCAGAGAGAAAATTTTAGAAAACTGCACCTATCAAAGGTTTTTAGGAACATCCTGTATATTTTAAAAAGTCGTAAAATTAGCTTTCAAATGATCATCTTCTTATTTTGACAGCAGATTTAAATGGAACGCGATGTTCCACATTTTCAAATCAAGAAAAGATTCTAAACTTAGATTATTCTTGATAGTATTTTTGGCTTAGAATAATAGAATAATTCCTGCCCGTTAAGGTAAAATTTTAAAAAGGGAGAAATTTTAAAAGCATAAAATTCAATATCGGAGTTTCAGACAGAAGATCAGTTTCCAGCAGCTGACTGATAGTTCATTTTCAAAAAAAAAAAAAGAGAATAGTCTCTCGAGGCTTATTTCCACAAGTGTTCTCTGTCAGCTGAATTTCTCCATTTGTAACTTAAGTTTTCCAAGTTTATGAGAAGAACAATTAACTAAATACGAAATTGCTTGTTTAATTACAACCTGTCTATTATATTGTTCCATGCTAGCAATTACTTACAATATACATCCACCATAATTAAAATGTCCAGTTTCATGAAGCTGAAATGAATAATGCTGATAAAATCACAAACTTCTTCTGATTTATATGGCATTTTGGGTACTATTTCGAGGTACTTGACCTGGATCCAATCATTGGATTCTCTAGCTGTTTTTGATTCAAACAATATTTCGTTGACATTATCTACCCTGGCGCTGGTTACATGTTTTTGTTTATATCACGGAACTTATTCGAGAATTAAAGCAATTAAAGTGAATTATGACAACATCCATGGCTAAAAGGCTTAAAAACACAAGAAAATTAAGAAAAACATCGTTCAAAGTTCAAATCCAGCCGAAAAATTGCGGTTTGCTAGACTAGATATATTTATATCTAAGTTTATGGTTCGTAACAACAGCAACATCCAAAAGACAACAACCGATATTATCAAAAGTGAAACTTTGATGGTGTAGAAAGTGACAATCTTGTCGTCCGTTAACGGTTATTAATAATTCATTAATTTTTGAGTACATCAGTTCAACAATATGAAATGCACTTTCACAATAGCAATTATTGTTGTTGATAACACCTTTTGATTTTCCTTATAAGCACCTACCTACCCTAGCACCTGCAATAATAAAATATGAACTTAAGTAATTAATTAAAAATGGAATTTAAAATAAAGTCAATTAAAAATTTAAATTTAAAATAATGGATTGAATTAACGATGATAATTTGATCTCCTTTTTTCTGACCAAAAGTTGAATAAGCTTTAAGTAACGAGGTTGAAAATTAGACAAAAAGTTTTCCAATTTCCATAAAGGTGGAATAGGTCATTTTCAAGTATATAGAAATTTTCTGGTCTACATACTGAATGTCTGCCTGTCTCTTTATCTATGTCTGTCAGTCACATTTGGTATGTGTGTGCAGTATGATAAACTTCTAACAAGATTTAAAGAATATCTCATCACTGAAAGAAAATTGGACTTGAAAATTAAAAATTAGAATAAATTCAAAGACATGTCCGAAATTGGGCTGGAATTTAACCATAGAGATGCACTTTTTGTAACTGGATGTCACCCTTAAGAAGTTCCATTTGCAACTATCCACTTCTAAGGCCGAGTTTTTCATTGGGAGTTTAAACTACGTTCCATCTGAACGAAGATCAATCTCATGCGCTGTATTTTTACTGTAACGTACACGAGTTACGGCGCATGAGCTTGAACTTCGTTCAGATGAAACGTAGTTTAAACTCCCAATGAAAAACTCGGCCTAAGGGATCTAAAAGGAGTTCAAGAAAGCCATTTTTTGTTGTCTTTAACAATTGGGATTCATAAATTTTGTGAACAGACAATATACAATGTGGTGTGGAAAGCCATCACTTTTCCACCAATCGCAGAAATCGAAATTTACTTTCTTTGGGCTATAATTAAAGTTCGAGATTATTTTAATTAAGTGGCAAAAATTACTCCAAAAACAATAATTGGAATTAAAACATTGTTGGCAGACTTCCAATTTGATTATAATTTGGAAACAAAGATATTAAGTACTTCGGTAATAATAATAGTTTAACTCGTTCTAAAATGTCATCCATAAGCGAAATATACCTACTTATAAATAAATAATTTGAGACTTTCTACTTTTGATGAGTTTATAAATCTGTGTTAAGCGAGTTTCCAATCAACGCGAAATGTTACATAATAAATAACACAATTTACTTCGCTAATCAATTAATCCATATCTAGTAGGCTGCGTGAAATTAAAAAATATAATAGGTACGCCTATAATAATGTTTCTATTACGTAATTTTAATATTTGCAATATTAATCTTCGAAATGTCAGTTACTTTACAAGTAGTCGCTTTTGTTAAGTGTTACCTAAGTCCTTATTTAAATTTTACCACAATCGATAATTATTTGCAAGTTCTTAGTTCATACAAGAGCAAAAGGATTATGAATTTAATTATGTAGTATAAAACATTTATAGCTCTATTTTGGCTACTCGAGATACAGACTTCCTAATCTACCTGTCTGTCTCTCTATTTGCGTGTCTGCCTGCCTGCTCCCTTGTCTGTCTGTCGATATGAAATGTTTTTTTTAATATTTCGGTTCTCCAATGGAACTATTACGACACCGAAACTAGTTTCATAATATCTGAAGGCGTGTCTAAAAAGTTTAGTCACATTAATTTTTTCCGAAGTTGGTATGTATTTTTTTACGCCTCATCATTGAATAAACAGCAGCTACTCTATCAGGAAAGAGCTATTTAGCTAGTAATATGGATCGCAATGGACGTTTAAATATAGCAATTTCTGGTCAATTTCTTCAATAGAAACGGTTGCTTATACTCCCACTTCAACGTAAGATTATGACAGCCAATAATAATGTAAACTCGACGGGATGAATGAGTCATCCATAGATTTCTAAAATGCCATTTCCTTCGCATTTTCTCTTATAGACAAAGGTTGCTAAGCCTCCTTCCGGATCTTTATGTTCTAGGCATCTCGTAGAAAGTTTCCATGTATAAGCACTGCGCCAATCTGTCACGGATGTCATACATTTCTGCTGGTCTTGATTGATAACGAACCGAATAAACAGATAGTCATCAAGGCTCGGTCGGTGTCAAAGCTGGAACACAAGAACTATTTAATAGTGTAATGGAATTGATTAACCAACAGTTCGTTTGGATAAAAGTGAGATTGGAAGGCCAACGTTCGAAATCAATGAAGAGCAGATTTGTGTAATGGCCCGTCCATACACACAGGCTTGCCTTCCGGTGTGGCCTGTGCAGGCCGTCTGCACAGGCCAAACCGGAGCGTGTGGTAGCACGAAATACACATTTTACGAGTTCCCTCTTTTTCTGCTTTACATATTATTAACTTTTATTTTTTATAAACTATTTTGACTTGATAATTTAGGCGCTTCTCACTTATTACTATTCGAAATTAATTAATTTAATTACTGCTATGTGTAATTAGGTAGTAAATAAATTTTTGACGTCTCTAACGACCTTCATCTGCGAGGATGAACCTCTCCAACCTTGGATAAATAAATAACTAAAAAAATATCTTGTTGATTGTTATTATTTATTAAAACTTTTATAGAAAAACCATTTATCACAAGGAGACCTAGAGACCGATTTAACCTTGTTAGATCGGCAGTTAGGTAACTAAGATAGCAATAAAAATTATTACCAAGTCGTTTAAAAAGACTTTTCAATTAATGAATTAATACGTTGTTACTACAATAAAATAGTGCACATCGCACGTTAAGTAGTAACATATTCAAAAGATTTTACGGTAGAATGATCAAAAGCAATTATAATTAGAACAAAACAAACAACGTAAACTCTTTAAAATTATTGTTCGACTCGCTAATCTAAGAACTATAAAGGCCGAGCCACACACACAGGCTTGCCTTCCGGTTTGGCCGGAGCGTCTGGACATTGTACAGGCGGCCTGAGCAGACTTTGACTTGGCCTGTTCAACTTTAAGCGTTGCTTTAAAATTTGCCTGCACAGGCCTGATCGCATATAGGTTTTCTGGAGACGCTTTAGGTATTGTAATGAGTGTTCGATATCTTTCAGTAACAATCGACGACTAAACTCTTGAAAGTAGAATGGGTGGCTATTTTAATAATTTTAATTAAAAGGCTTTTGTTTTTGTTTCAATTTTCAAATCAACTTAATTAATAACAAATAATATAATTTGTTTTCTTAATAAAAAATTAAAGGAAATTTTGGGATTTTCATCTTCAACATTTAATTCATTGGGACTATGTAGTTATTGATGTTATTATAATGGCCATTGTTTGGTTTTTGCATTATTTTATAATTTTTTTTAAGAACATATGTACCTGTTTCTATTTTTATGATTTCGATGAATTAGAAAAAAAATAATTTATCCTGATTACTCTGATTAGGGTTTGCAATGCCGGGATCCCGCCCGAATATTCAATCTCGAAATCCCAGGATTGCGAATTTAAAAATCCCGGGATTTCGAGATTAATTTTTCTTAAGTTTTTAAAAATTAATAAGAAATAAATCTTCTATTGCAAATATTTTCCAAAAATTTCAAAATATCTTCAAGCGCTTTTTACTAATAAGGCTTCAATTGCCAAATACTTGTCATTTTTTGGAGTCTAATTTTAGAAATTTTTGTACTTTAAAATTGGAGATAAATTTGGGCATCTTAGAAGAGCTTTTACAGCTTCACGATTCCCAAATTCACTGTCTTTTTTCTAAATAAGTATTTGTTAAGGAATATGTTTTTAAATTTAAATAATTACGACTCAACGCGTCGTCAGTTTACATCTGTTTTGATTGGCCGCTTGACTTCTGAATAACCGAAGTTATGACTCATACTTTATGCGTCTTCAGAAAACGTATATGCCGGAGTAAAGTCTATACGTGTGGACGCAAATTATATTTTCGACTTGCATGCGCAGGTTCGGCCTGCGTAGGCCAAACCGTAGCCTGAATGTTGTCCAGACGCTCCGGTTTAGCAAACCGGAAGGCAAGCCTGAGTGTGTGGTGGAGGCTTTAAACGTTGTTGTAAATGACATCGAAGGCGAATATATTTTATAGAAACCAATATTTCAGCATTTTTTATCCCACAAAATTTGAGCCACCTCATCCCAAAAATCTCTAAACGCTCTGTTATTCTATTCTCCAAAATTAAGAGATGATCTGAATTTATCAATTATTATTATTTAAAAGAACTCAAATTGTAATCTGATAGTTGTGTTTTCTCATAATCCTCTGAATGTTAGGATTTTTATATAAGTTACATTCCATTTTCATTCTGAATTTAAGTGAATTTGTGCCACCAATTAATTTCCTTTGCGGTTTATTTAACGAGACAGTTTATTACATTTTTAACGTACCAAACGTATTTAAATAATTACATAAGTACAGTAAACAAAAATGTTAATTACATATTTAGAAAAAATATCAAAATCAGAACGTATGAAAAATAAATAGTTGCAATCCTCGAAACAACAATAATTATATTCGTAATCTTTCCTACCAATTGCTGTTTATGGCGCTTATTACAAATATTACTAAAATTTTGCTAATTAAAATCTTAATTATAAATGAAAATAGCTATCACGGCCGCGCCAGTAAAAATAAACCAAAGTCACTATTGTTTATACATCGTGGTCAACAATTTGTGTTATTTCATGGTAACTCGATTTTGTCAATAAATTGTTAAATCAATGTTTCAAGGTATAGCTAATAAAAGTTACATCATTGGAATTTATCTATTTACGGCAATGATTATAAACGGCAAATAAAGTTGTTCTCGAGAATAAAATTTACATTTTTACGTTGAAATAAAAAATATAAATTTTATTCTCGAGAATAACTTTATTTGTCGTTTATAATCATGGCAGTTAATGGTATAAAAATCCAATACGACGTCGCTAAGAATATCAACAACAGCAGGTCTATGATTTTTTTTAAACACTCGGTGGATAGTCCATATCGACTGCAGTAAACTTGCCAAATATCATAACACTCGGTTAATAAATCACAAATATCTGTTGTGTCAACACAAGACTTTCCGATTGAGTTGATTATTTTAAGACCAAAACAGTTAGAAAACAAAAGAATACTGAACATTTTTATAATCACTGATTAAAAATAACTAAAAGTCAAAATTTTTTGACAAATGTCAAATTTTTTGACAACTGTCAAATTTTTTGACAATTGTCAGAAACGTCAGCTGCCAAATATTATTAGATATTTAATTGCGTAAAAACTCTTTCAAAAACAAAATAATTTTAAAAAATTTTTACATCATTGAATAAAAAAAAAAGTTCTCTATCGGATGATTTAAAAAAAATTATATAGTTCCATTTAAAAAACACAAAATTTCCTTAATTGCACGCCCCCTAGCGGACCGATTTTGAACAAACTCCTTTCTGCACTCCGTCGTTATCTGATAAGACCCTATACCAAATTTCAAGTCAATCGGTTCGGCCGTTTCAGAGATTTCGTGGGGAACTACATCCACACATACATACACACACACAGACTTTTTTCTAAAAATGGTCTAGATCGACTCGGGGGACCTCAAAATACATATATCCGGTGTTATCTCAAAAAAATTTTTTTACCCCATTACAATACTTTCCTTTAATACCTTAAGGTATCGGAAAGTAATAGTATGGATGAAATAATAACACACAATAGTATTTCAGTTTTGTCAAGTTATTTCACGAACGACACGAATTGTTCAGTTAGATAAATATTTTCCTATTTTTAAAGAACAAATGAACCATCTCGTCCAGTTTAGAAAATTCCCATGGTGTGCATTGTAAATGTGACCAGCCTGTACAATAAAAATATATTTACACTTGACTTGAAGATCAAATTTAAGATTTTTTTATAACAGTAACAAAATTGATTTATGTGCATATTTATTAAATAGGTGTAAAGCAGTCTGCCTTGACAACAAAAGATTCGATCAATAATGTCAACACTTTTCGATTTGCAAATTATGCGTAAAAATGACTATTAGATTTTTTTTTGTTTTAACAAAATTCTTCCAGAATCAATACGGAAAAAAAATCAAAGAAATTAAACATCCACCTTATATTCGCCGAATTTGGCTATGTTTTTAGAACTTCTCTTTACACTCTAAAAACATTTTTGCTCATTTTGGATCATATAGATCCAAAAAGATCTCTTCCAAAGAGAAGATTTAAAATTTGTTTTAATGGTGTAAAAAAGAAGACGAATGGATTCTGCTTTTGATTTGAAAACTAAATTGCAAAAATGTATTGACTAGTTTTCGTGTAATTCAAAACATGCAGAAAAGACTAAGGATATCATGGTCCTAGTATGTTTTTAAACTTGAACATTTCTCTTAACAATTCTGTTGGCTTTTGCTTGAATTTTGACAAACTTTAGCACCAAACGGCAGCAACCCTTGGAAACACTGTATTTTATAAGGACGATGCCCATTGCTTTTCAAAATCAAACGGGCTGTCTCTCTCTATAAATTACCTACTTTCCTAAGCAAAATGGATCTGATGGCCCTTAGGGCAAAATTCTAGAACGAAACTCAAACTTTAAATTTTTATCAAATATCATATATACTAACAACAACTATTAGTATGATATGTTATGAGAAGTCGAAATTCTCTTTCGATTGATACCATAATCATTTTTTAAAGTTTGTAAGTACACTAAATCCCAACTAAATAAATCATGGAGGGTTCTTCCTTTTCCTCCTCGGAACAACCAAAAAAAATTTAGTCTTCCTATCGGGGCATCTTCTCCAATCCACTGAAAAAAGTGACAGGGGTAAGCGGAGGCCTATGGACCACAGTAGTCCCGGGGACACTGCGGGGTAGCTACCACTAGGGAGGATTCTCAAGGAGCATACTGGGGAAATGCGGAGATCTACGTTCTATGACGGCTCTTAAAGCCACCAAGGAACAGCTATCACACGGGGACACCTCCGATGGTTCAGGTACGGACAATTCGGGGGGTACAAAGAGCGACCTGCCTTATTCGGCGAACACGGTGTACTCGAAGATCGTACCAAACTCTCCAGACTTGTGTTTATTACTTCTCCACCACTTTGTGCTATTTGACGTGGACTATAAATATCATACTAACTGTCAGTAACTGAATCAACTCAAAGCGCAAAAGCATGGGAGTCTAAGCTTTAACGCCGTGCGTAAAAATTTCGAAGCACGACCGTGTACGACGTTAAAGCTTAGATTCCCGTGCTATTGCTCCTTGAGTTGATTAAGTTATTAACAGTTAGTATGATATTTAGTCCATGTCAAATAGCCCTTAAGGCAGAGAACCAATAAGAGCGCGACTTGAAATTGGATGGAAGTGGGAACGTCGACATCTCGCTTGCGAACGCAAGAGTTATCAATTTCACGGTTAATTATAGAAATTTTTGTTATTTAAAATTTTATCCGGGTGCGCTGTACCAATAGCTTCCTAAAGAACCCAATCTCATAGAAATACGTTGATTTTTACTAATTTTAAACTACATTAACAATTTTCAATGGCATCCATTCAATTAATAAAAACAAGAAGGGGGATTTCAGCGATAAAATAAAATCAAGGGGTTGTAATTATAAGATTAAGAACAGAAGGTAAGAAAAAATTAGCACGCGGTTTCAGTTACTTAAGAAATAATTAAATAATTATCTTGATAATTCTTAAATAAATATTATGAACGTAACTAAATTAAAGGAGTTAATAAACTTAACGTGGGATGCCAGAAGGGCTTTAAAAAAAGAAAAAATGAATATGCACAAAATAAATATTAATTTGCTTTATCGCGAGCACTGGAATTTAATGCGCTCGACCTTGCAGCATTTACATGGAACGAAGCGACAGACCTCGGATAACACTTCAGACGGTTTTCAAACAGATGCAGTACAGGGGCGTTAATTAAAAAAACTAAATTTAGCAAAATAATCAGGGGAGCAGAGGTAAACAATGTGATTTCTTATGAACCACTAGAGAAGAGGGGGGAACGATTCAGATGTTACCAAGCTTGGAGGCAGGATCTTGATGATTCAGAACACCTTCAAGTCATAGGTAAATCCACATCGTTACAAAGGTGCTGACGTCACGCAGCAGTGAAGTCTAAAAACGCCCGTTGAAGGGGGAGATAGTACCGCTATCTAGGAAACCATTTATGTTTACATAATTATGGAAACGGTTTTTGTGACGTCATTGACCGTCATATTACGGCCGCTATTTCACGGCATCGGCACCGCTATCTTAGGGGAATCACCTAAATATGTTGCTTTCATTTGATTTATTAACAAAGTAGGTAATCCCGAAGTCGTTGCTTAACATTAGTGTAAATGGTCATAAGAATCTTAAAAAATGTGTTTTCCGACGTTATTTCCCTATGCCCTACAATCCTGTTGTCTCCCTTTATGTGAAAGTGGATTTTATTCATAAGCAAAATTGTTCTGATGAATATCAAAAAATAATATTTGCTACACTTATACTGTCGTAATAATTGCCAAAACTTAATAAAAGCCCCAGCAAAGCTGAATAATTATTTTGTAATTTTAATTTCAGTAACTCATTATCAAAGCGTAAAAAAAGTTTAGTTTTTCAGTCGACATTAATTAAATATCAACTATTACCGTCCAAGCATATTCATTAAAATTATGAACGCTTCGTGTACTTTTGTAATTTTAACTTATTTATTTTTATTTTTTAATTTCAGCCAGCAACTTTCCACTACTATGCTCCAAATCCGATACAAATTATAATAAATGTATGGAAAATGCTTTTGAAAAATTGGGTCCACATCTACTCAAAGGAGTAAAAGCAATAAACTTTCCCAAATTGCATCCTTTGGTAATAAATACGTTTTCTGTAAATCGAACAGTAAACGAATTTGTATCAATATCTGCGGTGTTGAAAAATTTACAAATTTACGGATTCGACAAACTTCGTTTAGATAAATTCAAGTATATTATTTAAAATTTTATATTTTAACGCCCTATCTAATGTTAAAATGTTTTAGTTTGGATCATGATACTTTGGAAGGAGAACTTCACTTATTCATACCACTTTTGGATACAAAAATGGAATATAGTGTTATTGGTAAATTATTTAGTGTGAATTTGAAAAACGCAGGTTTCTTCGCAGGAAATGCAAGTAAGTACATTAAAAGAGATAATCTTTCATAAAGTAAAGCTTGTTAAAAAAAATCCCTGTAACTTAAAACCTATGTCAAGTTCCAATAGAATTTAATACCTAAAGCACGCCAACAAGATTAAACTTTAAATTTCAGGAGATTGAAAACTTAAAATTAGTTTTCTAGAAAATTTAAGTTTATAATATATTTAGACTTTCGAGTACAATACAAGAACCTGATTTTATACAGTGTCAGCAACAAAGTCTGCACCATATGGTATTTTTTTTATATACCTTTGCGAATTTATTCGCAACAAGCTGATGGTAGCCAAACCAGCGTCCGTGGTCCAATGAAACATTAGATTTGAGTGAAGAAGCTCCCACAGTTAGCTAAACAATTGAAAATCATTTGTTTGGACAATCTGCTTGCTTGATAAAAAATAATGTAGATTTAGTTTTTTCAATTTTTCTTTAAAATTTTCTTATTTAACCCTACATTTGCTTTACCTTATCATATGAGACTAAAAAATGTATATGGTGCTATTTAAAAAAATAACGAAGATGCCATCAGCCTTAGCTGTTTGGAAAAAATAACTTTCTTTTTTAAAATTATTGTAAAAAATATCATCTCATTTAATTTTATACAAGGTTTTCTTTGTTAAAGCAAAGCCTATACAGTGTAAGACTGGCAAAGCTTATGGGCCGAATGTGATCAAAAATCCCCGCTACAGAAAATGTCGCTAGTCACCGGGGCATTTTCGAGTGAATAAGATAGCATGTCGAGGCGGGAGCAACAAAGAAAGGGGTAAAACAAGTTTACCCTTCGAGGGATTTTAAGCGATTTTGACCTTTAAAAGCCTTTCACATTTTTTAATATAGGTTTCGGTAGTCTTCTAAAGTTACAAATAAACTCCCTATAAGCTGGGCCCCTTTTTAGGAAACGGACGGTATGTGTTTTTCGAAAATGGCTTTCGGTATCGATCTCTCTCTGCATGAAATAGAACCAAAAAGGCGCCAAGAATTTTCGAAAAACACATAATAAAAAAAAGTTTCATACGGTGCAGACTTTCTTGTGTGCAGGTAAAAATTGAGACGACTTTCATCAGTTAAAGATGGCAATGAACAACGTCACTGGCTTTCAAATAGCCAAATGTTCAGCTGTTTATAATATTTTCTTTAGTTGTTTCCAGACCCCATTAATTCTTTAAACGAAACCTAGTGGTACCAACATCATATTTGTTGTTCACCAGGTTATTACATTTACATCATGCAAGGGTTTAACCAGGACCCTCAAAATATTAGTATACCTTTCCCGTAGATAAATGATTTGTGCAACTTTAACTCTTCTGTCATTTTACAATTGTCTCGGAGTTCAAGAAAGGATTGTTTTAAAATAACAGGACTGTTCTGTCCTTTGTGTCAATTTTACCACAATTAGCATTATTCCTAATGTACATACTTAAAGAGTCAAAATCATTTATCCATGAGAATACAATACCTCGTATCATGATGGCAAAAGTATAACAAAACCACGATGGGAAATTATTCCCAAAAGCTAACCGGTGCGATTCTTAAACTTAGAAAGCTTTTTCCAAACAGCAGAAAAAAGAGGATTTGTAGAAGAAATGTAACTTCATGTGTTAGCTCAACAGAAAGTCGATATAATCTAACCCCCGAAGTTCCCCCCTGGGGAGCAAGCACTAGCGTTGTTTTCGGCAACGAGTACGGATTTTCTTCTTCTACAGATTATGTCCTTAATTCTTTGAATTACGTCCTAGAATATGTAAAAGACGCAGTTGGCAGCTGTATATACTGTGTAATGGTAGTATAGATAAACTAATAATAAATGGTTTTTATGACTTTGACTACTTTAACAATAGTCCTAGTTTTCAAAGAAGAGCCGAAACAAAGTGATTGACAAGTAGTATTGTCCTATAGCAGATATAAATTGTTATGTCCTTTAAAAATCAAAAACCGTTCTTTGTGTAGATATTACAGTTAATTACCACCAAAGCCATAAAAACCTTATATTTACTGACAATCTTTAATGGCCAGTTGACAAATGTCGCTTTGTAGGGACAGAGTACTGGAAGCCTCGTATTGGTCGCAGCAATGGCGCATTCTCTCCTAATGTCTAGTTGGCCTTGATCTCATCAGTTGTACTTTTCTGCATCTCAATTGCTTATTATCGACCCTTTATTATCGGTCATCTTTTATCTGAGACATTTTCCCATATTGTTTTAAATATTTGCCAAGATTCATTGTATTGACTAAAATAACCTTTTTCTTAATTTTCACAATAGAAGCTTTTTTTTAGAAATTTTAACAACTACCCCCTCCCTCTAAACCGACAAAAACCTATATAAATAAAAATCGCATTTTATAACATAATACAAATCACATTTAGCGTTATTAGAGCATAACTACTATAAAATAATCCTGAATAAACATAATAAAAAGTAAACTACGCTATTAACACTGAGTAATATAAAAGTTGGAAAAGTAAGTGGAATACGTGGGTTCTGAATAATACACTAGGGAAATAATTATTTTCAAAGCCACGCTTTCAAATAACTACTAATTTATTTTTAGGTAGTGCCTACATACCTATAAGACAAGCTAACATAATTTAAATTTACGTACATTATTACCGAGATACAGCGAGTAACATCATCTTTTTATTTCAGGTGACATCGACTTGAAGTTTAATTTCAAATTGCAGAAATTCGATAAATTAGGAGTGGAATATTATAAATTTGAGAATTTTGAAGGTAAAAGTACAATAGGAAATGGTTACATTAAACTAATTTCTAAAAATCCGGCAGATCAATTTGCAGGTATTTTATACTTCGCCTACATTTTTTAATGCAGTTAATTTTAATTTCGTTTCCTTTTTAGCTGATGTCATTACTACTTTCTTCAATGAAAATCCTAAAAGGACACTCGATGCCGTTCAACCAATTTACGAAGAAAGTGTCACTGTATTTTACAAAAGTTTAGCAGAACAATTTTTGTCCACCATTCCTGCTAATGAGTTTATTCCTGAATAATAATTTTTATTTAAGGTATATTTTGAAAAAAAAAAATAGTAGTGGTTATGTTGTGTAGATATTTGTATAATTATGATTTTATATGCTAAATTGTTAAAAGTGAATATTGCCTTATTTGTAGCAGGTAACGTAAAGGTAAATGTAAGTACAGTTGTAACTTTATTGTAAAACTTTATTCACGTTTTTAACGTTTGTATAGTTAATGCATATTGCAATTTTGTAGTTGTTAAATATTAAAATATTTAGAACCAACATGTGTGATATTTCTATGGCTTATTTTTTCTTGGTTTTAGTGGTTTTAATAAGACGTACATTGTACAGTCGACCTCACAATTAATGGGCACCCTGGCTATACGTCTAGCACGAATTGTGGATGCAATCATCATAACACCCCTTATTTAAAATGAGGGGTAACTTTATTTTGCCAAAAAGTAGTAAATCAACTACCTCACCTTCTGTCCTTTTGTCGTTGTTGGCTAATAACCACCCTGGCGTATAGTTGCGGTGTTGACTGTACACTAATAGTTATTTAATTATTTACGCTTGTAAGTCCAGAAAATGAACTTTTACAGTACCTAACTACGAGCGATAAGCGAGTAAGTACTGTACAAGTACGAGTACTATAGCTAAAGCCTAATGTCCTGAACATAAATTAACTATTTAATATAAAATTTTTGAAAAAGCAATTATAAATTCGACAATTGATAAAGATGCCCAAAATCTGTTTACTTTTTAAATTTTATTTAGTTTATTTTTCAAACTAGGCGGCAAATACTTCAATAGAAACATTTGCGCCAGTTATTGGTACCACTTAAAACTACTATAATGTTGTGATTGAATAAAGAAATACCTACCCACTACTCTTCAAGGAAAGAGCCATGTAGCTAATAAATTGGATCGCAATGGTTTTCTAAATATAGCGATTTCCGGTTAATTTCTCCAATAGAAATGGTTGCTTATACTCCCACTTATAAGGAAAGATCATGACAGCCAATGATTATGTAAACTCGACTAAACGAATTAGTCATCCATAGTTTTCCAAAATGTTGTTTCCGTCGCATTTTCTCTTATGGGTAACGGTTGCTAAACTTCCTTCCGGATCTTTATATTCTCAGATAAGAACGACTTAACATTTTTCAAAATTTAAACCAGATATTCCGAAAAGCTAGTTTGATTTCAAGTACATCGGGGTTTGTAATCACGTTTTTCTTTTTTTTAGTAGGTACCATTGCGTCATTACCCAACGACAACGTATTGTTCGATTACGGAACGAAAAGCTTAGGGGAAAGGGAGCGGAGCCATTATCTCTGTGGCAACCATAGACGGCGTGAGTTTTATTTTTACTACTATCTTAGTAATTAATTATTATTAAATTAAATTCTTAGTAACGTCAATGGAGTAGACGGTAAAGTGCAATCGTCCAAACCAGCCGTCATTATAACGTAGCGACGTTATCCTTATAATTTATTTGTATTATTTTTTCCTTATATTATTTCTTCCAGCGGATCTTTGCCGGTCGAGAACCCGACTAAGTACGTAAAAACACGCAACCTGATAAGTAGTGTAGCATCTACAGTTATTCCAGCGGATCACTGCCGGTGGAGAACACGGCTAAGTACGCAAAAACACGCATCTTTGTTGGCGCTGCGTAATATGACGCTAAATTTTAGAAACAAATTCCTGAAGCAACTGTATGTAAAATTAAGAAATGTAATGCAAATTATGAGTTCCTCTATTTAATTATAATAGACAGAACTCACATTCCTGAGAAAGCTTTTCATTCCGTAATCAAACAATATAATAACTTTTTGCTTTTTTTTCCTTTATTAATTTATTTATATGTTTATTTTTCAGGTTTATCCAGTTATAAAGCAAGTATTTTGGATGGTAAAATAAACTTAGTACATAAGATTTGTAAAGCTTTGTAAACGTCTTCATACTCACGTATTAATGTTATAGAGTTCAATAGAATTGAAAATAAAAATATGAATGTAAATGTAGCAATATTAATTTGTGTTTGTATTACTGTTTTAAGTACTAATTCAACTCGATCAAAACGTAAGTTGATTCTTGTTTAAGGTAATTGAAATTTGCGATAAACGTCTCCTAAAAACTTCCTTCTCAACCAGCGATAAAATTGTCAAAATTAGATAAACTTCAAAAAGTCACTGTAACGAAAAGAACTATTTTTATGTCATTAGATAGCCTTTTAGAGACGTTCTGTATAATTATGTTTACGACCACTTTGAAAAATAATAAGGAAAAAAACTATCCGCTTAAAGGGGCTACACGACCAGAGTAAGACGCTACAGTTGCTGTGAAATATTAAGATGTACTAATTATTGTCGTAGAAAAAATAGCATTTACGACTCAACATAAAAACAGTTTTTTCGTTCTAGAAACTATTGCACTCGCCGCTACGCGGTTCATGAATTAAATTCTAAACTCACGAAAAAACTGACGTTTCTTCTCTTGTTGTAAAATATACTTATATTTTAGCTCCAAATTTTCCAAAACCATGTCCTCTATCGTTACCAAATTACGAAAAATGCGCCGAGAATTTTTTACGAGAAGCAAGGCCTTTCATACTGTTTGGAAATAGACATCTCAAATTACCTAATATGCATCCACTTGTTATATCTCAAATTAATTTACAAGAAACTGTTTTGGGAAATTTATTTAAGATCCAAGCAAAAAATTTTGTAGCGAAGGGTTTTGATACTGCAAAACTTTTAAATTTCAGGTAATATCACTTTAATTTATTGTTTGTTTATATTTAATACTATTTGATGTTTTTTCTATTTCGGTACGTTAAGAAGCCTACAAGAATACTGTTTTGACGTCATAATAGTACGCTTATAGAGTCTATAACAGCACTGTTTCTAGGGATTTTTTTTCAATGTGCAGCACTGCATGTTGACAGATGAATTATATTTGACAGTTATAAAATTATTTTTATAAAATAATGCAGCGAAATAGAAAAAATAGTGTAAAAAACACGTTTCATTAGGCCCTTAACGCATTCGTCCCTTTAGAAAACGCGCGCTGCGCGCTTGTTTTCTAAATTTTGGACTCATACGTTAAGAAGATGCCTAATGATACTTGCTTTTTAATATACTATTTTAGGTTTGACAAAAGGAATATGAGCTCGACAATATCATTAAAAATGAAAGAGCTTTTCATAAAAACGGATACTAATCTTACTATAACAAATCCAGTAATAAAATATACGATACCTCAATATATTGAATTTGCTGCAGGTAAGGAATAAACTTCTAAATTAACTTCAAGATACATAACTCAAGTTTCGAAGTTCAACTTAAAACAATGAATCAATTACTTGAAAATTTTAATGTTTAAATTGATGTTTTAGTTAAAAGTAATGATTAATGTTTCAAACAAATTTTTTAAATGTTTAAAAACTTTCGTGGTTTCAAAAAATTATTGCTTAGCCTCGTTGTAAAAACACGGTTGTAGAAACCAGCGACAGTTCATGTTTAAGGTACACGGTGATTCAAAATCAAATTTACGATTATTGACTGGCCTGAGAAACCGGGCATTCTCAAATATTGATTACCTAACGCCTGGTAGTGTAAAGCTTTTGATAAACTTAACTCGACGTTAACCGTAACGCGGAACTTTTTATTTCTTCTTCTACTGTTACAGCCGCTACTCTGACACTTTTATGTCGAATTACAATTAATTTGACCTGTTTACGGCTGTTCTTGATAAAATAGCATTGATTATTATCTGAAAGAACAAATAAAAAGTTCCACGTTAAGGTTAACGTCGAATTAAGGTAATAAAAAGCTTTTTAGTACCGGGCGTAAGAAATGGAACTATTAACGTAGCAAACAACAATTACAATGGATTTCGCTACTTTGGTAACACCATTTTTGTACAACATTGCCTACTATTCAATGTTATTCCGGTAACAAGATTGATCCGCTTATTTATTTTAGGAGATATAGATGTAGTTTTTGACTACCAATTACGCCCAATTAAAAAACATGGAATTAAATATTTCGAATTACCATCGTTTAAAATAAATTCTGTAATAAATAATGTTCAAATAAAGTTGAAACATAAAAATCCAGACATGCAAATTTTATGTAAGTATCAAAATAATAAAATTTAATAAGAATTAATTTCAAATAAATGTTTTAGCAAATTTTTTACGAGATATTTTCAATGGAAATTCTAAAATGGTTTTAGAATTACTACAGAATATTCATAATGACTGTTTAACGGACTATTATGGAGGTGTAACAAGAAGAATGTTAGCGATCCTACCAGCAGATGAACTAATTCCATTGGTGTGATAAATATAAAGATTAATAGCCAGTACTATAAAGTTATTTATTAAATAATTCCGCATTAAATTTAACATAGAACTTGTGTTTTGTCTTTATAATTAATAATTAATTCTAATTGGTAAAAAACAGTTGTATGGGCAGGTCAAATTAATTTTAATTCGACACTTAAGTATTATAGGATGAGCGATAATATGTCACCCATTGAATTAAAAAAAACGCTTTATCATCAGGAAGTAGCTTAGCAGAAGCTTAAAAATTCGTTTTCCGATTTCCGTTCCACTTTTTCTTATAAGCAACGGTTGTTAACATTCCTTCCTGATATTTTATTTTCTAAGGTAGTCATAATTTGAATAAAAATAACGTGTTAAATGAGGAAGGAGCATTACTTACAGTCAATGAGTGACCGCGATGGAGATCAAAAATGGCAATTTCCGTTCCATTTTGTCCTATGGTAACGTTGGCTAATACTCCTTTCTGTCAGTATGATATCTGACCGCGAAGAGGGTTCAAAATGACTATTTTCATAGCGCTTTCCCCTTTAGACAAACCTCTTCTTCCTGATAGTATATGCAATACCACGGTATTTTTTACTCAATGTTGTCAAATAAAACTTTGAATTGTAATTCAAAATGTTTGATCTTGGTATGTTGGTGTGTGAAGTCTTTAGTACATATTAATCTAACCATACAGAATGTAAGTGCGTCCCTAAGGACCAACTTACGTCCACCTTGCAATTCGTTACATTTTCCGTATAATCACCTTGCTTCCCTACAAACCGATCCCCTTTTTGTGAAAACCGGTAAGAATTAACACACTACACAATTCGGATTAAGCAGATTAAGAGAAATATTATAAGGGTAATTTTTATGAGTAAGGAGAAAAATTAGCACACCATGAAAACAAAATGCCACATTTTGGCCCGAAATTAACAATCTATTGCTTCAAAGCACAATTAATATCAAACGAAAGTGTGCAAAGGAAATTGAATACCTGTACAAAAACGGATTAATAATAATGAATAAAATATTAAAATTGTGTATTTTAGTGGAATAAGGTAAAATATTTGAGGAAAACCAAGGGATAATAATACAGCTCCGGGCTGCATATTTTACATATTTTGTAAAATAAAACATTTTTTGGCAATTTCAGTTGCAAATTCGGAGCTAACCAATTAAGTTGTTAATTTATTTAAAATTGTAATTTCCATTTTGTTTCTCAAAATGAGGATTCTAAAAATAAATAATATTTATTGTTTTTTGGCCTGATATTTAAAAGAATACAAATTCTATATCGTAAAGCTGCGTTTACATTCGTAATATAACATGTTATGTGACAGTGTTATTTAACATTTTTGAAATAATTTTTGTACGTAATAATATTATAGTATTATAGCTGCTTTAGTAGAAAAAAAATATTTTTTAAATCGATGACCAACACCAACTTCGTATTCTCTTTAATAATACACAGTTGAGCGTTGAGCTTTTCCAAAAATTGTGTTTACCATAAGCTTATGCTTACATAATCGATTTTTTACTTTATGGGTAAATAGCTGCATACAAAAGGAACATTTTTTTCTTTTAAAGTTTTCTTACAGTTCCCAAAATTTCCCATTTTAAGATTAAGGGGATTTTGGGTATCAAATGTTTCAAATCTGTTGTTCTCATGGTACAATAATCGTTTTGAAGGCAATTACAACCATTACTAAGACACCTTGTTTAAACAATTAATTAACTACAAAGTAAGCCGTTTATAATGTTTTTTAGAATTAATTTTAAGTTATTACAATTTATGAGCACGTTTATCTAGGTATAAAGCAAGTATTTTGCCATCGTAAAATAAACTTACTGCATAATATTAATTAGATAGGTAAACCGACAAATAATTAAAGAAAATTATCGACTTTGTAAGTGTCTTCATACCCACAGTGCTCAATAGAATTGAAAATAAAAATATGAATGGAAATTTAACAATACTAATTTGTGTTTGTATTATCGTTCAAAGTAATTCAACTAGATTCGTAAAACGTAAGTTGAATTTTTGTTACGGTTTCAGTTTAAATTCTCCCAAATTTATTTTTCAATTTACTTGAGTTGCTATAAAGTTTATTCCAACTGGAAAGAACCATAATAGTAAGAAGAAATGTTAAAAAATGCAATCATTTTTTATGCAAAACATTTTTTATAACACGTTTGAGTAGTATTTGATACGCCCAAAAACTGCTTCAAACTAAAAGTATGCTAGTTTGCCCGGAATTCCCATAAGTTCATTCACTGCAGTTTGAAAATGGTTTCCTTTGGGAAAAAAATTTGGGTAAATTTTTTAGAAGGTCAAAAATGCTATCAAACGATACTAAACTTGACATTTTATCACATCACCGGTAGACGTCGCGACGTTGAACTTTTTATTTTCTTATAAAGACACGTGTTACACTAAACAATAATTTACTATCCAGCTCATGAAATGGAACCTTGCTCCAATGTAATTCTCTAAATTGCCTGATCCGTACTTACAGTAGCACCGGTAGAATTCCACTTTTCATCATTTCATGAACGTTTAAAATGCCTTCGTATTATACAGTATAACATTTCGAGAAAGCATATTTGTGTACATAAAAGACAAATAAGCATCTTCAAAGATTTTATTTTAAAAATTAATTTACTCTACCACCATTAAACTGAATCATTACCTATGTCATGTGTAATTTCGCCAAAATAATAAATAATTTTCTTTTAGCTCCAAATTTTCCCAAGCCATGTCCTCTATCATTGCCAAATTACGAAAAATGCGCAGAGAATTTTTTACGAGAAGCAAGCCCTTTCATACTGTCTGGAAATAGACATCTCAAATTACCTAATCTGCAACCTGTTATTATACCTCAAATTAATTTAGAAGAAACTATCGCGGGAAATTTATTTAAGGTGCAAGCAAAAAAGGTTGTAGCGAACGGTTTTGATTCCGGAAAACTGTTAAATTTCAGGTTATAATACTTTAAATTATTGTTTCTTTTTATGTAATACTATTTGATGTATATTTCAGGCTTGACAAAAAGAATATGAGTTCGACAATATCCTTAAAATTAGAAGAGCTTTTCATACAAGCTGATGCTAATCTTACTATAATAAATCCACTAATAAAATATACTATACCTCAATATATTGAGGTTGCTGCAAGTAAGGAATAAATGTCTAAATTAACTTCAATATACATAACTCGGGATTCGGAGGCCCAACTAAGACAATGCATCAACTAGTTGAAAATTTTAATTTTTAAATTGAGGATTTAGTTAATTTAATCTTTAACGTTTTAAACATATTTTTTAAATGTTTAGAAATCAAGAAATGTAATGCACATTATGAGTTCCACTATTTAATTATAATAGACAGAACTCACATTCCTGAGAAAGCTTTTCATTCCGTAATCGAACAATACATTTTTTCTACTCTCATATGTGAAAATAAGCATTTCGTCATCACTTACTCGTTTCGAAAATAGCGTTTTCGTTTCTAGTGAGAGAAAGTTTTAGTACAAGGGGATGTTGCTAGATGGCGTAAAATGACCAAAGTAAGACAAGCTTGAAGTTTGCGATTTTCGTTAATTAATTGATAAATTTATTATTTAATACATTTATAAATGTATTGTAAAGTAGTGACTTTTATCAATAGGGAAGTCTCTTCAATTTCAAAAGTATTTAATTATTGTTCGTCTTGTTTCAAAACGTAACGAGTTTTTTTTTTAATTTTTTGTGATAATATTTCGCATTTTAAATGTTATTTTTGTATCAAGAGCGCGAAGTCAGTGTTTTTATGCGCGAGATGTACTTTTTTCAAGAGGCTTGCCGAATGAAAAAAGTCTTTCGAGCGCACTAAAAACACTTCGCGCTCGTGATACAAACAATATTTTTTGTACAACTGTAAAAAACCATCCAAAAATAAAAAAATTAATCTAAATCATTCAACTGACAGGAGAATTTAAATTTAAAAAAAAAACAATTTTTAACGCAAAACAGTGAAAAAACGCTTTTTTAACCGGAAATGAAAAACACTTTTTAACGTTGTTAAGGATAAAAACTAAAAAATGCTACTATTAAAAAATAGCAAACTTCGCGATTTGTAAATGATATTAAAATTTGTCGTTTTTTTGACAGTTGGATAAAAAAAATATTTAAAGTTTGAGTCACAGATATCGCGTCAAAAACGGTATTTGGCGGTTGTGACGTCAGAATACAGTATGACTAGCATAGCAACTTCAGCATACAGGCACGTAAATAGGTTTAAAAAAATCAGGTGGGCACAAAGCGAGCCCAAATTATTTTGTGTGAGCCACGTGCAAATAGGAAATGTTTGAATATTATATACCTAAACAAAATCTATGCACAAATATATTGATGGGCTTTTATATATAGTATATTTAGATAAGGCAAATCACCGAAATTAGCTTTCTTGTACCCTTTTACAGTCATAATAAATGCAATTCCAATGAACATGTGAAATGTGACAAGTATGACGTAGTAGGTGCTGTGTGATGACAATGGTGATGACAATCCAAAGCATATATTTTGACGTCACATAATCGTTTTTATAATGCCTACTGTTTTCTTGCTCACAACCAGTTTAGAAAATGCAAAAACTACGCTAAAAATTTTTATTTAATTTTAGTGAACCACATAATTGTGAATGGATTAATATTCTACACCTCAAAATTGGTGTTTGATTGTGATATAAATTTGAAGAGACTTCCCTATTATATTGTGTTAATAGTTGGTCTGTCGGTGATCTGTCATTTTTTTGGTATTGTCAAGAGCTGTTTTTTGGTTTTTGCAAACCAAAAAATAAAAGTTCATGGCCAACCATAGCGCAAATAAAGAGTGAATGGATTATATAATAGACGTCATGTCATGTTTGACATGACGTTTGACGTCATGTTTCATGTTTGTACATAATATTGCGTACTCTTCAATGTCATTCCGGTATCACCGATTGATCCGCTTATTTATTTTAGGAGATATAGATCTAATTTTTGACTACCAATTACGCCCAATTAAAAAACATGGAAATAAACGCTTCGAATTGCAATCGTTTAAAATAAATTCTGTAATACACAAAGCTCAAATAAAGTTGAAACATAAAAATCCAGACGAACAAATTTTATGTAAGTATCAAAATAATAAAACTTGATTAGGGATTAATTTCAAATAAATGTTTTAGCAACTTTTATTCAAGATACTTTCAATAGAAATTCAAAACTATTTTTAAAATTAATAGAAAGTATTCATAATGACTACTTAACGGTCTACTATGGAGCTGTAATAAGAAGAATGTTAGATATTCTACCAGCAGATGAACTAATACCGTTGGTGTGATGTAAAGATTAAGAGCCAGTTCTATAAAGCTCTTTATTAACTAAGTTCGACATTAAATTTAAAATAGTTATATTGTTTATATACAGGGTGTCCACTTTATTAGCTTTTTCTAAATATCTAAAGTGCCATTAATTTTTTATTTAGAGAAACGCAAACAAGTCAAACTGGCCATATTTCCTATAGTTTTCAATATTCTAATGATGGGCCTTGAATATGAGACATTGTGTATCACACATAACTAAATAAAAAAATAACAAAATGGTGGGGTCGGTTTATTTTATATGAAATAATTTCTTGTAGTGGTAAAAGACACAGTTTCCAATTTATTAAACCAGTTGACTCAAAAATAGTGAATTTGATACATTTAACAATTTACTGTAACAATAATTATTTTAAACAAAATGAAATTTTTGGTGTTACTCGGTTGTTTTTCGCTGCAATTTTTAATCGCGTCAACTAAAATACTTCGTAAGTATTTGAATTTTCTTTGAAATTGGATAAATTTTCTTTTAGAAATAAAATGAAGTATGAGGTATCTGTTTTCAAAAATACTTCGTGTTAATTTAAACTGCTTTTGTATCTGTGAGAAAAAACAAAAAAATTAGAATTAGAAATTAAGGAAAAATGTTATGCAAAATTGGTTTAGATGGTCTAGTTTCTCTTTACACCCCCTGATTCACTCTAAATCAGTCTTCAAAAGCTAAATAAGGACTTGCACAGACCAACGCGGCCTGACCGTGATCGCGATAGCGGCCGCGGCCAGGTAACTTAAATTTTACAGTCGTGGCCGTGGCCGCTGTCGCGATCACGGTCAGGCCGCCTTGATCTGTGCAAGGCTTAATACCTAATAGCGCGGGGAAATTAATATGAAAATCGTCAGTAACTCGGAAAAATTTACATGAGGCAGTTATCAGTGGGAATGTGTTCCTTATACCCATATGTATAACATACTAAAAGTCCCCTATCATAGGGGTGCCGGAACCCCCCCAAATTTGGCTGTCATTTTTAAATTTTAACATTTTAATTTTTTTCTGGCTTACGGTTACGTTGACGAAATTTTTGAAAGACATGTAATTTATGCAGAATTAAAATGCGAACAAAATTATGTATTTAAATGTTTAAATAGTTAAAGTGGTTGCAAAGAAGCATTACTTTTAATGATTTTGGGAAGAGTTAAATAACAGAAATTTTTTTTTCTTACTTGGTCGAAAACATCACTGTGCGTGTGCAGATGAAATATTTCTGCCCAATTTTGATCGGAAGGCACTTTTTCTTCGACTCTAGTGTAAAATTTTGAGTTTTTATCTTCTACGTTCACTATTGTCTGAATAACTTTGCTTCTGTTGGTCGGATCAGGGGGAAAACCAACTTATTATGTTTGTACTGAATTTCTCTTTAAAAATGGCTAGGTTAAACAAGAAATAAGGTCAAGGAAATGTATGAAAATGTGTGAAATGTATGTAAGAAAATTATGAAAATTGTCAATAAGTTGAACCACCTTCGGACAAATTTACATAAGGCAGTTATCAGTGGGAATGTGTTCCTTATACGCATATGTATAACATACTAAAAGTCCTCTACCGTAGGGGTGCCGGAACCCCCCCAAATTTGGCCGACATATCTAAATTATTACACTTTAATTTTTTTCTCTTTAACGGTTAGGTTTACAAAATTATTGAATTATTTATTGAATTATTGAACAATGATGCATGTAAAAATGTTTAAATAGTGAACATAGTTGCAAAAAAAGCATAATTTTTCATTATTTTGAGAAGAGTTCGAGAACAACAATTTTTTTTCTTAATAGGTCGAAAATATCGCGGTGCGTGTGTGGGTGGATAAAATATCTCAATCTAAGTTTGACCAGAAGGCACCTTTTCTTCGTCTTTAGTGTAAAATTTTGAGTTTTCAATTATCGGTTCACTAAAAAGTGTCTTTCGGTGAATATTGGGTTGGGATATTTTTTCCACATACGCACAGTATGTGGATTAAGAAACGACCGATTAAGAAAAAAAAATGGTTGTTACTAAACTCTTCCCAAAATAAATTAAAACTATGCTTCTTTGCTACCTATTTTACTGATTAAACATTTAAATACACCATTTTGTACGTATTTAAATTCTGCATAAATAAACTCTCTTGCAAAAATTTCGTAAGCCTAACCATTTAGTAAAAAACATTAAAATGGGAAAATTTTAAAAGTGACATCCAAATTTGGGGGTGTTCCGGTACCCCTATGATAGGGGACTTTTAGTATGTTATACATATGGGTATAAGGAACACATTCCCACTGATAACTGCCTCATGTAAATTTGTCCGAGTAAAAAACATAACTTCCCCGAGCTATAAGTGTTAGAATAAAATAAATCTTCAACGCCTAACGTACAACGTTCATGTAATTTTTAATAAACTGGTAGGTAATAAACCTACTTTCAACATTTTTCAAAACCAACATTAGCATCAATGAAAACGACATAACAGGAAAAATATGTTATGGTGTTGAAATTGTGTTTACTCGTCTTGTAACGATGTGTTTTTCTACACGTGTCAGTGTTACGAATTATTGAGATTCTGCCTCTGATACTGGAAAACTAGCTTTCAAATGATCATCTTCTTATTTTGACAGCAGATTTAAATGGAGCGCCTACTTCAAGCAACCGCTTAACCACGTTTTATATCTACTTCGGACACATGATCGATCTAAAAATATTAAACTGCTTTTAAGTTTGCATGATCTTTATCGTGTATCATTTTTAGCACAATATTTCGTTTGAGACCGGCATAAAACGTGGTTAAATGCTAGCTTGAAGTAGGCGGTCATAGTCGCGGAGATATTGCGAGAGCTCTACCAACACAAACGATTCTTAGTTTTAATGGTGCCTAATTATTAATTTATTAGTTTGCATCTTCAACGGTTTAGAGTGTAAACCTTCCAACTCTAGCTATAATTTTAACTATTTTGTGTTGATTGTTTCATTAGTGCTGGGTCTCTCGTACATATTTGAAAGTCTCCTTCAAAGCTATAGCTAACTTTGTGGAACCGATAACTCGTCAAATCGGGTTTCTCGAAGCTCGTCGGAACATTTAAAATTGTCGTGTAACTTGGATAGAAATAACGTCATTCTGTTTTTCGACAATAGATGGATTGTCAAAAAATTAGCTAATTCGCGCTCGCTTTAAATAAACGTCACTTGATGTTATAATATTTTTTATCAAAATATACGAACGAAGTAATGTTAATATGATTTTTAATTTACTCTAAAGCAGCCAAAAAAGTTGATCCTTTGTATTCATTATGGAAAGCACAGGAAATGTAATTTCCTGTAGGTCGGTCTTTAAAAATTTAAGAAAAACCCCAAAATTGTAAAGCCTTTTCAATATTCTTGTACTACAAAAGAAAACTTAAATAAATCTTTTACATACTTAGGCAAAGCACGGTAATGAGTTAAAAATTGCAGAAAAACCCAAATTTGTGAGGGTTTTTAAATGTTTTTCTACTACAAAAGAAAGCTTTTTTATACTTAGGTAAAGGTAAAGGTAAAGGTTTTCCGTTTCCGTTATTCATAAGGAATAACAACAATAACAACAAATTAATATTAACAAAGATAACAAATAATAAATATAATTTTAATGTATTAAAATAACAACAAACGCGTAATAACAAAAAAAAACTGATAAAAACAAATAAATTTTGACAGACAGCCTTGCTTTAGTGTTTCATCTCTAACACGTAGGGGAGACCGGGGCAGGTTGTAACAAAAAAAAATGGTTGCCTTTTTTCTCGTCAAAGTTATTATCAATCAGGGATTCTTTTGCAGAATATGCATATGTATTTGGTTACCTAATTTATTAGAAATACGTAACAGAATCTTATTTATTAGACTTTTAGGGGTATTTTTAAAAAGTAAAAATTTTTGTTTCAACTAGCCCCGGTCCGGGGTAAGTAGTAGCACATATTTCTCTGTATCATTTTACTGATTTGAGAAAACTAAATTGTGATTTAATGCCTCCACAATGGCCTGGCAGTTTCCAAAATATGGTAAAATGAAAAAAATTTATTTGGTGATACATAAGGATCATTTTACAGATTTATTTATTTTGAACTGAAGTAAATTGCTAGTGGTAATACGTGCCGAACCAAAAACGGAACGTCATCGACCTTCCAGGGTTGGTTCTCATCCAACCATTGTAAACAGATGATCATTAGTTTTTGAACGGACCATATACACTTGTGTCCTAACCTGGTACAACTTGCCCCGAGCAGTATGTTACAATTTGTCCCGTGCTGCAGTTTTTTCTTTATGTCTGAGTAAATTAGTAAATCAACATCAAACAACTAAAATTGTTTGCAAATATAATATACTAATGCCCAATGATTCACTTATGATAAAAAACTAAAGCTCAGCCGTTTTTAATGGTAGTTAATTAAAATCAAAATAGGAGATCAAATTTTACTTATGTGTATAAAAAATAAATATGTTCGAAAATAACAACAACACTTGAAAAATAGAGTTGATTGTTTACATGAAACTGACCATGGTATCGTCTTCTAAAAGCCTACACAAGAAGCGGTATTGAAAAATTTATTGTCTAGGAAATTTTGACGATGTTTCAACCTGCCCCGGGGCCTCAACCTGCCCCGGTGTCCCCTACGATACATGCCAAAATCTCTAATTTTACGACCTTCATACAAAAATAACTATTGTTGTTTTTGTTCAAATTATTTATTAATTATCCATATATTTAAAATTTGTTTATAAATGCATGTTATTATGAATCCATAAGGACACTTATTTCATAATGACACGATGACACCCAAATTAATGTGCTAAGGCAGCTACTTCAAACTATCATAGATGAAAACACTGATGGCAATTAATAGGTATGGAGTTTAATATAAAGTCGTATACAGAGTGTTCCGGTGATTATGTTATAACGTTCTAGAAATCTAGAAGAAGTCTAAAGACGATTAAATCTTTTGATAATAAATTTGTGTCCGAAACAGCGTCGTTCTCGAGTTATACGGTTAGTGGAATAGAATTGTGATTTGTACGGATGTTAGCTCCCATTAGCAATTTTATGCTTGAATATAATTGAGGACGATGTCCTGAACAACACCTTATAGTTTTGTCAATCCAACTAGTGCCGGAACATTAACAAAAATGGCCTTCTTCTTGCACTTTCACGTTTTCTTTCTTAAAATGACAAATAACTCGAGTTGTAATCAACGGATAGAAAAAAGTTATGATAAAGAATTGTTTGGGATTTAATATCGAAAATTTCTAGCCCAATTGCGAGACTTTTAATTCATTAGATTTGGCTATAAACCTTCCCGAAGTTAAGAGGTTGTCAAAAAATGTTTTCTTTATTTATTCTGGAAGAAGTGAGGCAATTTTGCTGATATTGCACAAAAAGGCGTTACTTGACTAATACAATTAGCCTGCAAAATAGGAATTTTAAAAATTGATCTCAACAGCTACATTATGGATTTCTGCACAATTTGTTGAAAAAGCTTCCATTTTGTGAGAGGTTATAGAATTCCAACAATTTTTTTTTTCAAATTTCAATTTTTTAATGTACTTTGTGATGCAATAAAAAATGATATTTTTTTTCCTCATTTACTATGCCTTTTAGGCCTTTTTGTCAAAACACGTTTTATAAAAACTGTTTTATCTCTTCCCATTTCAACTAAAATAAATTTGTATATGCTTAGTCAAAAAGAATTTTTGAAGACCTTTCATTTAAAAAAAGATTTGTTCAGTTTGGTCAAATAGAAGAGTAGGGAGTTGTATTTTCGTGTTTTCAATTGCAGTAGCTGAATGCCTAATTTTTTTTAGGTTATTTTTGGGTCAAATGAAGGGCAGAATATTTCTTCATTCGTGTATATCATTTTTTAAAATAATGCTTTTTTAAATTCAACACCAGAATAAGAAGAATGCGTCGAAGCGCAAGAAAAATTTTGTAAATCGACTAAAACTCGCTGAAACCATGGTAAAATTTGATAAACGAGCATTCTCCCACTACCGACGCGTGCATCTAAATTTTAGGGAATATGCGTTTCTAATCCAATGGTGTCATATTTTTAATATTCAATGTCTTTTTAGAAGTAACTGCTTTAAATATTATCAAAATCATAAAATACCTGCACATTTGGAATGTACGTGACAATTTACCCTCTAAACATAAAAAATATTAAAAACAATAAAGCATTCTGTTACAAACGCATATCCCCTAAAATTTAGATGCACGCGTTGGTAGTGGGAGAATGCTCGTTTATCAAATTTTACCATGGTTTCAGCGAGTTTTAGTCGATTTACAAAATTTTTCTGGCGCTTCGACGCATTCTTCTTATTCTGGTGTTGAATTTAAAAAAGCATTATTTAAAAAAATAATATACATGAATGAAGAAATATTCTGCCATTCATTTGACCCAAAAATAACCTAAAAAAATTAGGCGTTCAGCTACTGTAATTGAAAACACGAAAATACAACTCCCTACTCTTCTACAGGGTGAGTCGGGAGGATCGCACCAAATGCCAGGAGTGTATTTTACACGTAAATATGAGACGAAAAAAGCCAAAAGTTGTAGTCCGATTTTTATTGGTATTCGAGTTACAGCGTCTTAAAAGTTGAAATATTTGATAAATTAATTTCATTAATTTAGACGAACATACTGTATAACGTTGAAACCACATTCACCCATGATGACATTAACAATACCCGCAACTCCCACTTATGGTCCGACGAAAATCCTCACATAAAAGTCGAAACAAATTTTCAGCATCGTTTTTCGGAAACGTGTGATATGATATCGTCTATAGTTTCGCCTAAGAGGAGATAAATATTTGGAATTCTTACAAAATGATTTACAACGACCGTTAGACGATGTAAAAGGCATAGTAAATGAGGAAAAAAATATCATTTTTTATTGCATCACAAAGTACATTAAAAAATTGAAATTTGAAAAAAAAAATTGTTGGAATTCTATAACCTCTCACAAAATGGAAGCTTTTTCAACAAATTGTGCAGAAATCCATAATGTAGCTGTTGAGATCAATTTTTAAAATTCCTATTTTGCAGGCTAATTGTATTAGTCAAGTAACGCCTTTTTGTGCAATATCAGCAAAATTGCCTCACTTCTTCCAGAATAAATAAAGAAAACATTTTTTGACAACCTCTTAACTTCGGGAAGGTTTATAGCCAAATCTAATGAATTAAAAGTCTCGCAATTGGGCTAGAAATTTTCGATATTAAATCCCAAACAATTCTTTATCATAACTTTTTTCTATCCGTTGATTACAACTCGAGTTATTTGTCATTTTAAGTAAGAAAACGTGAAAGTGCAAGAAGAAGGCCATTTTTGTTAATGTTCCGGCACTAGTTGGATTGACAAAACTATAAGGTGTTGTTCAGGACATCGTCCTCAATTATATTCAAGCATAAAATTGCTAATGGGAGCTAACATCCGTAGACCTCTATGACCGTCCCATAATTCTATTCCACTAGGTGGAAAATTTTGTGGGATTTTCTAAACCATGAAATTTAGTGGAGGTTCATTGCTCTCGCACCTCAACGCACCTTTGTACGGACCTCGAACGTTGTACTAGAGCCCCCAGATGAACACTTATAGTAAATTCAAATACAGAAAAACTTAAAAGAAGTCAATAGGTAATTTATGTAACTACGAAATCTACCACAAAAAATATAAACAAATGACGTAGAAATATTTAACATTGAAACTTAAGTATTGTATTACGTGCAGTTAATTGCAAATCATACTTTTTTTCATCGACTTAATTAAACGAAACAGGTCGGGTAATTTCATGACATGGGTAATATGAGAAATAGGAGAAATAGCAACCACAAAAAATGTAAATCAAAAATCAGTTTCACTTTTTATCTGGACAAGTTAAGTTAAAATATCGTACAAAATGCAACTTAAAACAATAATCCTGTTATTTATTTTAATTCACGTGTCCATCGAATTCAAAACAATAGGTAAGACAATATTATCATAATTATATTTATTTTATATTATTTTAATGATGTAATTAATGAGAAAAACTACAAAGGTCGGTTAAATAATGCCAGCATTTCTTGAATTTTTAATCAAGGATGCATATGCTGTCAATGATGACGTTAATCGATAGTGCACATTTTGCACATTTTTTTTGGTATCCTTGTACTAATCTCTATCCAGCGAACAGATGCATCTAAGCCACTCCCCACAAATTTCTGTCAAATAAGGTTGACGCTTGTCACTTCTTGTGTGTGATTATTAATTGTAAACCGTATTTTCAAAATTCGGCCAATTGAAAAATTCTATTTAAATATCGCGCGTTTTTTTAGAAGTTGCTTATAGCTGCGCTGGACAGATAATAGTTGCTCGGAACAGTCAGTGAACCAATGAGAATAAAAAATACAAAACAAAGTGTTTCTTCATTGGTTCACTGACGGTTCTGAACAACTAGTGCGAGGATACCACACAGACCTAATACGTCTGTTTCCTGAGTGATCTGTATAACATCTCAGACGAGCATTTTTAAGTAGAAGTAGAGATTTTTATGACAAAAACTGACTTATTGTTAATCGTTACCTCGTGAAAAATTAATAAATAATTTTCTTTTAGCTCCAAATTTTCCCAAGCCATGTCCTTTATCACTGCCAAATTATGAAAAATGCGCAGCGAATTTTTTACGAGAAGCAGGTCCTTACATACTGACAGGAATTAGATATCTCAAATTACCTAATCTGCAGCCTCTTATTATACCTCAAATTAATTTAGAAGAAACTCTTGCGGGAAATTTGTTTAAGGTTCAAGCAAAAAAAGTTGTATCGAGTGGTTTTGATACAGCAAAACTTTTAAATTTTACGTAATATTACACTAATTTGTTTATACTTTTATAGAATTTGATGTTTTTTAGGTTTGATAAAAGTAATTTGCGTACATCGATATCCATACATTTAGAAGAGCTACTTATACAAGCGGATACTAATATTACTATAATAAATTCAATAATAAAGTACACGATACCTCAATATATCGAAGTTGATTCAAGTAAGAATTTTAAATTAACTTTTTAAGAGATCCGTAAATCGGATTTCCCGACTCAATAACAATGCACGCGTCATTAAAAATAATGGTTTCGAAGAACTATTTCTTTCTACAGGGTATCCAAAAAGTATGCAATTATTTTTATTCATTTTTCATATTTTTATATGCTAATTGATATTATATTTCGTACTTTTTGGATAATCTGTATCATTCAGATTCTCTGTTATACACACAAGCTGGGTCTATCATGTCCTTACTCAGGGTCAGACTCGCTAAGTCAGTTAGTTGGCAATTCCCGAAGAGGTTCTACGCTTTGCGAGGACAAATAATTATGAACCAAGAAGTACAAATTTCATTCAGTAATAAACCTCACATAGCCTAACCTAACCAAACTTAATCTTGTATAAAAACAAAAATATGAAATATTATTATTTCTTTTTATCCGGAAGATTAATAATCTATGGAAGGAGTCGCGAGACCGCAGATGCCACATTACAAAGCTGTTACCGACAGGATCAATAAATTGATCAATCCGACGCTGCCTTTATTAAACCTAAATCTTTGAAAATATTTATTTGATGCAAACACCTGACAGTTAGCTTTATTGACGAGTCCGAAAAATACGGTTTAAATGAGGTATAGGTATATCCAAAAAATTATTTATACTAGGGTTAGGACCGAGGGGTCAACCACTGTTCTGAATTTGTACACTGACTGCAGCTGATTGCCTAGGACTTCATATGCTATGACTGCAGATGACTACCGTTGACAGCTCAATTTTTATACATTGCTTGCAGAGAGTGGATAATCCCTCGGTTAGAACTATTTTGGCCATTCAACAACATTGTTGGTAGATACAAATGTACCATGTTGCCCACTCTTGCCCACCGGTTGATCTATTCATTTATTTTAGGAGATATATATATAACTTTCCACTGCGAACTACACCCAATTAAGAAACATGAAATCAAACACTTCGAATTACAATGGTTCAAAATAGATTCTGTTATAAACAAAGCTCAAATAAAGTTAAAACATAAAAATCCGGACGAGCAAATTTTATGTAAGTATCAAAATAATAAAATTTTAAAAAATATTAATTTTAAATAAATGTTTTAGCAAATTATATTCAAGACACTTTCAATAACAATTCAAAACTATTTTTAATGTTAATACAGAATATTCATAATGAGTATTTGACAGCCTACTATAGAGGTGTAATAGCAAGAATGTTGGATATCCTACCAGCAGATGAACTAATACCGTTGGTGTGATATAAAAAGTATATAATATATAGAGTTTTATTCTAGCGATACTAAATGAAAAAAGTATCAAGGCGACTAGAAATGTTTATTGCATAAATCCATCCTATTTTCAATTTTTGTAATAAATATTATCTTCAGTTCACGGATGTTTTCTGACACGTGACTTTTAGAATACTCAATAAATAATTTATTTTCTAAACAAATATTTATTAATAATTAATAATAAATGAATGAACTCAATTAAATAAATAATTAAACTCAACTAATACGTCGTTTCCATCTTAATTCATACATATTAAGTTGGTCACATGTTAGAAAACATTCGTGAACTGAACTATAAATAACTTATTATCATAGTGACAAACCAAGCTTTCTAGGTATGATTTTATTTAAGTATACAATATTGCCATTGTAACAAGGTGCCGTAACATTCTTCGCTGCGACGGCAGAATACAGGATGCCCCAACAAATACACTAAAATTACCACAACCGTCAGTTTCCTCGGTATAATTTGTGTATTCGTCAATATTCTAAACTCACTAGCACAAAACATGACGAAAAGTTTGTAAGTACATCAAGGAGTACCAAAAATATAGTTTTAATGTTAATAAGAATTAAGAAAAATAAACACATCTTACCTGAACTATTTCTTGTATCATCGACCATTCTCAAATTTCTTGCTTTTATAACAACGACTGTTAAGCGTTCTGCCGAAGGTAAATAAGCGAGCGATACCATCAATTCGCCCAAATCCAGATGAGCATCGTGTCCCGAACACGGCGTCAATCCTTTCCAAACGTCCACTTTTTCACTTAAATCTATATTAGCTAATGCCATTTGAATATATCCTATTCTGTGATGTCTCGAAAATGCGTCGAAATCGTATAAAAGAATTTCTAACGTATGTCGGCCCAAAGTAGCTGCTCTAACTTCAAAAACAAAATCTTCATCAAAAACTAGAACAAAGAGTAGATATTTAAATATTATTATATATATATATAGTAGGCGCAATATAAATAAGATAATCATTTCCTATAAAAAAGAGGCGTGATTTGAATCTACACCGGTGATGTATTTATATAACTTATATACAGGGTGGTAACCGGACTTTGCAGTCATAGGGATTTAACATGTAAAGTCATCCTTTCGTGATTTCCTACTTACTAATTTATTTTAGAAAAAAATCATTAACTAAAAGATTTAGAGCAGAAAATTCTGCGTCTAAAACAATTAACAAAATTAATTTTGGATGCTTTATAAACCCATAAATTTAATTTGTAAATTTCGAAAACCACCACATATAGTGATTGCCTTGAAACACAAATCAAAATTGACAATTATGATTTTACATGTTAAATCCATATGTCCGAGAGGTTCGGTCACCACCCGGTAGGTTAGAGTGAAACCAAAAGCTTAACGTGCCCTCCAAAGGGCGGTCAATTGGGTGATGGTAATTATAGTTAGATGATCGCCCGCATCCAAGTGCTATTTTGATAAACTGACACTGCACTCTGAAAAGCGACGCTAGTGTAGCGATGTAGCATTTTGCATTACACTTTACCAAACAGATTCGAGGTTTTTCGGAAATAATTCTCTTATATTGAGCACATATTTATTACATACCTGGATTTAACGTTTTTTTGTGAATTCTAGTTTGCCAAACGTTTGTTTTATCTGGCAGTAATCGAATTTTGGCGTAAGGGTCTGCTGTTCCGCTAAAATCGCGAGCTTGTAAGTCTTGTGCCTAAAATTTAAAAAAAATTGTTACTTTCAAGAAACGACAAGCAATTTACAAAGTAAAAATCTCTGATAAAAATCTGATGTTTTAGTTAATTAAAATAAATTTTCATTTGTAATTTTACAATGAAAAAGGAGATGATCAAAGCCACTGCCTGAACTAGAAAAAAAGTAGAGAAATTTCATAGGTAAGAATACCTTATTCTAAATTCACAGGAGAATGTAAGTCTTTTCGACACGGGTATTATTAAATTACTTTCAAATTCTATGTGAAACCTTAATTGTATTCGAATTTATCATCTCAACACTTCCTTATCAATTTAGTTCACTGCTTCTGCCTATTGCATTTACATCTGAGAAAAGTGGGAATTCACCCTTAAAAATGCAGTCAAAGAGTGAAAATCGCGTTTCGTCCCTGTTTTTTGTTTTTTCACAAAAAATTAATCTTGGAAGGGTTAATACTATGATTTGATAAAATTCCGTTAAACTGTACCCTCTCGAAGGTATAAAAATTCTCAGTTTCGGATAAAATCAGTTCTAGGTGGTTCTAATTATCGATCATAATATTATTGAATATTAATATAGCTCAGAACACAAAATACCTGGAGTCGATTTGAACCCCTTTTGGTATAGGATGTATTTATTTTTAATATGAAAGTGACTTTTGAGTTATGAAAAAAATATGGCACGTAACTCGCTGAAAACTAGAAGCACACTCTACTGCTAGTGATTCCACACTCGGGCTGCGGCTTTGTTTTTCCAACATTACCACTCGTGTGTAAAGTGTCGCTTTATACATGCTCATTATGTAATACACCACATGAAATCTGATCGGAGATCAGATGATCAAGAAATTTATCTCATATTTCAAACTTATAGGCAACAGTTGCTAACCTTCCTTCCGGATCTTTTATGTTCTAAGAGCAATGATTGTACGCAATCTTGCCACCCTGTAATTAGTACCTAACTACTACATAAAAGTAAAATACAACTTTAAACGGAAAAAAGTGGATGTACAGTCAGCCTCACAATTATTAGCCACCCTGGCTATACGCCAGAGTGGTTATTAGCCACCTAACCAGTACCTAACTACTACATAAAAGTAAAATACAACTTTAAACGGAAAAAGGTGGATGTACAGTCAGCCTCACAATTATTAGCCACCCCTGGCTATACCCAGAGTGGTTATTAGCCAACAGCAACAAAAGGACAGAGGGAGGTTGTTGATTTACTACTTGTTGGCAAAATAAAGTTACCCTTCAATTTAACTATGGGGTGTTACGATGGTTACATCCACAATTCGTGCTAAACATATAGCCAGGGTGGCCAATAATTTTGTGGTTGGCTGTACTGTTAAGAAACCACCTAGTGGCGCGAACACTGGCGGGTTAATCGATTTAAGTTTCGAATTTGATGATTTTGATTTTTTTTGTGATAGTAAGTTTAACGTGCATGGAAAAAAACGAAGGAAATACGTTAAATGAGTAGTTTAGTTATATACGAAAAGGCGAGAAACACTTGGAGAATTTCATGAAATGAACTGATGTGGATGCGATTAGAGCTTCAGGAAATTGAGAACTTTCTAATCTATGTAATAGTAAACAAACCTAGGAAAGCTTTGATCAATTTGTACGTAGTTTAAATGCTTTTCAACACCCCTCAAATTTTACTTGAAGAAAAACGAACAAAACAAACATAAAATTTTAGTTTTTCTTTGCATATTCATACAGTTTCGCTTTAGTGGCCACGGTCGTATTTATAAATATAACTAATTTATTCCAAACTTATTTTCCATCCGCTTAGTTTCGTTATGCATCCATACACCTGATATTTTTTGCAAAATTAGCAGAAAGCGAAAAACCTATTCGCTAAACTACACTTCCGGAACCACCGTTTCCGAATAAAAAGACTCGAAAACGGATATTTCTGCAAAAGTCTTGAATTAGAAAATTTTCTAGGAAAAATTGCGAGAAAAGTTAGTAATAATAATTACTTTACCCTGCAACATTAAAATGCAAACGAATGTTTGAAAAGGGCAATTAATAATACAAATAGATAAAATAAAAGTTAAAACATATATACTAATGACTTCCCTAGTGAGTATAATATCCACATTTTAATATACCCACAGTAACTCTAAAATTAACTTACATTCCAAACGGTCTACAAAATTTCATAATTTATTGGTGACCCTACGGGTTGGCTAAATTAATCATCTCAGCTAGTTCATAGGATATTTTTCCCTCGATTTTTCCCTATTACCACAACAGCAAAAATTACAAATTTTCAGTCCATGTTCGTTTACAATGTTGTTCTAAATTACTGTAATATATAATTCATTCTTAAAAACTTTTTAAGGAGTCCTTTAAGAGCTATAAAAAAATTTTTTGAAGCCAATTCAAAACTTTTAAATAAAGGCAAAAAGCAAACAAAAGTAAATCACCGCAAATATTCCAAAAACAAGAAACTTGTTTTAAACTGTCGTTTAAAGTACAGAAAATTTATGAAAGCCAACCACTTCCACCAACGCACACATAAAGGATTTTTATCGGAAGGATAAGTTTTATTTAAAATCGTTTTGCAAATAGAATTGTTTTATACAGTGTCCCTGTACTATGTATAAACGTGGACATAAAGATAAAAGGAAATCTTCTACAAAAAAAGAGCATTAAGAGACAAAACAAAACCCTAATCTTTATATATTGCAATATTACTGTACGTAAGATACTAAGCAAAATAAAAGGAAATGTACGTGATCTGTGTAATAAATTGAAGAGCATGAAAAAGGTGTTATGGATCAATATAAATACGTGTTAAAAAAAGCAAACACTGTAGGAAAAATTAGATGGTTTCTCGTTAAATTTTAAATAAAAGGTTGGAAAAAGAAATAATCTTTAGCAAAGATTTGGCTACTGAAATCCAAAGTACGTATGTGGCACGGTGATAGATATAAAAACGCCGTAGTCAATGTATCTAAATTATTAAAGGGGCGTGGCCAAACCTGCGCAAACTTATTCCTACCGCTCCTCATCTTAAAAAATTATACCTGTATATTATAGTCCTGGGGCCTGTAACAGAAAAAAGGGGGTGATCGTATTCAGGTCCATCTTTTGGAAATAAGCTATTTGAGTACCAGCGGACACGAAAATCTGGTTGGCTTCCACAGGCAGTGGCTTAAGCCCTCAGGATCCTTCAATGAAATTCTTAAAGAAGGAAAAAAGTAAGAAATATGACAGCATTCGGGATGCAACTTTGATATTTTATCGTTCTTATAAAAAAAATCGACCAAAAAAATTGGCTGCCTTCTACAATGTCTCTGAGAGCGTGGCAGCTGGACTGAAATTAACGTCTTTATGCTACACACCTGCAAACACTAACTCGTGACTCATAAGCGGTATTTGAGTTGTCCACTGCCAAAGTAACTACTTTTTACGTAAAAAGTAAGATTTTATTTTGCCATCCCTTTCAGGTGGGTTTCCCGCCTTCCTCGCCAATTAGAAATTTATTATTAACAGTCCTGAGGCCTTAAGCCACTGCCTGTGGAAGCCAACCAGATTTTCGTGTTCGCTGGCACTCAAATAGCTTATTCCCAAAAGATGGGCCTGAATACGATCACCCCCTTTTTTCTGTTATAGGCCCCAGGACTATTAGCATCGATTCTTATGGAGATTAAACATTTTAAGTTTTATAATAAGTGATTTATCCTTCATTTAGTATTAAAATGGACAATGGCTAGTAAATGTTTTGCCCCTGGGTGTACTAGTGGCTACGCGAGTGACAAAAATAAAGTGAGTTTATTTATTTTAGATAAAAACAATTTACAAGCTTGGAGCAAGGTAATTCCGCTCATGTAAGACAGTGATAGCTGCATGCATCAACCGGGTATCGTAGTGCGTCTCACTCACACAGTCTGGTGAAATTTTCTAACCAATAAAGCAACGGCTTCTTGCTCCACCTTCTTTATTATACACCGTGGGATGTGGTAAAAATGTCACACACACGAAATACATTATATCTCAATTTTTTGATTTTTAGGGTTGGTTCCTTGACGCGTAACACGATTCAATTCTAGTTTGTGCAAATTTTTTCAAAATTAAGCGATGCACGGCAAAAAATACTACATAAAATTTGCAAAAACCAGAATTTGGTGGATATACGTACAGGGTGGCTATAGGTAATGTATTTTAACCATATACTCAAGAAGAGGCCCCTACCGCATTTGTAGGGGTTAGGTATAAAACCTATAAATGCTCAGATGCTCAGGCTTTTTGGAAATATATTTTTAGAATGGACGACAACACTATAGTAACAATATGACGAGATCGCTTACCAAAAAGAAATATAGGAATGAGGAAGACCTCAAAAGCGGTGTAAGGAAACACTAAGCAACAAAATTTGAAAACGGAAGAAAGAGAGAAAAAGAAGATAAAAAACTTATTTATCTTTTTATTACATTCGAGTCGATCCACCCTGTACATGCAATAATATCTACAGTTGGCACAGTTCCCATAACTAAGTACCTACCCATAAAATAAATAGTTTTTAATCTTCTGGTATTGAGCACACATTCATTCTTTATGCTACCACTCCATCAAAGTGAAAATTCCGCTTTTTATTTATTTTTGTGATTTGAAGCTCTTGAAACCTGACGTGCACTTTCGTACTCAAAAATAATTATTTCTATTTAGCTTTAAGCTTTTATTATGTAAAATAAATATTATAACTTGATTTTCTGAAAAACTTTTGTTAAATTTTTATTAAAGAAATTAACATCTCAGATTGCGAGAGTTTCAGGGTTTCTCAAAGTTTCGCATGTTCTACTTTCGAAGACTCAAAAATTAGGTTTATACGCATCCTTTTAAATATAAAGGCCCACTACAAACGCTTAGGCTTTTACTATGGCAAGCCCGGGCAAGCCAGAAGTCTGCATGAAAAAAAATATTTAAAAAAATTGATCCATAGAAATCGGTATAAAATTACAGCTAAATGGAAAAGTCTATTTCTCTCTCTATTACCCCCCTCTTTCTCTCTCGTACCGTACTGCGCAGTGCGCATTCCCTATTGCAAAATTGATGGCAGGAACTTTTTATAATAGGATGCTTGAGCTCCTATCTATGATTTCCAAAAGCTCAAAACAAAAAATAACCAGAGATGAATTTTCCACCGAATGAAGCTCTGACTTCACGAATCTTAAATTCGCCTCTCCACATGAAGATTTATGAAGAAACATAGGTATTAATAGTAAACCAAAAATGAAAATTGTTGTATAGGAAATTCTAAGAACAATTTTTCAAACCGGCCATCGCTGTGATGAACCGTTCAGAAGACTTTCAAGTAAAAATTCATGACGTCACACGGACAACAGTCGCAAAGGTAAAAAACAACGAGGGTAAATCGCGAAGCTCATGATCGTGTGACGTCACAAATTTCGAACTAATTTAAATACGTTGACTACGACGTTGGAGGGGAAAAATACCAATTTAGGTATCTGCGCATCCCCTCAGCTCGTCATCTTAAAAAATTATACCTGTATCTCAGTTAATATTTGTGTTAAAAATGTGCGGTTTCCACCGTTATTCTAAGTTATTTTTTTAGCAATTGTTAGAGAAAATATTTTTTCTACTCCCATATGTGAAACTAAGCATTTCGTCATCACTTACTCGTTACGAAAATAGCATTTTCGTCTCTAGTGAGAAAAAGTGTTATTACAAGCAGATGTTATTTACAACATGAGGTGAAACCAGTTTTTTTGTGGTCGGTTCACATTTTAGTAAAAAGAATTATTTTTTTAAAATGTACTAATTATCGTCGTAGAAAAAATAGCATTTACGACTCGAGATGAAATCCGTTTTTTTCGTTCGAAAGATTAATTCACTCGCCCCTACGGGGCTTGTGAATTAAATTCTATCTCACGAAAAAAACGTATGTTTCATCTCATGTTGTAAAAAATACTATTTTTGCTTTAGACCCTCTTTAAGAAAAATTGTATCCATTAGATATCGGTAGTTACAGCTAAATAGAAAATTATAATTTTTAGCAACCGTGCTATAAACTTTTTAGCAATTCTTTAACACCTCGTACATTAATCGATCAAAATTGCTTTTGCCGAAGTCAATTTAATAAAGTCCGAACTTACCTCGACTAACCGTACGGTTAATATTTCCGCAATAGGATCATAGGTGAGCGTAACATGAACTGATCCCCTGACGTCCTCCAGCTCGACTGGAGATTCCTATAAAAGAAAAATATTTCCCATAAATTTTCATTAAAAATTATATCAAATTTAGTGACTTGAAGTGTAATTTAATTTTCTAATTAAAAGAAAATCGTTATCTTTTAAAAAGCTCTAACTGAGGGTCAATTTATGCATGAACAAAATGGAAACTAGCTTTGAATAGACCATAAATTGCCCAAGCACAACTGCTTATTATTACTAGAAATTTAATTAAATGTCACCCAATATGTCCGGACAACACTTAATAACCCTTAGTTGTCTTCAATTAACACAAGGAAGTTTCGTTGTATGTTGTTGAACGCAGTTAATTGAATCTTTAAAAGCATTTCAAACTACCCGTAAAATTATAAAATTAATAAATTGAGTAATTATGGGATGTTAAGCTTTTAAATAAAAAGTCCATTTTACCGCACCCCCTGACTAAGCAGACCTTTATTCCTTTATTGAAAAGACAATATATGGGTAAATGAATAAAAGCAACAGTTTAACTTAATTTAAACGAACAATGGAGCAGCACGAGTGTGCGAGACATAGCCTTAGGTAAAAGTTTCATAGAGGTTTGAACATACACGGTATATACAGAGTGGTCACTCTTGCAATCTACATAGTGGAAATTTACTAAACAGGAAAAGATTCCAAGTTAGTGTAATTAGAAAAAAGCTGCAGCCAACTAGTGTCGTTTCTGAAATATCCTGATTTTATTATTAAACAAGTCTAATGACTAATAACATTTGGCAGGTCCACATAAGTTCAGTTTTTCAGGATATCTCAGGAACTACAGGATCTATCCCGAATTTCTACAAATGATCTCAAAGAACTTGAGAATGCGTGAATGCGACATTTCTTGTAATGCAACTCATTTCTCTTATCTCTTTATGTCCACTATAATACGACCACCCTGTATCCCTACATTCAACACATAAAGAGATCATTTTAAGACCTGAAAATAATTATTCTCTAAAATAGCGCAAATATGACATAAAACAATCTAAAAGTCTACAAGAGACTAAATTAACAATCCACAAAATTGCGAGCTTCTTACCATCGATGTGGAAAACAAAACGCAAACCTGTCTCGCTATTTTATAACACTGTAATAACATAATAAGTTTTTGTCAAAGCAAAATTGCAAATGATGAGCAACAAAAGCACAAAGCTCAACACAAACTCTATTATTTCAGAACAACAAAATTAATATTGATCAAAGACTTGATGACTTTATTAACAGCGTTTTATTCAAGTTTGATTTATGAAGTCATCAAAATAAACATTTCCGACCACCACAATCTAAAGGGCTCTGTTTTAAACAGTTTACTAATGTAAAAAATTGTAAATTTAATAATTAATAATTTACATTGTGATCGTCGGAAAAGCATAGAGTATAACTTATCAAAAGGAAAAATTTCCGTACTAGTTGTACAGCATACCTGCTTACTAATATTTCAGGTGTAGTAATTGATATTACAAAGTGAACCAAAAAATTTTTTTGCATCATAATTATAATTATTAGTATTTTCACCACGATTATTTTGAAAACCATAAATTTTTCAGAGACCTGAAGACCTGGAGAATATGATCAATTTGTCAAATTAACACGATTTTTGAATATTTTTATAAACTTAGCGAGACATTGGGTCTTATTAATAAAAATGAGTTTAAACTCCGAGTTTATACTCAAGAGCATGAGCATTTGATATTAGTTTATACTCGTATCCGTATGAATAAAAATTGGTTTGTCTAGGTAAGTATGCTCGCCGTGATGAGAGTAGATACTCGCCCTTGTGGAGTTCTTACTCAACGCGAGCATTACGTCGTGATTTTTATTCATACCGATTGGAGTTTAAACTTAGAAAATGCGAGTTTATACTTCTTGCTCACTTTTATTCATAAGACCCATTGTAACAATGCGTTTTTCTCATCTGCATCTCATAAAAAGCGTTTATGTAAAAGTTTGGTGATAATAGTAAAGATATGAGTACGAAGCGTACGGAGTAAGATGTACGTCCCCACCTCGTAGTTAAATCGAAAGTTGAGTTCTGATTGGTGCTAAGAACATGATGATACAGAATTAATAAAAATTCGACGTGCATTGATTTCAGGAGCGTCCGTTACCACCCGTGGGCATCCACTGTACATAGTGCATCATTGTGTCCAGTGAGGTCTTCTTGTGCTACGGGTAGTTGATAGTCTTGTAATTGTAGGGTTTAAGCTGATCGCGCCTACCCCAGTACATCCCTCCTGTTGGTCAGGCCTTCGGGCTAACCACGGGTCACTGTCCACGGTCTTTGACCGATCGTGTAGGACTCAATTACAGTCTTTGGCTTTTTGGCCTGACTGTTGATTAGATTGCAAATGGGGTGGCCTATTTGCTAACCATTTCTCAACGATCTTTGGGCTTCTTGAAAGATCGTGTGGGACTTGATTACAGTCTTGGATTTGTTGACCGACTGTCAATCTTGAGGAATGCTGGTCAAGCTTTAGGGCTAACCACGCGTCCCCATTTGCGTTCCAGGAACGAGTTCTTTGAGAGTCGCCCATCTATTGCGGTGACCAGGGAAAGACGTTTTCTATTTTGTTTTATAAGTATAATCTTCGTTTAAATAACACAACTTGTTATTTTTATTTTGACTAAATATTTGTTGTTGCTGGTTTATCGCTCCGAATCGCTCCCGTCTTCGACTCGAGTGATGACGAAGGCATAATGTGCACTCGATCGCAAGATTGGTGTTTCAACATGACTGACAAGAGAATTGCTTAACCCCTATTTTGTATCAAGATTATTAAAGTAGGGGAGGGTAAATTTATCGGTAAATATTAATTGACTGATCCTGTATAAATAACATATGAGTCTTTTCTTATGACTTCTCAGTAGTCTCATTTTGATAGATCTGTAGAAATATAAATTTTATTACGAAAAGAAATTACTTACAGCTTGATATAACGATGTATCAATTTTGGTGTGGTCCAATTTTGACTGCATCGTAGCTAATTTAGGTCGAACTGGACTATTGTTGGTTAAAATGATGTGCTTGTCGTTTCGTGCTATAGGTACTGGTCCCGGAACTAATTGGTAACTGATGGAAGACGTTGGACTTGCTGGTACAGAATCTTCTAAAATTTTAATCATTATTATTTAGAATTCCTTAGTAAGCCACGAAATTTGAAATTTCTATGAGTTTATGGAGGCTGTAGAGCTATTACAATATTTTTGGCATATTCAATTTTTCTAAAGAATAAATAAAATTTCCAAATACCTAATATTATCCTAAGTAAGTTAAACGCACTATTACAATGACATGGTAGACTGTTTAAGTTTGCATTGTTATAAAGTTGTCGTATGAGCAAACAAAACTTAGTATGAATTATAATTCAAGTTTAAGAACAAATAAATCCTTATAAGTTAAAGTTTGTTATTTTAATAACTGTTGCAAAACTTTACAACTCAAACTACGAACCAATTCCTTATTTGTAGGTAAAGCAAAACAGATTTATGTTGGCGAGCGGTGGGAATGCGCAGATACCTAAATTGGTATTTATCCCCACCAACGCAGTACTAAACGTATGAAAATTATTAAAGAGGCGTGGCCAAATCTGCGGATTTATTCCTACCGCTCCGCCATCAGGGATCCGTATTGCCCTGCTTCTTAAACCATTAGCAACCCTTGATCTATTAATGTGCTATAAAAATCATTTTTTGTTTCTGCCGTTATTAATTTATAAATAAATATTTTGAATCGCTATTTTTGCACTAACAACAAGTAATAATTTATCAGATATTAAGAATTAAGAAACCGCGATCTGTATTAGTACGAGTATACTAAATCATTGAACATGGACAAGGTTATTCAAATACGATTGGTACCATCATGTGGACTTCCCTTATTCGAAGCTTAGAAACAACCCAAAAGTTTTATATAAATTCTGATTTCAGAATAACAAGAGGGTTTTGTCAATATTTACAAAATAAGAGCAGGTTTCCTTTTCATATAACCCTGTGGGTATGTATTATGTATTAAGACAAACAAGAGGAAGTTGATAAATAATAAAAATTACACGTAAACGTTTAAGTAGGTAATACAAAGAGACGAACAAAATAGTATTTTTACAAAATTTGTTCAACGACCCGTGTAATAAGGCGTCTACCTACTTTAGATATTTTTAACATGGAATAGGAAACATAATAAACATTCAAATTCTTTAATTCAAATTTCTCACAAAAACCGCAAATATGAAAATTTAATTAAAAACGACGTATTTTCACATACCTGCTGCTGAACTGTCGTTATCACTTTGACAACTTGACATTTTCTTTACATTTTGTGGTACCCAAAATTTTTCTTCTCCCGAATTATTAGTACACAAACTCTTACTGCTACCAGGCATAAACTCTTGTACTAAAGTTTCTTGACTGAAAGAAGAAAAATTTCGTAATTAAAAAGATCCTTATACTCTTATGCAGAATAATCTTTAACTTACTGCCGTGATTATAAACGACAAATAAAGTTATTCCTGAGAATAAAATTTATATTTTTTAGACATGACAACATAGCAACGTTACAATTTTAATATTTATATTCAAACGTCAAACTTTGAGATTGCAACGTTGCTACGTTGCCATGTCTAAAAAATATAAATTTTATTATCGAGGATAACTTTATTTGTCGTTTATAATCACGGCCGTTAAATAGGTATAGGTATAGTTCAGTCGGCGATAGCTTTTGGGTGGGAATTTTGTTATAAATGGAATATCAAAGTAGTCAGATATTTTTATTTCACTTTAATAGTGGCATATGAAAGAAAATAGCAAGCTCTAGTAAACGTCGGCTGTAAAATTCAAATATAATTGTCAATAACGTATATCAAACGTTTCATAACGCATCCCCACCCCAAAGCTATCGCCGACTGTCCAATACGTAGGTATGTCTGTTTCCAGAAAAGAACCCCAGCTACAGGGGGTTTATTTGTAATTTTTCACATAGAAAATCTTATATTAAATTAAATTGGACGATATTTTAGAAAAAATCATTTTATTTTTTCTCAAGCACGTAAAAGTGATGACGTCCGATATTTATTTTTATTTATTATCAGAACACACATATTATTAGTCTCAAATGTAAAAATGTAAAAAATTCCTACAGTTAAATAAGAAAATTTTAAAGAAAAATTGCAAAAACTATATTTAGATTACTCTCATCAAACAAGTGGACTGTCAGGCCACCGTTTTTTGTTATACTCTGCATTTTGTGTTTTAAATCATCTCCTTCCCGTTGCCGTTTTATTTCTACAAAATAAAACTATACCCTTAAATTTCGACTTACCTATGTTCCATATCCTTATTGTTTGCAGATTCCAACAGATTCTTTTCAAACCAGTTCAATCGGTATTTTCGTGAACAAGCCATAAAAACAATCAGGACGAATAAAATTACACATATAAAAGATAGAACCGCATACATTAAAGCTACCATATAAGCTGACGGTTCTTTTTCTTCCTCTTCGGCCATTTCCATGTTTCTGCAAATACGAAAACGTCGTGTAAAGAAGTGTTTCTAATTCGTTAACAAGTTCATTTATAAATATATATGAACATGCATAAAAAGCTACAATAATTATTTATGATATTTGTATTTTTATAACAAAAAATGTACAGTCAGCCTCACAATTAATGGCCACGTTGGCTATACGTTTAGCACGAATTGTGGATGCAACCATCATAACATATACCCTGACGTATAGCCAGGGTGGCCAATAATTTTGAGGTTGACTGTATGTATTTTAGAAAACTAGCTACCTATAGCATAAAGGTTAAACTCGTTATGAAAACGTGACGTTAAAGCTATTCCAAAATGTTTTATTTATAAAACAACTTTCGTTTTAATTCAATTAGAAATTTCGAAAAATAAATTCCAAATTACATAGAAAAAACGCTTTTTACGTAAAATAAATTAAATCGCTGAAAATGAAGGTATTTGTGCTTGACGAACGTCAACTTCATCAACCTTCTCTTCACGTCAATGGTTTTCAACTCTAGAGGGATTATTTAATGACAATATTGTTAAAGCAACAAAGCTGTCATATTATTCCGTGCAATTATAACTAACACAACTTGAGACTGTTCCTTTGTAAATACAATCTATACCTTTATCCTAATATTGTATTTGATTTCGGTTATCTCTTGTAATAGTTAATGAATTGTCCATTATTGCGTATTCCTTACGTTTTGTATCTCTCACCTCTCATCGCACAATTTCAAATGAATGTAGAAAATAAAAGTTAGATGTTTCAATTTTTCCAACAAACTTAATTTTATACGTAAATAAAAATTTATTGAAACTAAATAAATTGTAAAAGCTACAAACGGATTTCCAATTACTGTTAACGTTCCAAATCAAAAGGTTTCGTTTAAAAATGAAAGAAACATTTATTTTATTATTTTTCAAACTAACAACACAATTAAAATACCGATTGTATATCGAGAAAAATGTTTAATAGCTAATATTACATGTAAAGAATTTTTCTCTTTGTATAGAAATGGTAAAAAAAATTTTAAAGAGTTTTCCAATGATATATGACAAGTAGGGGATTACTATTTAAGATTTTTAACTGCGGTGACTGGAGCTTAGGGGGTAGGTGAGGTGCATCACTTACTATGTCATTATATTTCCCCCTCCGTACTACATAAATGGTTTCGGTCGATTTTTGATATCTTTTTTAGTTTCAGAGATATGGCCTATGGTTCCTTTTTAAATAGACGCACTGTATACATAATACATACAAGATATACCTTAAAGGCGGATTTCCACCAAACCGACTCACTTGCAACTGAATTTTGTTTGTAAAAACAGAAACGGAAACAAGTTTTAAGTTTCGGAAACAAAACGGAAACTCCAATTCCACCAAACCGACTGAAATTAAGTTGCAGTTGTGTTTTTGTTCTTAACCATTTCCACTACACGGACAAATACCCAAAATACGGCACGGGGACCGTATAAATACATTTAAACTTAAACCAACAACCAACCAACTGTTGCTGCCCGTTTCCACCGAGCAAACTGTGTTTACAAAAACAAAGACAGTTTACAGAAACCCTTTGATCTTTCCGCCACGCGACGGGACTTTCAGTTGTTGATGAAAACAGTTGCCGGCGACTCAAAGTCTCTAAATTGTTTCTGATTTTGGAAACTCCAGTTGAAATAAACAGAGTTTCTGTTTTGTTGCAGTTTTGTCGGTTTGGTGGAAATCCGCCTTAAAAATTGTCAATAAATAAAAGATTTTTATGACTTTAGTGGTTTTTAACTGTAATATCAACACAAAGAAGGGTTTACGACCTTCAGAGGACAAAACACCTTTTACTTGCTATTTTAAAACTACCCAAGTGCCCATGCTTGAAAAACAGGGTTGTTTTAAAAAACATTTGTTTAGAATACCACCTGTCAATCACTTTATATGACATTTCTTGTCGGCTCTTATTTAAAAAGTATGCCTATTGCTAAAGTACTTAAAGAGTCAAAGTCATAAAAACCATTTCTTTTTAGTTTTTCATTACTAGAGAGCGGAATTATATGCACAAAATTTTTTGAAAATATGTCATATAATATGCAGTTTTTAAAAATATGCAGATTTTTTTAAAATATGCACTAATTTTCCATAACTATACCTAGAGCTATTTACCTCAAATATTTTTTCCAAATTTTTTTGAAATTTTTTTTTGAAAAATTTTTTTTTTAGAAAATTCTTTTTTGAAATTTTTTATTAAATGTTTTTTCAGAAAAAAAAGTAAAACCAAAATTTTAAATTAGAACTTTAAAAATTTTCTTTTAATTCATGTTTTACATTACACTAAAATATTTGCTAAATATGGAAAAGTTGCAGAAACATCCGAAATATCCGAAGCTTTCCTATAAAAATTGACAAATAATTATACAAAATGCATAAGTTCCGCTCTCTATTCGTTACCTTGAATTTTAAAAATTGTATAATTTTAATTTGGTAGTGGTGGTTGTTACATTGCTTGTTCCCATCCTTAACCATTAATCCTTGCCCGATGGCTGCTTATAAGAAAAATACATTGTATAGAGTACAAAAGTTGTACGCAGACACGTATCATCCCTGTCTCGAGCACGACCAACCTTTTAACCCTTGAACTATCAGAAATTTGTGCTGGAAGGAACATAAAATGTGCTTGTTTTATCTTGTATACCCACTACACAAGATTCAATTTAATTTTCCAACAAGAACATGTGTTCGTAACACCTAATCCTATAAGAGATAACAAGGCATTTACAAAATATTCAAATCTCGTTCGAAAGCTTTTTATTTTATAAACGTTTTAAAACGTTGTATAGCATAGAAAATACAAAATGTATACTTTTTGGTTTAGTGAAAATCTTTTAATCTCATATTACTAAACATATTTTAATAAAATTCAATAAAGAATGTCTAATATAAAAGCTTCGCCTAGAAAATAACTAACAGCTTTTAATCACGAAATAATTTTAATTAATAATTAAAACTTTATTTTTGAAATTGTGTAGTAAATAACAAATTTAATAGAAATATTACTTCGTATTTAGGGAAAATTTAAATATGGCGTCTTTTTGATAAGTCTCTATTCAACAATATATCACGTGACCAATTTAAGACACAAATAAAAAAATAGGCGGTGAAACCAATGAAACTTGTGTGTCAGTTTCTAGACACAACAATTTAGATATCTTCAAAAATAAGTAATTATTGAAGAAAGTAAATTGTAAGTACTGCAATCATTGCTTTAGACAAAATACAAAAGGTTAAAATAACTTGAAACAATTCTAAATAAATACCAAATAGTTGTAAATTTTCCATCAATAACAAATAAATCCAATTTTGTGTTCGCCTGTAATTGAAGTTTGATTAAAATAGACCTTTCCTGAATAAATACCAGCTTTGTTCATCAATTACTACAGAATATTAAGAGAGAGGTAGGTTACATGAAATACTATTGTAAATAACATTGCAATTCGAAAATAAATATTAATTAACGAGGTAAACAGTTAATCCTATTGTCAAAAAGCTTAAAAATATTTCCATTTTAAATTTAAATGCGTTCGATATGAAAATTCACTCTGATGCAAAAAGATCTGAAAAAGTATTGAGAATGATGATAAATTTATCCCAAGAAAGCTATTAAAAAGGAGTAAACGCCAGTGTACCTAATTATATTAAAAATAAAGCCCAACATCTAACTTGAATTTTAGTTTAATTAAAAAAAAATTTAATGGAAATCTCAAAATTTAATAACGCAAAGGCGTTCGTGTTTGTTTACTTATGTGAAAATAGGAAACGGGGTTACTAAGATAACGATGTTTTAAAAAGTGTGTCTTTAAGAAAATTAAAGTGCAAGAAGAGATAAATGGTGCGTGAAAATACTAAAAGCAGGCAGGTCCTTATAAAAATGAATACATTATATTAACATAATAATAATAGTCTCTAATTTCGTTTAAAAAATAAATCGGATCCTAAGGGAATAAGTTCGTAATGTATATACATATAATTTATATTTCATGAATGTTCTAGAAAACCAGCCCCAATTGAGCTTTGAAACTGAATTAACTGGAATATATGGTATAGTAAAAATAATTTAACTTGAGGTTAAATTCGCGCAGGTTTGGCCACGCCCCTTTAATAATTTAAATACGTTGACTACTGCGTTGGTGAGGATAAATACCAATTTAGGTATCTGCGCATTGTCACCGCTCGTCTACTTAAAATATTTATGTATGCTTAATACAAACACTACAATAAAATACAACAAAAATAAAATTACTACTTTTTTAAATGTCGAAGTGGTAGGCTTTTAGATGATCTCAGTAACACCCGAAATATACAGTACCACCAAGCACACAAAAGCTCTTGAGTGGGCGTGCCTAAGTAAGCAGTCAGATGAAGAAGTATTTGTAATCACAAAGTCTTCAAATGAAACTTAAATATTTTGACAGTGCTTTTAACGTCAAAAGGAAGTAAGGTTATGTATTTATGCCAACCTTAGAATATAAAGATCCGGAAAATGCGACGGAAAAAACATTTTGGAAAGCTATCGATGACTAATTCATTTCGTCGAGTTTACATTATCATTGACTGTCACGATCTTTCCTTATAAGTGGGAGTATAAGCAACCCTTTCTATTGGAGAAATTGACCGGAAATCGCTATATTTAGAAAACCATTGCGATCCATATTATTAGCTAAATGTTTCTTTCCTGGTAGAGTAATGGGGTTTATTTATTGAATGATGCCAAACGATTAGGGAATCCAGACACCTGTCACATTAAATATAATATGGCTGTCAGTGGTAATGCCACCAACCACGTGACCACATTGTCCTTTTATTATTAGTTTTTTTATGGCATGCACAAAAATATTGTAGTGACGATCTTTGTGTTCCCACCAGTTTCCCACCGCCCGTCATGTTTTGACACGTGCTTTGGATTCCCTAATTATGTGCAAGAGTATTAAACGAATTCGTGTATGTTATCTGACCCTCCCAATTATTCCTGTTTTAAACTAGTTCTTATATTAGTTAGTTCATATATAGTCATTGTGGTTGAAGGGCTCGAATCTAAATAGGTAACTAATACAAAACAGATTTGACTTGACGAGCGGTAGGGATAAGTGCGCGCAGATTTGGCCACGCCCCTTTAATAATTTAAATACGTTGACTACTGCGTTGGTGGGGATAAGTACTACTTTAGGAATCTACGCACTCCCACCGCTCGTCATCAAGGATCTGTGTTGCAGTATCTAAGCTTAAACGTCAAATTTAGTAAAAGAACGTGGACCTAATTCTCGACCTTTCGTGATAAAGCTAATATTCGTGTATGACGTCAATAACGATGGAAAAAAAGGGTGTTTCTACGAGAGAGGTATAGAGTAAAAGTGTGAGCTCTGTCATAGCAAAAGAATAGGGAGTTTTCAGAATAAAACTGTTGGTTATTTACCATATTTGGTTATTTACCCCAAATATGGTAAATAACCACAGTAAAAGTGTGAGCTCAGTCATAGCAAAAGAATAGGGAGTTTTCAGAATAAAACTGTTGGTTATTTACCATATTTGGTTATTTACCCCAAATATGGTAAATAACCAACAGTTTTATTCTGAAAATTCCCTATTATTTTGGGAAATAACCAAATATAGTAAATAACCAATAGTTTTATTCTGAAAATTCCCTATTATTTTGCTATGATTTCTCATAGGAGAAATCATGTAGTGTGAACACTTTTTAACTAACAGTTACAGGATCTCAGCCCGTTTGATATGTTGTCCATTTATCGAGCGAAAAACTTAAATGTGGTTTGTCTCTCTATACAGAGTGTTTTATCTTAAATATAATGCAAACATTAGTTAATCGAGAGCTCTATAGTACTGTTGGTATCTGACATAATAAACTTTTTTATAGAAAGAAAGCTCTTGGGCAAAACAACTAAATATAGAATGTAAAGTAACAAATTAAACAAAACAAACGTAAATTTTAATTCAAATCACATCTGTAAAAAGAAAAACGAACCTACAGTAGCTTGTTTTCATTCAACAAACCCTCATTTAAGATGAGTGAAACGTGACATTCGACGGAATATTCACCTTTGACCTAATCACGTACCCTATACACGAGACCTATTTTCTACGAAGTACCTACGTATACAGCATGCAATTGCAATGCCGTAACTTCCATCATACCTCTTGTAATTAATAAATTATTTATAATTTACGCTTGCTTAATAAATTTCCTTAAAAGCTAATTAAAAATTTAGAAAATAACAATGAAGAAGAGATACAACGAAAACAAATTAGGTTTGCAAAATAAATAAACCAAACACGTATTTTATCTAATTATCTTTATGTTCAAAGTTGTCAAAATAAATAGCTTTTTATTTCGTTAGTCCATTTACTAATTTATAGATTACGGCACTAATAAGTTTTCATGTAGGACTAATGCACGAATGCCCTTTTAGCTCGAAACATATATCTGGTATAAAGAAAATTGCAAGCGAGGGGATATAACAGTAAAAACTCTGCGTGGGGTTAGAAATGAATGGTTCGCCGAACTCAAAAATATATTATATAACCGCCCCTGTTGGTCTAATTTAAAAAATATTTAATAATATAGCATTTTCAGAATATAGTAGGCGTATATAAAAAAAGAGCTTTACATTTACCAATCTGTTATCTGATGCAGTACAAAAATAGGTTCTTTAAAACACAATTGTAAACTATTTTATTATAAATAATTTAACACCTCGGTACTTTGTTCTTATTAGCGTTTATCTTAAGAGGAAGAATACGTCGTGATTATGTACCGATTTATGCTGATATTAGGAAAGGTTTTACAAGGTTTCTACTAAATATTATTGAATTTTTTTTGTATATTTTAATTTAAATGCTCTCTTAGAATGTTAAGGACTATTTAAAATTCTATTTTTATTATTACTTTATTAATTATAGCTGTTTGAAATCATTGAAAAAGTGGTTACTTTCGTTGCCCATAGCTCTTATACTGAAAATATTTTTAAAATTCAAACGAGTCAACCACATATAACAATTCTTTAACTACGAAATGCTTCATTAAAAAATAAGTTTGTATTAACTATTTCATCGTAAAATCTGTTCGAGTAGAACAATGTTTTACAATTTTGGATAAATATATGTAGCATGGCTATATTCTATCTTTCAGATGCTATTACATTCGCACTTCATGTTCAGTGTTCACGGCCCCGTCACTCCTTGTCGTAATATTTATTTTATTTCTTACGTTTCACTTATATTAGATAAGCTTCTTCAGAAAAATTAATGAAATTATAAAATTATTTTTTTTAAATATGTATTAAATTTTTTTTATTTTAAAAACAAATTTTTTTATAAAATTCAAAATTTTTAACTTTTTTCAATCCAAGAAAAAGTTATAATCGAGACAAAAATAATAATAAAAATTTTATTTTTGCATTTCTCGACGTTTTGAGTTACGATGATTCCAAAAATGCAAAAAAGATTTTTCTTTATTTATTTATAATTTATGTATGTCTGTAACTCTGTGGAGCAAAAACTACTGAACCGATTTTGATGAAATTTTATTTTAGTCACTTTAAAATTATTTCATCGGCAAACTAAGCTTTTATAAGAAATCTCTATTTAGGGTGTCAAAAAGTAAGGTGGTTATTTTGGGCGCATATTTGCAAATTTGGGCCAAATTCAATTTTACTTGGCTATAAGATAGTGTATGTGAGCCCTAATTGAAAACAAAAATTTCAAAATTTTTTATTTAAAATGGCGACCCATTGGCATTGTACAGCCAAAATATAGGGCTTTCGTTCTAAAGAAGTCTATTTTCAAAATTGCCTACCTTTAAGGGGCCAGAGTAGGGCAAAATTTAGAAATGGATTTTCTCAAAAACTGGTCCGGCAGATTTATACAGATTTGGATATGATATAGGCAACATGATTCTCTACCTAACTGTAAATTTTTAAAGACTTGTATGATGCGGATTCGGAGTTATAATTTTTTGAATGTCAAAACTTCAATAATCTCTAATTTCTTTTGTAATAAAAATGAAAACTTGAAATTGGATATTTATATCAACCCCATGAATATCTATTATTTAACACTATTTGCGGTTAACAAAACGCTTCCGGTTAAACCAGAAATTAGAACAATATAAAAATTTTTTGGAACATCCTGTATATTTTTAAATATTTTGAAGGCTCGTAAAATTAACTTTGACACGATACCAAACACTTTATATTTTGATTTCCGGTTTAACCGGAAATGGAATCAAAATTCTTAATTTAAATACAACACCCTGTATATTTTTCAATATTTTGAAAGCTCGTAAAATTAGCTTTCGTAAAATTTAACAAAGAAATGAAATTTTTGAAACTGTTTATACCTGAAAGTACCGATTTATGCTTATATTAGGATAGGTTTTACAAGGTTTCTACCGAGGGGTTATCCACTCTCTGCAGTCAATGTACAAAAATTGAGCTGTCAACGGTAGTTATCTGCAGTCAATGGCAGCCATAGCATATGCAGTCATAAGCAGTCAACTGCAGTCAGTGTACAAATTTAGAACAGTGGTTGACCCCTCGGTTTCTACTAAATATTATTGAATTTTTTTTGTATATTTTAATTTAAATGCTCTCTTAGAATGTTAAGGACTATTTAAAATTCTATTTTTATTATTACTTTATTAATTAGAGCTGTTTGAAAATATTGAAAAAGTGGTTACTTTCATTGCCCATAGCTCTTATACTGAAAATATTTTTAAAATTCAAACGTATCCACATATAACAATTCTTTAACTACGAAATGCTTCATTAAAAAATAAGTTTGTATTAACTATTTGATCGTAAAATCCTTTTGAGTAGAACTCAAAAGTTATAATTTTCGTACTTTTTCTGTAGAAAATAGTACTTTGTTTTATTAGGAGACAAAGTGACGTTTTGTGTGATAAAGATTTTACTTTGTCTGTCTAGACAGAGAAAAGTACTTTGCTTTTTTGACTTTTTCTGACGTTTGAAGAAAATAATTATTACCCGAGGATGTAAAATTAAAAATAAGGAATAACAATTTCAAAATTGGTCCCTCCAAGTTTTTTATCTAATTAACCTAATTTTTATCAAAATTTAAAAGCAGGTATAGTGTAATCAACGAACCAAAATTTATCCTGATTTTCGGACTTTTTTTGTAACAGCGAGTTTTTTTTCTTAATCGGTCGAAACCATTCCTGTGAGTTTGTGTATAAAATGTCTCAACCCAATTTTGACCGGAAGGCCCTTATTTTTTGACTTTAGTCAAAGTTTAGTGTAAAAGTTTGACTTTTTCAAGTTTCCGTTTCACTATTTTTTGAATAACTTCGCTTGCATTGGTCGGATCGGGACCAAAAAATTTCCCTTTTGTTTGTAATGAATCTCTCTTTAAAACTGCCTACATTAAAATAATCTATATGAATTTCCTAACCCAAAAAAAAATCAGAACTGCCGTCATTAGTGAGTCGTAGTTTTTTAAAGAGAACTCGAGTAATAATTAATATTACGGTATGAAACTTTAGGAAGTTGTAGCTGATATAGTAACAAATCCATATTGATTAATTGGGTCCACAAATATTGAGAACAAAAACTAAAATTTGCATTTTGGTTAAAATTTTCTAATTCATATTGATTGTGAGCAATTGGTGGTATCGTAATAATTTTTCCCTTGAAATGTTGAAAATATAATGCTCTTTCAGATGAAACCAAAGACAATCACATTAGACCACGTTTTCTTCCGATTTCGTGAAAAAAGAAAAATAAAATTTTTCAATTATTTACCCACAAAACCAATTTTAGTGGTCGAAATGGTTGACTTTAAAACCAGTTTTAATGTTCAAAAATAGTTTATAGCAGTTCTTCATGATTAATTTCCAAAAATATGTAAAAGAAGAATTAAATTTCGACCACTAAAATTAGTTTTGTAGACAAACAGTTAAAAGATTTTCTTTTTATCTTTAAAGAAATCGGAAGAAAAAATGGTCTGATGTGATTGTTTTTGTTTTCATCTGAAAGAGCATTAAATTTCCTACATTTCAAGAGAAGAATTATTGGGATACCACTAATTGCTCACAACAAATATGAAAAAGAAAATTTGAACCAAAATGCAAATTTTAGCCGTTGTTCTTAATATTTTTGGACCCAACTTGTAATATGGATTTGTTACTATATCAGCTGCAACTTCCTAAAGTTTCATACCATAACATTAATTAAAACTCAAGTTCTCTAGAAAAAACTAATAAACTATAACCGACCAATGACGACGATTTTGAATTTTTTTTTGGGTTAGGAAATTATTATAAATAATTTTAACCCAGGCAGTTTTAAAGAGAGATTCATTACAAACAAAAGGAAAATTTTTTGGTCCCGATCCGACCAATACAAGCGAAGTTATTCAAAAAATAGTGAAACGGAAACTTGAAAAAGTCAAAATTTTACACTAAACTTTGACTAAAGTCAAAAAATAAGAGCCTTCCGGTCAAAATTGGGTTGAGACATTTTATACACAAACTCACAGGAATGGTTTCGACCGATTAAGAAAAAAAACTCGCTGTTACAAAAAAAGTCCGAAAATCAGGAAAAATTTTGGTTCGTTGATTACACTAGTAATCAAAACAAAAATAATAAAAAACTAATTGTAATTTAATTTACAAGAAAAGGTAAATAAAGAAAAGCGATAAATAATTTAACTTTTTTTGCATTGATTGCCTATGTTTAAAGCCTCTTTTATGAAATGAATACGACCGTAAGTAAACATCCAAACGGTGCTAAAAGAATACTGTTTGTAAACATAAACAAAGACGACTTGTATAAATTTCAGATGGTATAGTAGTAGCTTGTGTGGTAAATAAAATATAAGAATTAGAAATTTGCAGTTTTAGCTAGCGCGTTCTTCCTCTTAACTGAAAATATTTACATAAAGCTTAAGGCATAATCTGTGTTTATCCTCTTGGCAAGGATTTGTAAAGCTAGGTAAACTATAGTGTAAATTGTGAAAAATAGAAATATACGACAAGGTTTTGAAAATTTATAAAATACAATGTGTTCAACGATACGTGAGCTCACTTTGTTATTCATGGACATCAAAATGTCTCTCTAAATAAAATTTTACCAATATTAGGCCCGTTTGCACCGGTTCCCCTTAACTAATAACTACAATATAAATTTATTCTCCAGTAGACTTGTTAATGGGCGTATCCTAAACAACGACTAGTTTAACTATAATAACTTAAATTTAACTGGAACTGGTGCAAATGGCCCTTAGTTTCTCAAAAAAAGAGATCGATAATGTGCAATCGGTTTTTCTCTAACTTTTTTATAGTTACGGAGATCTCCTATTCAAACATAAAATTTGGACCACCCTGTAATTAATGGGAATTTTGTCAGAAACTAACTTTTTTACGTACAATCTGTTCAAAAAATCCGTTTCATTTTTTATTTCGGCTACCATCATTTACTAATGTTACGATATCGAATAAATTTAGACAGTAATAGCGTTTTTTTATTACGATGAAGTTTCGCAAAAAGAAACAATTGAGCATCGCATTTCCTTTATGTTAAATAACGCGGGCACTGTATATTTTTGCATATTTCAAGAGATCCCTTTACCTATTGATTTTTAGCGAATTTCAAGATATATTCTTTATAATTCGAAAATTTCTGTTTAAGCAATAAAAAAAAGTATTGCTATGAGTGAGTCTCCCACTACAATGCTACGCTATTTGGTATTTGTTTTCACCCCCTGAAACAAACTGCATTTTAATTGAAAAATTGTTCTTTTTTAATCACTTCTTTTTCAACTCTAGAAAAAAGTGCCCGTTTTTGAGTAAAAAGTTTTCCTTTTGGGTTTTAATTAAAAAAAGACGACAATTGAAAAATTTTAAACTTTTTTTTAATTTATCCTGACGTCTAATCGATTTATTATACTGATAACATGTACAATCGTACATACCAAATTTGGAATTTGTTTTCGAGTACCTACACAGACAAACAGACAGGCCAACAAAAAACAAGTTGTGCTTGAAAATGGATTAAAATCACGTTTCTCAAAATAAAATTTGAAATGTTGGAAAAATCTTTACATTTTTTCTAATTTTCAACATGTTTACAACGCTTACTCGACTTGGTCTGTCGGGTAAGCAAAATAATATTGATCCACAATGTTGGTACTTTCAAGTTTGTTTCTTATTACGAAGTTGAATATGTATTATGATTTTCAACAAATAGTTCAAATTATTCATTTGCTTCTATAATTATTTATGAAGCCCTCTAAAGCCACTAAAACGGATGAGGGTGTTTTCGAAACAGTAAGGTTTAATTATTATTGAAACTATGGTTTCTAACATCCTTATAAATATTCTATTGTAGTTCATTTCTGTCTGTCCATCCGCCCATTCCCTGTAAATGCAATAATTAACAGATGTTCTAATTGCAATCTGTCACATCAGACTTCTATTTTCTTTTAAATAACGACATTAATGCACTTTTATTTACAATTGTCATATAATTACACAACACATGTCATTTTATTCAAAAATAATTACACGATGTAAGCAAAATTTATCAAAACTACATTCTTAGTTGTAAATAAAATACTGTATTTAGCTTGCGTAATGGCTAAATTACACTCGGATGACTAAAACACTCACCTCCGGCTCGTATTTTAAATTTCATTCTTATGTAATTATGACATTGTATGCTCATTAAATAAGATACTATTTTTTCAATAGCTACTCGTTTATTACGAATTGTTGAATAATGCACTCATTTTTATCTACAGTAAACATCAATTAAAATTGCATTGCCTTGCATAAAATTCTGTTTTATAACAATTTAATTAAATATTCACATGAGAGTAATTAAATAATACATGAAAACCACGCTTATAAAACAATAAAAAAAACCTTTGATTTTTAAATATTTTATAATTAACAAAGGTGGCCGCGAAAATAATATCACAATAATTTTATTATTATTTTTTATATTGTGGTAAAATTGTTAATGAATTTATGATTAACAATCCAAATTCGAAATAGTTTTTTTTTTTTTTTTTAAAACACATGTTAACGCACAGTGTAAATAAAGATGAAAACGAATTATTTACTGAAAGTCTCTCGAAAGATAGTTATCGCTTCACAAATAGATATTATCTTATTCCTAAATGTTGAAAAACTGGTTTCAGACAATGGAAATAGTTAAGTTATGGAATGTTATGGATCCATAACCAACCAGAAACTGGCCATTAGTGAGATGAAAATATTGAAATGTGTAAAATATGAAATATTTATTTAGAAAATTTATAATTAAATTAATTATTTTAAAATTCACGTGTCGGTAATGTAAGAAAAACCGAGTTTTGCCTATTTAAATTTTTTTCTAAATAATTATAGAAAATAAATGATAAATTTTACTCCAATTATTAGGAACAATATTATTTAATTTTAAGTTTTAAATCTCCAAGACCGTTTTTGTAAGAGTATAGGTAACAATAATTTTTAAATTTAAACATCGATACCTATTTGACAACAGCAATTTCATGAAAATTTAATAAGGAATTAACATTGTAATGAAATAATAAGAAGGAAAATTATTTTATAAAATTTTGTAACATAAATTAACGCCAATGCTAAGCGACTCGGCGCCAACACGACGTGTAATTAAGTTCACTGTAACAAAGAATATGTAGCAGAAAATGTATTTAAAGCTCGTTTTAAAGAAAAACTACGTTATAGTTGTAAATAAACTTTGCGTGTAAAATTTACATAGCTATGTAATAATCTAAGGGTGTGCACAAATTAGAAGTTTCGATCATAGAGTTTACATAGAGTCGTTTGAAATTTCAGCTAGAATCATATGTCCCTACAAAGGTGCAATATGCTCTATGCTTTCAGCTTTGAATTTGAGTACCCCAGAACGCTGTGGTCTATGCTATGCTCTAGACTCTATGCTCGAATCTTTTAATTTGCGCACACCCTAATACTCATTTTACGTCAAAGTCGCAATAATTTAGAAAAACATTTTTTATTATACTTGCATTATAATCTGCCAATTTCACACTAAAAAGCGTTCATAAAATCGTCTTTATTGCACAAGTGCTCTATAAAGTCGTCTAGGTAACAACAATAATATTAACTGTTGTGTGACTGTTGTTCTCCTATGTAAACACAAAACATCTCTGTGGCAACAAATATATTCAAAATCGGCACGCTTAATTTTCAAATTTTAAATACAGATTTTTCCTCTTTTATAGAGGTTTTAGTTGCAATTATAATAAAAAATAGCGTATAATACTTGTGTATAAGTAGACTTTATTGCATACGCGCCATTACAAGCACTCGCAAGCTCGCGCTTGTAATTTTCGTCGCTAATGCGATAAAGTCTTTCTTATACACATGTATTATAATATACTATTTCGTTTATCAAAACGGTAATTATATCAATCTTGTTTTATAAGAGTTTTACTACGCTTTTGAGTAACTTCGAAAAATCTGATTTAGAGTGCTGATACTCGATAAAAATTGTTTAAAGCATAATTATTAACTCGCTAAATGATATTTATGTAATCAGTTACGAAATGCCTAATTTTGTGTAACGCGTGAGATTTTTGCGGAACGAACGCAGTGAGTTCCGCAAAAGCTCACAAGTTACACAAAATTGCATTTCTTAACGTATTACATACAAGATTTTTTCTAATTTTGAATAAAGTAATAGTAAAATGGAATATTATTGATAAAAATTGTGAAAACATAAATCAAGTCTCTTGACTGCTATCACTTCATGTCAGTTTGACGTTACACAAAATTGCATTTCCACTAATTGTAAAATCCATTTTTCGTCACCAGTTGCACAATATTTTACTTTGTGCAACTAGTTACACAAAGTAAGACGTTTCATAACGTCAATCAGTTCTAAAAAGTGTCACTTTATATGTCAAAATTATAAAAAAGAATTTTAATTAACCCCGCAATTGAAGCTTTCTTGAAGCTATTGAAGTAAGGATTGATTTAGAGTGCCGATATCATAAATAACTATTTTTGAGGATTGAAGCCTTTATTTCGTATTTGGAAAGGACAATATAGTGCGTGTTTGAATAGTGCACATGTACTTATTATTTAATAATATTTTAATTTACGAACTTATTTAACGTAGAAGTATAAGAAAATAAATTATAAAAAATAACTTAAATTACCAAGGAACATAAGGAAATTATTCAAATAATCACAATGTTTTTTATGAAAAATTATCATATACTACTACAATAATTTTATTATTGCTATACCAAAGCACAAAATTACCTATCCCACTTATTTTACATACGGAAGTTTATGGATTCTGTCAATTTCCTGTTAACAGGTTGACTTGAAATTGGATAGTGTATCAATTCCAATTCGATTTATTAACTTGAACCTGCTATTCCTCAGAAGAAAAAGTCGATGCAAATAATAAGAAATCTTTTTGAACACCGTTCAAAAACCTGTAAGTACTGAATTTTGCAGAAATGAATTCGTAGGAGAAATTGAAAAAAAAAAAAAAAAAAAAGATGCAATTTTTCACTCGTTATTCTAATTTAAGTTTCTTAATAATATTCTCCATAGAGAATTACGGCGATTTCTCTGCAATTTAAATACAATTTTTGGGTGCTTTAAGGCTGATTTTCATATATAGTGCCGTGCTCATGCCGTGCTCGTGCCATGTTCGTGCCGTGCTCCTGTCGTGCGTTTAGAGCATTTTCACATATAGGGCTGTGTTGTGTTCATGCCGTGGTCATGTTGTTGTCGCTAATAATCTTGCACTAATATAATTAACCAATCCTTCGTTCATAATATAGATAGATTTATATCTAAATATGCACATTTGACACTTACCCTGTGCAGAGTTGTCACATGGAACTTTAAATTTCAAACTATAAGAAGCGACCAACGGGTTGTAGCAAGGTTGTGGTCGTGTTGTTACCATCGAAACGGCTCAGTCTCATAATAGAATGGCACGAACGCAACCCAGCCCCTCATGTGAAAATCGAAAACTGCACTTCAATGTATTTTTTATGGAAATGTCAATTTTTTGATTGACATGGAAACGACACGGCATCAACCCGACACGAACACGGCATGAGCAAGGCACTATATGTGAAAATCAGCCTTTACTCTGCTTTATAGAGATTTTCTAGAAAATTTGTGCAAAGTGTCTGCTCAAACATTTCTTATTAAGAAGTTTCCTCTTGGACGAACAAATTAATAGCAACACTACTTAGGTAGTAATTAAAAAAATTAAATTATTTAAATAATGTGTGAGGATCATCATTTTCACGAAATTTCCCAATGCATTGTCAGAAACTTGGCGATGAGAATTATCGAAATATGTAACAATCTAATAATAAATTGGAAATTTTACAAAATGTAATCGGGAATAACAAATGTGGAATATGATTCATATATAACAGACAAGTTAATTATACGATTAATTAATAAACAACAATATTATGTTTACCAAAATAAAATTTAATATTTAGTTTTCCAAATTTGCTAATAATTTTCTATCAGTTCAGTTGCTCAAAATTAATTGTTTTTATTTGAGTCTACGAAAAGTACTACTACATCTTTACCTCCTAGGAGGTAAAAGTAAATTCTAACCATAAATATTTACAACAAATTGTAACATAAAATAATATTTCTAAGCATTTGTAATGTAAAAAGGTAATGTTTTTATAAATTTTCTGTTATAATTTATTCTTTGCATAGATGCATTTAATAATTAGCTTCTTTTTACAATTAAAGTTAATTTTTTAAAATATTTGACAATTGAACTACAAATAATTTTCAAGAGATGGCGACACTTCAAAAAATTTTATGTTTGGTTTTTCTAAGTTTTACGTTTGAAGAAAAAATTAAATGTTTCATACGGAGTAAAAAAACTTTTTTTGGCTCGTCAGTAGTTGTCAGACTCAACTTCGTTTCGTCTGACAAGCCCTATTGACTAGCCTAAAAAAAGTGACATTTTTTACTCCTAATCAAACAATCTACTATTATTGAGATAAAAGAGCCGCATAAAGTAAACTAAACGGCTAAGCAGATTAACATCAATTTATTTAACTGACAAGCTTTATTCTGTTTATACCTAATAAATAGAACAACGAAATCTTCTCGTATATTATGAAACTTTCCATATGCAAATTACAAACCGCTTTACTGTCAACTAACATTTGTAATACGTAAAATATAGTTGAATATCAATAATTATAATTAACCAAATGGCACCATCCTTTGCTAAATAGAGGATAAACGATTAAACATTTCCTGAAATTCAGATCATTTCAATAAATTTTAGTAATTGTGTTAAATCTTTGGTTCTGAAGTTGTATATCAGTTGCTTTTTTATAAAAGAAATTGTTTAAGAAAAATAAATAACAAGACAGTTTTTGGCTCGCAGCGACTTTTCTTGACAGAGTTAAATCAGACACAACCACATCGTCCTTACAACATCTAATAGTCCCATGTTTAGGAGTGTTTCCGACATTCTTAAAAAGTACCTTTGAGATTCAGGATGTTAAAATAAAAATTTGAGAAGACAAGGAGCACTTCCGCTAAATAAAAACTATAAATAAAAGATATTTTTGGAAATCTATCAATACATTTCAATAGAACGTGTCACTTGTCATGAAGTTCAATTTTATTCCACGAGGTTCGCACAATCGACGGTCCCAAACGTCAAACTACAGTATTACCAAATTCCTTAATTCAAACAAATTTGAAAAAATTCCTATAATTATATACAATAAAAGTAATTTGGTAATACTGTAATTTGACGTTTGGGACCGTCGATTGTGCGAAGCTCGTGGAATAGAATTGAACTTCATGACAAGTGACACGCTCTATTGAACTTTTTCCAATATTTAAACTAATAGCACAGTAGTGACAACTAGGGCTGGGAAAATATATCGATATATCGATATTTTTATCGATATATCGATATATCGACTAGTCGATATGTTTTTAAAAAAATATCGATATATCGATATTTCGATATATCGATATTTCGATATATCGATATATCGATATTTTGATATATCGATATATCGATATTTCGTTATATCGATATTGCGATATATCGATATTTTAATATATCGATATTTTGACATATCGATATTTTGATACATCGATATTTTGAAATATCGATATTTTGATATATTATTATTGTGATATATCAATATTGCGATATAACGATATTTTCGTTATTTTTGGCTGAAGGCACTTTCTTCAAGAAGCGCAATTCATACATTCAGGATCTTGCAGGGGGGCACGCCTTAGGCAGGGGTTCCTGCACAAGCGTATCAATTTAAGCGTATCAATTTCAATTTAAAAATTACCACTAAAAAAATGTACAATTACTTCAATAATCCCAGCTTTTAAGATATCATCGATATCATTTAAGAAAAATATCGATATATCGATATTTACCAATATATCGATATATCGATATATCGATATTTCGATATCGATATTTATATATCGATTTTTATATATCGATATTTCGATATATCGATATATCGATATTTCGATATATCGATATTCCGATATATCGATATATCGATATTCCGATATATCGATATTTCGATATATCGATATTCCGATATATCGATATATCGATATTTATCGATATATCGATATATCGGTAAATATCGATATTTTATAAATATCGATATATCGATATGAAATTCTCAATATCGCCCACCCCTAGTGACAACCCCATGGTTACCATTGTATTTCTTGTCGCCAAAATCAGTGACCTTGAACACCGTCCGCCATTAATCGGATAGTATGAAGTATATAAGCGCGCGTAAATTCAAAATTATTTTTATAGGTTCTGTCAGCTGTCACTGTTATTTTTATATCTATTTGTAAAGGGTAGCATAAATAAGTATCTGAATGTATTGAAATCATGTTTCATTAGTACAAGGTACCTTCCGTTTAGGTTTTTGATGGAAATAAAAAATATTTAATTTATAAAAAATATAATAATAACGTGCACATTCGATTTGTCATTCATGCTCGTTCATGCTGACATAAAATTTATAAAAAATAGTTGCCTGATTTCTTTTATCATAGGTGACTATATTGAATGTGCACTGTATTCAACAATAACCCGCCATTTAACGGATAGTACAAATTCACGCATGATGCGAATTTATAAAAAATAGTTGCCTGGTTTCTTTTATCATAGGTGACTATATTGAATGTGCACTGTATTCAACAATAACCCGCCATTAATCGGATAGTACAAATTCACGCATGCGCAAAACAATATTAGCGACACAATTTTTGCACGTCGGCACTACTGTATGCGTAGCATATTATTATACTGTGCTAATAGGGTATTTTCCAATTTTTAAAATATCGATTATTCCTGCGTTATTGTATAGCAAAGTCGATTATCAATGACTAGAGCACACTAAAAATATGTTAATCAAAAAAATTTTCATCAAAAACTGCTTTAGAAAAAGTATTAAATGGTACAGTTTCAAAGTGAAAATTAAAACGGAAGTGACGTCACGAGTCATACACATCACGCTTGTTGCTTAGTTACATGTATTAAATGTCAGTTAATGTGTAATCAAGGTTATAATAAGTTGGAGCTCATTAGTTGAATATTGACAGCTACGACTCGTGACGTCATGCCGCTATTATGCGGGAAACTTTATAGTTTGAATTTCAAATAATTTTTTTGGCAAAACCTACAGTCGCAATTTTTCTTTAATGTGGTTTTGAGATTACGTTATCAATAAGGTAACTTTCTAGACACATTTTAAAAAATTGGAAAATACCCTAGGTATGGTTTAAAAATATTAAAAAATATACAAATGTTTTCTAAATGGTTTCTTTATTCAGAAAAACTTGAAACGTCGAAAATTTAATAAAGAAAATTTTTCTTTTTGCTGATCTGTCATCATATAACTTTTCGATTAACTTCACCACAAAACCCTTGAAAGTTAGTTTATAAGTATTACTAAAATTCACCCTCATTGTAAATAGTTCTGTACACATAATAAGTATTTATTTTAATTAAAATTGTTACATGTTGTTATTCGCTGTAATGTGAAACTTTTACATCTTAAAAAAAGAACTTTTGACGTAAGCTGTCGCGTCAACTTTTCTTTCTTTTTTATAATAAAGAAAAGTTTCCTTATCGATATTCCATCACCTTCGACAAATATCAAGTTGCGTAAACACGTTCTTAACATATTCAACACATTTACTTATTCGTCTTCTTTACAAAATCAATTTATTTTTTCACCGAATGATGCGAAATAGGTGATGTGTACGACGTCACGACGTCACAGAATTTTCCGATTAATTTGATCTCAAAGTCTAATATAATATTAGAAAAACTATTTTCTTTTACATTGTATAAGCGAAGCCTATTCTCGCTAAAAAAATTAAAGCAGGATTACTTTAAGAATGGGTTTTAACCCCATTCAAAATAATTATTTTATAAAATTCTTAAATTTGAGCACTCGGAATCACATAGGGAATCACCAAGGGCTTGGGCCGAGAATTTATCAACAATTTAGAATACATTTCAGGACTGATACGATACGAAACATGTCATGGTGTCGCAAATTTCAGTCGGATCAAAGAATTGTTGAAATCAACGCGGACAAATGTATCTTAACTATAACGGCGATTTTCTTAAGTAATGGCAACACTGCTTTTTGCTAACGATAAAGTTACAGACTAAAGCTGCGTATTTAGAAGAGCATTAAGAAACAGTTTTGATCTCGAATCAAATGAGTAAAGTTCAGAATATATTCCGAAAAAGCTGAAAATTATTGTAATAGTAAGAGTAATAGCGTACCCTCTATTAGCAAACCGATTTCAACCAAAATCGAATAATGACGTGGACGTCCAGTAACCGTATAGAACATATTTGGGATTAACCTCATAAACAATTTGAAAGCTTTTGTGAGCAAAAAGTTTTTGAAACTTTTCAAAGTTTCAAGAAATCATTCCAGAAGACTTCGATGTCTTCCGTAATTCGTAAAATACTAGAAATTATAATTCTCTTAAAAATAAAACCTTTTTGCACACAAACAAACAAAGAAAATCATACAAATTGCTTTTCTTTGTAAAAAATGAGTTTTTCTTTCATGCACATAAAAAGTTTTCTTATTTATTTCAATTTCTGTTAGCTTCGATGATTTTCGTTTTTCAACAAGAAAAATATATTGTTTTAAAAATTGTCTTTATTCCGTAGCCAATTTCTTTTTTAGTGATATAAATTCATATGAAGCTTCTTTTTTGGCACAGTTTGTTGATGTAAATTGTGAACTAGGCTTACGGGAGAGAGGTCTGAGAGGCGATCGACGGAAAAATTTAGTAATCAACTCTTGTGTTAATTGCCGATTAATAATCTCAACAATTACCGCGCTCGCTACTCTCATGCGTTAAAATGTCTCAATTTTTAATGGGTCTCATTAACACAGTAGTTGATTAAATAACTAATTATTATCAATTTCATCAAATTACTACTATTTTATGTGGTTTTCTTTATTTTATTCCATGGCATCATTTACTAAGTTTACATGCATTCGTTAAAGCGGTTTTAACTAAATGGTTTTACCGTAAAATGATTTAAAATGACATGTAAACACGATTTTTTTTAAATGTGACCAATACGTTGCTAAAGTTGAGCCCGTAAACATTGTAAACGGCTAATCCACGTGTGCGTTAAGCCGTTTAAGCTAAAACCAGTTTATCGATGCATTTAAAAACGGTAATTTTTTATCTATTTGGCCGACAGCCATGATCACTACCCTGTATATTTGAAACTAATTCTTATTATTTCTAATTATTTAATTATAATTTGTTTGTGTTATTTTCAGTTTTCTTAATATTTCTTATACCAATATAACTTTGGACATTAATGAATGTGCAGTGAACTTTTCAAAAAAATTTTCCATGAATATCAATTTGAATATATTTTTCTGACGTTTTTTAAGTTCTTAAATCAAACAAAGGATTATATAAATTGAGGATACTGCATTGTTGATTGTTGAGTTATTATTGAAATATACAGTTTAATTTCGGTATGGTGGTTAAGCCGCTTCATAGTTTAGTGTCTTATTATAAGTTTTTTTTATAATACTTGTTAAAGAGCGTGCCAAAATAACAACTTTACTGTTGCTAATTCTAATATGAAATTTAAAAATGAAATCTCACGTCACGTATTGGTTTTATGTCTAAATTTTTATTTTAAATGGAAATACAATCCATTATTGGTTATTTAATTAGTAATAACCCAATTCGACTAACGGTGTTAAATTCTATACCCTATTTAATGACGCCAAGTCAACTCACATTTCAATAGTTTCTGCCTAGAGAGCCTTAATCAATTAAATGGACACATTGGTTCCTTTAAATTAATTTAAGAAGTTGAATTCTGAATCCACTATACTTTTCTTTATTTTCAGTCTTTGTTAACTGTCGCTATTAGGTACTCTATTTAATATAATTAGTAGTACTGGTGGAACGTCTTTTCAACTTTTTAATCTCTTATGTGCTTTCCAATTCTTCTCTTTGGCAATCTAATTGATTACAATAATAATAATTGTCTTTTTTCTCGTTACTTTTCTCAAAAGTGCTCTTTGTCACTTTTTTTTTCAATTTATAAGTCGTAATTATTACTAACGCAACAAATTTTCTCTTTGAATAGATACAAAGATGTGCATATTCTTTTAAATTTCATTTTGCTGCAGGACCGTAGCTTCCCATTTGAGAAAAAGACGAAAGTAAATTTGTGACAGTTCGAAGTTTAAAAGTTAAAAATAATGGCCCTTATCTTTAAATGTTCTATCACGTTTTGATAGCACCAGAAATAAAGAAGATGTTAGAAATTGTCTAAATCGAGACTTCTGAGCGACACAACGTTCAATTTTCGAAATATAAATGTAATATACTAATATCAAAGATGCCCAGGTTATCCCACGTTCCTTGGAACGCATTGTATAGTTGTAGTATAAAACATAACAAAATGCATTAAAAAGGTATGGCATTTATTATTGTTCGTAATCGATATACGATTAACCTTTAACCTATATAGTATACATTAGAAAAATTAGACAATAATTAACACTTACTAAAATTGAATGGCATTCACATAAATAAATAATTATAGTAATTATTACTAGAAAAAAATCATAATATTTTTTATTAGTAACGCTCGGTTGCGTAAAGGCGAATTATGTTTTAATCTGAGAATTAGATATATAATCCTTAGATATGGCAACGTTATACAATAAATAAATAAATAAAAATGTCGAATATTCACAATACAAGACAAAAATAACTTAACCTCAAATTTTAATTTTAGTTTACAAACGTCAAACTTTGACATTATACAGTGTGTAACGTTGCCATATCAAAAGATTATAAATCTAATTCTCGGATTAAAATATAATGCACCTTTGTGCAACCGAACGTTAATGATGTATACGTACGAGTATGAAAAATTATAATCGTTTTATGTTGAAATTAAAAACGAGTTAGTGTAAAAAAGTCAATCAATTGTGTGGATTTACTCAAGCTAAAAAAGCAGCTCAACGTAATACAAAATCATTAATAAAATATGTAAATTATATTTCCGATAAACAAGGAGGTTAGAAAAAAATTCCCATATTCAATTGCCATCTTTTAAGCTGCATCATTAAAGTAAGAGAATTTAGAACTGGCATTTTCTATACCTAAATTGCACAAAATAAAACAAATCGTGCATACTTAGGTACCTAAGTATGTAAGTAAGAAAAAGAAAATCCATGATTAATGATTCAACATGAGTAAAAAAAGACAGTAACAAGCAAGCAGCCGAAAACTTTGGAAACCTTTTGAGATGTTCACGTGTTGTACCAACTTAGGGAAAAGCTTGATAAAATATATTTGTACGTTGCTCTTTGGTTATATTTCTACAAACATCAAGAAAATCGTGCATTTTTCTCTTTTGCTTTAAATTTATGTTATGAGAGAAAACTGACATTTTTCTAACTGTAAAAGCTCTTCAGAGTGCACTTTGTGGCTATAAATTACATCGAAATTATTATTTTTACTAGTAGTGCTTTGTTAGATATTGTTTTCATATAATTACTAAACAAAAGAACTTTAATAAAAGAAAAAAGAACAGCGTGGGAAAAATAGAAAATGTTCAAGTATGTTATCATTATATAAATGTCTAACTTACGCCTACACATAATTTTTGAACAACTGCAATTTATCAAAAATTGTGTTTGTTCAAGCTCTCAATATACAAAACTTTATATTTCTTTATGATGAATCGCTTTTTAACTTGAAAATTACATATTCTTTTTTTTTTTAAATACATAATTAAACTTTAAAGTTTCAATTATTGAAAGCCATCCATATTAATAAAGTTGCAGTTGCTCAAAAAGTACGTACTTTCCTACTTTAATTTTATCCTTGAACTAATTAATTAAGTTTTGTACAACTCGAGGAAAATTTCAAGTTTCGAAAAACAATAAAAAGTTTACTTGAAACTTTTCACTGCAAATCGAACTAAATGGAATATAAACTAACATTCGAGTCGAGTTATTTACCGAGCTCATAATAAGATGACTGTAATAGCTTCAAGCAAATCGATTCAAAATGGTATTTATTTTCAGTGATTTCCTTTTATTTACTCTAAGACTTTATCCCAAAAGGTTTTCAGCCGCTTAAAGCTATACAATTCTCGCACAGATGCGTTATGAATACAATTTTCGGTTGAAAATTTTGGATAATGATGGTACATCATCAAACGATTTAAGGTTCAACAAAAAATTAAATTGTACAGTGTGTCCCAGGATAGAGATGCAAGAGGAAGAAAATTTTTATTTTGATTTCACAGAAAATTTTATTCTTTAAAATAAGTTTTGATTCTTTTCGAAGCCCCAAATAATACGCATTTTTTTCTAAAGGTCGTTTTACAAGGACTAGATGTCGTACTAACAAGTTAGTACGATATTTATTCCATGTAAAATGGTCCTAAGTCTAAGTAAGTTGCCTTCGGTTTAAAGATTTTGCAAATGTATTCCAATTAGATAATTATAATGGAGAATGCTGTTTGTAATTATTCATAAATATTTAATTACGTTGTTAAGCTTCCTTAAACCTCTTGCAAAACAAATCAAATTTTCAGTCTTTATACCGTCTAAACCAGCAATCCATTTTAAAAGTTTATTTTCTGCACACTAAAGTGATTTTCAGGCCCTAAGTATTATTTTTACATGAATAATAAATTAATGAAGAAAGTTTCTTTTTATTAGAAAATTATTAAACAAAAGATTTTAAGCACGTTCAAATTAAATTAAATCTAATGGTTCTTCCACAAGTTCAAAACTTCTACATTTTCGTCAAAATTTTATGTTCTCATTAAATATTTAAAAATTCATTTTTCATACCCCAATGATTTATTTTATTTATGTATGTATGCAATATTTTTATTAAACTTTTAATACGTAATAAATAAAGACGTACAAATTTTCAACTACGCTTCACAAATATTAGAATTAACTTTTTTGAAAAATGCTGGAAAAATATAAAAAAGCAAAGCAACGTAATGAGCGAACAGGGTAATTAAATGGAAAAATGAGGGAAGTACGTAAGTAATTTATACGATGTTTTTGGAATTTTATGAAATATTTAAAATCAAATTAGCATTTTTATTTGGATATGGCAGTATCAAAAAGAGAAAATCTGGTGTGAAACACTCACGCGACTTTTTTTTAACTTTTTAACAAAATAAATTCTGAATAAAGCGGCCTATAGCGAATTTGCCCAGGCATGCTAACCAACATTGATTAGAACTGACATCTGAATGGGTCAGAAAAATCGTAGAGATCGTATTTAGGCCCATCTTTTGGGAATTTCGTGCCAAAGAACACGAAAGTCTGACTGCAGCCTTAAACCAGTGCTTTGCACAGCCAACCAGATTTTCGTCTTCGGTGGCACTCAAATAGCTTATTCCCAAAAGATGGGCAGAACACGGGCACCCAGATTTTTCTGTATCGGCTCCACAACTACTAAACTAGAAAATGTGAGAAGTCGTTAGAGCTGCTGACATACTGTTTGTCTTCCTTTTGGTTCAATTATACACAGATGTGGAGACAGACAGATGAAACAGTTTCTAAAAATATTCTTTTATTATACTTGCATTATAATCTGCCAATTTCACACTAAAAAGCGTTCATAAAATCGTCTTTATAGCACAAGTGCTCTATAAAGTCATCTAGGTAACAACAATAATATTAACTGTTGTGCGACTGTTGTTCTCTAATGTAAACACAAAGCATCACTGTGGCAACAAATATATCCAAAATCGGCACGCTTAATTTTCAAATTTTAAATACAGATTTTTTCTCTTTTGTAGAGGTTTTAGTTGCAATTATAATAAAAAATAGCGTATAATACTCGTGTATAAGTAGACTTTATCGCATACGCGCAGTACAAGCACTCGCAAGCTCGTGCTTGTAATTTTCGTCGCTAATGCGATAAAGTCTTTCTTATACACATGTATTATAATATACTATTTCGAGTTCGTGGATATCCGTCATAAACTCGATTTAGAATTATAGGGAGAACGCAAAAAGGTCACATTTAATGACCACAAAATGTAAATTAAACCGAATACTTAAAACGAACACTCAAACTAACGACCTTATACTACTTAAGAATCCCATCAGAGATCGCTAACACAGGTAAACAAAATAAGCTATTTAACAGCTCGCTCGTATATGGAATATTGATAATAATAACCCAAATCTATTGAAGTAGGATGATTATAGTGAGTATTTAACGTATCCCTTGTGATAACTTTCGACCTTTCGGGAAATACTTCTCGTATAAAATAATCCAAAAATTAATATTCAAGCGGATATTGTAGTAGTCGAAAGATAATTCTCTTTAAAAATATCTAAGGCAGTTTCCCAGCCTTTTTTTTGACCTAAGCCTTTCTAAAATTCTTATGCCCCTATGTAACATAATAACCTAATTTTTAATACTCAAAAATTGAAATGTTCGTGAAATAACTTCACGAATTTTGAAATTTTAAAACTTATTTTTCACTGAAACCAAACAATGCATTTTTTCTTCAAACGTCAGAAAAAGTCGCCTTTGTGTCACTCAATAGGTAACGGTGAAGTTTAACTTTCCCGCCGAGGCAGGAAAAATTGTCAGAAAAGTAATTTTTGTCTGTCTAGGAGGGAAAAGTAAAATCTTAACCGCACATTATTTTTATTTTTAACGTAAAAAATGTTTTTTAAGCATTTGTAATGTAAACAATTTAATGTTTTTTAAATTTTCCTTTATAATTAGTTCATTGCTTTTAATAATTGGCTTTTTTTACAAATTTAAGTTAATTTTAAAAAATATTTGACAATTGAACTACAACTAATTGACAAGAGATGGTGCTCTTTCAAAAATCAAAATTTTCAGTTTTACGCTTTACGTTTGCAGAAAAAATTTAATGTTTTATACGGAGTCAAAGTAGTTTTGTGTGACTCGCCTGTATTGCCTGACTCGCTCGCTGCGCGCTCGCTCTTCAGCCAATCACAGTCTTGTCACACAAAACGTCACTTTGTCTCCTTATAAAACAAATAACTATTAATTTTAACGTTGCGGATAATTGTGTTATCATAATAAATATTCAATATTTCATCAAAACAATGGAATATTTACATATTAAACAGAAGTAGGTAAATCATTTTATATTAGTAAATCACAAAGACTAATTTGCTCAAAATCCCCTATGATGAAAATGAGGAATCTTACTACCGAATATTTCACATTTTTTGTAATAATTCATAGAAATAAATTAGAAACTAGTTTCTTTTATAAATTTTCGCTCTAACTTTAGTGATATGCCTAACATAAATTTCTTAAAATCGTTGTGAGTGCGACGTCGCTGCGTCTTTTTGCACACAGTGACTACCCAGGTCTTTTTAAAACAGCTGAGGTATTTTAAATGTGTAAAGAAAGAAAAAAAATTAGAATAATTGATACAAATTCTAGTGTGTTTTTACATAAATTTTGAAGTTTAGTTGTGTCAACTTCAATATACCTTGTACTGTTCAATTACAAAATGAAAAGCTCTCTTTCCCCCAAGCTTTTCTTTTTGTAATCGAACAATACGTAAAAACGACCAAAGTTATTTCAAAATTAAACGAGTTTTTAAAAATTTCCATTTTTCAGAAAACTCTGTGATTGAAATTAGCATAATCCTTAAACGCTAGTAAGTGGCTCTCTAAGAACGCCAAAAATCGAAGTCAATCATAACCTTTAAGTGACTTTTAAAAAAATCGGTTTACATTACTATTAATATACCCTGAGCAACAGTGCCTATAAATCATCCTTTTGAGTCTTATAGAAACTTTCCCTCTTTACTTTCAGTTACTCGTTATAAATTTTATTTTTATGTGACTACCGAATTCCCACAAAGTTCAAATTTTTTCCGTTTATTAAACGAATTTTCAGTAATGAACAATTCGGCGCTTATTACTGATTTTACTCGACACCAATTAAGAAAGCTAATATTTACAATAAGTTAATTTGTGCAAGTTAATAATGTTGATCTTTATACTGTATGTATGTGAAAGTTTTCAGAATAACCTCTTAAAATACATATTCTAAAATCACATTAGCAAAACGTCCAAATTATTGATGCACAAAACTGTTATCGAATTAATAAGTTGCTAACCACTTCAAGTGGACAGTTCGCTTTTCTCTAATGTTATTGTACCAAGTTCTGTAGGTAATAAAGTTGGACCTTTATCCACTTTCAAATTAACTCAATTTTGCGACGTAACATTGCTAAATTCAATTTGTCTAGAAATCAAGTTAAATTTGGAACTTATATAAATAAAAAAAAACATTAATCAATCGCATAACGAAAAAATTGAATATAAAATACATTTTTTATACCCTCCTGATGTGATAGAATGGTTATGTCACTTTAGGTTTTGTCGGAAATTACATCAACTTAGCTTTTTCAAATGCAACATTTTGAATTGAGGAAGTCATTTTCGATCTATTGTATAGCATTTTCGTAAAAAAATTACTTGATAGCTATTGTGCACAAAAACGAAAAATGTATTTTGCGGATGAATGAGTGAAATTGCCGGACGGTATAGACGCTCGTGGCTCGTCCATCAAATCCGAGATCAAATCCCACAGATTAAACCCAAAAAGTGACCCTTTTAGTCTTTATAAAACGTTATACAATTTTAACAAATTAAATTTTGTATTTAGACAGTCACTGAAATACTCCATAATACATTATAAAAGTAACAGACAGAAAAATAATTTTTGTTAGGTTTTTTATAAAATGAAACGTTTAATTACGCTAACGGGTAATTAAATTAATGAAAAATGTCGAACTTTTATCGCAAACAATACGATTTTATTTTTTCTATGTCCCAAGGCATAGAATGCTGGCAACATTTTTTGTGGCCCGTGCCTACCTAGAGGTTAAGTTAAGTTTGCTTGAAAAAGTTTGTTTTTGTAATGATAAAAAATAGATACAAAATAACTTCCTGGATACAAAAAAGTAAAAATAAGCTGAGTGTTATATTTCAAAAACAAAAGTTCATGTAATTTCCAGTAAAACTGAAAATGACAAACATTTTAATATACGGAAAGTAAATTCAATATTGTTGGTTATTTATTCCTAAAAATTAAGATAGCGGGTCTAAAGCTAAATTCACTGTAGTATAATTGATAATAAACATTGACGAGAAAAAATGCAACAAATATTTTTTGTTACAACCTACCCCGCGGTCTCCCCTACGATATGAAGACGTTAACTTCAGCGCTTCAGCCCAACTACTTCACTGTCAAAGCCATTGTAGAGAGAGTAGTCAATTTTTTTATAATTTTGTGTATAATAATTTATTTATAAGTAGTACAATTTAAAAAGAAACAAACAATGACAAAGTGGCTGTAATCTGGACCCGAAGTCTATGAAGAAAACGAGTGTTTTCTGAAAAATGTTTAGATCCAACCTTACGAAATATGTATTTCTTTTCATGATTGAATGAAATGTAATCAACTCATTAATTATCAAACTAATAAGTACCTATAAATAATATGAGTCGATTAGAGCCTTTTGTCTATGCACAAATCTTAATTACACCATCATCTACCACCCCCACAAAAACTTATCCGGACCTATCAGATAAGCACGAATTATGTGCAAATCATTTGTCATCAAGTGACATGCTACAAAATCAAATTAATTTTCAAATAATGTATTACAGGCTTCAAAGTAAAATCTAGACCCTTTTTCGATAAATATTCCATCAAAATGGATAGCTACGTTTTATTATTTCGGATTCCCTTATAATTTATTCATAAAAGGAATTAGCAATAATGCCTAACACTAATTAACAAATATTCAAAACACAGACAAATATGTTAGCTCAAAACGAGGAATTAAAAATTTACAATTATTTAGAAAACATTAGGTAATTAAATTTTACTGTAGTATTACAGATTTAAATCTAATTAAATCATGAAATTTGAAGTTAAGTGAATTCCTAGTTTGAGACAATAATTCCAACACTTAATACTTAGCCTCAACGTCAACATTGCAAAAACGTAACGTGAGTTGTCTTTTTAAAATAGAAACGGTTACAGAGCAAGCAACCTATGTGGAAAAATTGTAATTAAGTTTGGTTTGTTTTTGCCCAATAAGCAAACAAACCTGATTAAAATGGCATTCTGTTAAATGCTAGAAATTAAATTTTTGCACACAAACTAAATTGCTTATATTTTATTACTTGTCCGACAAACGAAGCTCAATATAAGCTCTGTAACGAAGTGGAAAATTTAAATAGAATTATGTCAAATCTTCATGAAGCACAAAAAAATTTCTAATAACTTGGAAAACAAATTCACGTACCTACTAATTTCAAATATTTATAATATTGTATTTGAGGAAATTTGCTCCACTAGAAGAGAGTGAATATTGGGGGTTGAAAAGGAATAATTTCCAAAGCAACCAAAAATATAGGTAACAATTTGGACTTGATTAAAGATTTATAAGGCTTTAATTCGCAAGTGCTCCCTTAGAAAACCGTTTAAAGGGAAGAAAGTCCAAAAATCATTATTTTGAAAAATGTACTTCGACTTTCAGCCAATTAAAGTCGTTGATAGCTTGTATATTAAGTACAATTACGCAGTCCGCCTTTATAATCTAAGGCCTGATTGTACTATTTTCCCTTAAATCTACAGTTTACTAAGGGCGAGTTGAACCAAATCAAATTCAAGGTAACTGAGCTCAATAACCGAGTACATACATTTATATGATTGAACTACAGCTCACCATAAATCTCACTTACTTTGAACTTGGTTGGTAAAGTTCTGAAATATATAAAATGTTTTTATGGCTTTAGTGGTGATTAACGTAATATCAACACAAAGACGGGTTTACAATCTTTAAAGAACAGAGCATCTTATACCTGCTATTTTGAAACTGCCTAAGGGTTGAAAAACAGGGTTGTTTTAAGAAAAAATTTTAAATACAACAATAAATTACATATTTATGACAAATATATTTCGACTCAAAAATATGTCAATACTACCCTGTTTTAAATTTTAAAACCTGTCTGTTTTTATTACAATACTATTTGTCAATTGCTTTGTTGCGGCCTTCTTTGAAAACTAGGGCTATTGTTAAAGTACTTATGGAATCAAAGCCATAAAAGCAATTTATTTATTTTTTTTCTATACAACCCGCTCTATAGCTGCTCAACTTGTAGCTAAACCTGGCTTAATATGAACGTGTGAAAATCCAATGATTTCAAGCCAAGCGTATTTAACTGTACAACGGAAAAACCTCGGGAAAAACTCTCACTTAACAATAATTTAGGTTATATTTAATAGTTAAGGGAAAGTGGTGCAATCGGGCCTTAGCCATATCCGTAACAAATGTCATGGATCAATGTCAATATATGAAAAAAAATAAGTTAAATAATATGAGAAAACACGCTTGTTTTATTATCATTGGCCCTCCCTGTATACATTCTTCAAGAAATTAAATTCATCATCATTATTTCAGTCAACGAAACAAAATTTATCCTGATTTTAGGACTTTTTTTGTAACAGCAATTTTTTTTTCATAATCCATCGAAACTGTGAGTTTGTGTATAAAATGTCTCAACCCAATTTTGAACGGAAGGCACTTATTCTTCGACTTTAGTGTAAAATTTTGACTTTTTCAAGTTTCCATTTCACTCTTTTTTTAATAACTTCGCTTGTATTGGTCGAATCGGGACCAAAAAATTTACTTTTTGTTTGTAATGAATCTCTCTTTAAAACTGCCTGGCTTAAAATAATCTATATTACTTTCCTAACCCAAACAAAATTTAAAACTAAAAAATATAAAAAAAAATAAAAAAATAAATAAATAAATATTTGAATTAGAAATAAAAAATTGTATTTAAAAGTTTAAAAGATGGCCAAACCCTTAAAAACTATTAGATGCTTTACAAATCGATGACCACCTTCTGACCACTTACATCCAAAATTGAATTCCTATCGTTAAAAGCATTCCCTTTAATTAAAAAAATATATAAAATGTAAACAAATTTTGACGTTCGATAGGGTAATTTTAATTTCAGTAAGATGTGCAGTACATGCTTCCTGTACATAGTGTACATGCCTTTTCGGGATACTTTGTATGTTTTCGTGATGTACCTGTGTACATCTGTACATGCCTTTTCGGGATACTTTGTATGTTTTCGTGATGTTTTTATAGTACCTATAGACACCCTACATCAAATAAATAAATTCGTTTCGTATTTTATGGTTTTTTTGATGTGATAAATTTTAAATTACAATAAAGTGGCTGGAAGCTCGAAGGTAGCTGCTCGATAAAAAAATAAATGTCAGTTATTGTAAATTAAAAACTATAATTTGACCGATATATGACCGAAGAGTAAATCGATGACTCCATTAGTAAACCGCACTGCTATTTTATTCAAATTACACACTATAGCCAAGTTCATAAGTTAAAATCATTTACGTTTATTTATTCATAAATAAGGTTTTAAATTGAAATCAAATTTAATAAATTTTTGCAGGAAGATGGAATCGAGTATATTTTTCTACTTCATCTAGTTTAAAAGTGTTTGATTTTCATTTTAATACGAATTTCAAAACAGAAAACTTATAACGGTGCAAATCGGTTTCCTCTTATCCTTTCATTTATATTTTATATTGGAAATACTCGACCATTTAATAAAGTTATATCGATAAGACTAAAATTGCGTACACAGAATCTGAGAAAGTAATGACATATCCTTTTGAAATTTAAAAAAATTTATAGTTAGAATTTTCTAAATTAAAAAACACGAATTAAAATTTTTTTAATTTCCCATCTAAGAATTTTAAGCAGATAAACAACTTAAAACAGTAAAGTATCAATTGATTTTATATCAATCTACTAATTAACGTTCTGCATACTTTTTCATTTAAAACTTTTACAATTTATCTACCAAATAAAATTAAATTACATATTTTACATACCTTTTCGCTCAAAAATAAACTCCAACTCCAAATAAACTAATTAACAGTCAATAATAATTATAAAATTAAAACTCGTTCAATCAACATCAACGCGCATCACAAAACTAAACTGAACTTGTGTGAAGCTACCTCGCAAACAGATAAACACCTGCATGTTTCTTATCAGCTCAACATTAAATTGTGTACAAAAATTAAATTTTATACAAAATTTTTAATTTACATTTATATAAAAGTGCATTTAGACGTAACAACTTTTTTCCCTATTTATTTCGTTGGCGTTCTAACAAAAGCCTTTATGACTTCCTGAAAAAAAACGGTGTTCTAAATTTTTGAAATTATTACTACACAAGATCAAATATTTTTGAAACCAAACGGTAAACGAAGAGATAAACTAGGGCATATTGTTTACCATTATCGGACTGTTTGAATGAAGAAATTAAGAAAAAAAGCTTCCTCATGACAACTCTTCAGTTTACACAGGGCTGAATTATAAAGGAGAAAAGGGAAAAACTCAAAAAATCTAAGATGTTGATAGGATTTGCTAGTTTCATAAAAAACTTTGCGGTAAAGAAATCCAGAAATCCATACGTAAAGGAAAATTTGTTTTTACATTAACAATTTTTGTGGGCAGATATCTGGGAAACTATAAGGAATAGAGAAAAAATGAGTAGAAATAATCTTATAGGAAATTTGATAAACTTTCATTTTGTTAAGTATAATTTTTTCCCTAGGACCCACAATTTTCGAGATATAAGCAAAAATCCTCAAAACGGAATCTTTTACCAGGAATCCAGAAAGCATCATGTAGATAGTACCGGAAATTTTTAGTATTTTTACCTCTTAACTAATCCAAACACAGTCCTAAAAAAAATTCCATCTTCCGTGTTCACCCAATGTTCCTTGATCCGGCTCTGAGCTTAGAGATCTGGAATTGCAACAGATAAATTTAACGGTACGAATTGCTTCCACATCCATCGTGTTTCCAGATTTGGTTTCTTTAAATTTGCTTTCTTGTTGAAAAGCTTGAAAAAAGGGCTTGATGCTAGAAAGAGATTTGCATCACATTCCGAAGTTATACAAAAGCAAAAAAACGCATATTTTGAAGTATTCGACAAATCCTATTATATTCAGATAGCATTAAAAATATGAAATATCCTTAGAATAAGTGTATTCGGTTAAAAGATGACTGTTTTGAAGAATAGGTACACATTGATTTCAAATTAGTTTCTGATTAAAGGAAGAGGAATTTTATTTTGAATGATCACATAAAACAAAATAAATCGAACTGTCAAAGAGAAATCCGTTGACGATTTAAGTAAATTTGATATCATACATTATTCATACATCATCGATACATAAGAATCCTTCTTTTGTTTTAAGTACTTATTAGATTACATAATACCATTATAGCTAAGAAAAGAAGCTAAGTACATAAGAATAAAAACACGAGCAGTACCTATTTGAGTTTGTGCGGTTAAAATTCGTTGAAAATAATTTTTATCATCAATCATTGAACTAATGAGTTTATTTATCTATCTAACCGATCTCAAATTTTACTCCTTCCAATTAAAATAATTTATTTTTCATAAAACCAATGTCTGGACAGTTAAGTATTTTTTATTAAAATTTAAGTCATCTGAATGGTAACTGGGCAGGGACGTAATAACTATAGCTTCCTAAAATCAGGTGGGCACTTGATGGCTACAAATTTGTTTAGGTGGGCCAAATACATAATATTAGGCCGAAATAGTTATTTACGAACCATGTGTGGGAACACGATTTTCCCGCGTGAACGCTGTTTGAAAACACGAGCGACGTAGGAGCGAGTGCTTTTTTCATTGCGTGAACGCGGGAAAATTGTTCACGCATGAGGATCGTACAATATTTTTTGTAACGAACAAAACCGTTATCATAATTCTTAAATAAAAGTTTTATTTGATTAGTTTTGACAATTTAGGTATACAAAGCAGCCTATGACTTCATAGTCAAACTTCATTCTTACGTCAAACAAATTCTTACTTTGACAGTTAATTGTTCTAAAAGTTGTTAAAAATTGTTATTAGATGTAAGGTAATAGTTTAGTTTGCGAATTTAAATGTTCTAAAATATGTTCCCTTACATTAATAAATACACATTTCTTTATTTTATTACCATTTATTAGTGTTGTTTTGACAGTTTACTTCCCGGTGTAGTAGACCGGGAAACACTGTTTCCCAGTCGACCACAGAGTGCGTCAAACGTCACTTTCGAAGCAGTGAGTACAAAAAAACTTTTTACAGATCAAATATTTTGTGTGGAATTCAGATTACACTGTAAAAATCTAAATTTTCGCTCATTGTTGTAATTTTTCAAGCTAAGCACAAGGATGGGCCAGCAAAATTAGAGGTGGGCCTGGACCTACCCTGGCCCTCCCGTAGTTACGTGACTGAAACTGGAATAATGTAAATATCAATTTCAAAACAGGGTCATCATTAGGTCTGTTCGTTTGACTTGCACTAGTTGCTCGGAACCGTTAGTGAACCAATGAGAATAAAGAATACAGAATAAAGTCTGCAGATGTCTGCAGTCATTAGTTCACTGACGGTTCCGAGCAACCAGTGCCAGTCAAACGAACAGACCTATTATAACAACGAATCCAGAGTAAATATAGTTATTGAAGTCTACTTTTTTAATCCAGTTTTTACCTCCACCACCAAAAACAACTAGCGCCTCCAGGTCCAAAAATCGTCTAAGGGCCAGTATTATAAAGCCTAGGTGTAGGCCCAGTATTATAATCGAAGGTTAAAACTAAACCAAAGGTTAGCTGTCATTTTAGTTTGACATAATGGGACAAAATAGTGAAATTGAAGTTTATTTATAATTTCATAGTACTGGCCCTTAACCGAAGGTTGACTCAACCCTAGGTTGAAATTATAAATAAACGTCCAAAATTTTGTCTAATTATGTCAAACTGAAATGACAGCTAACCTTATGAGTTTCAACCTTCGTTTATAATACTGGCCCTAAAACAACGGCTTCAATACAGTACTACACTCTGTTCAGGGAACAGAAACAGCTAAGCCACTCTCCAGTTTCTGTAAAATAAAGTGGACGCATTTCAATTCTTGTGTGAGTTTTATAAACCGTATTTTCAAAATTCAGTCAATAGAAAAATTCTATTCGAATATCGCCCGCTTTTTTTAACGTGGCTTAGCTGCACCTTGTCCCTGAACAGAGCTTAGCATAAATGTATTACCGTAAATTGTTTACAGTTGAAAACTTAAAGAAAGGAGATAATTTACATGGCCTTCAAAGAAAAAAGTGGAATCATGTAAACGGGCGCCTGATTTCCAGGTGAACCAATGGAATAAATGATCGCATCTAGCGACTGGATTAATGTAAACCTAACTTTAAAGAAAAAAGTTATATACGAAAGATGACATGCCTAATCTATTTGTACAGTTCAGAAGACAGCAGTTAAAGGTTAGTGTAAGTGACAGCCCAGGGATTTGCTCCAGACGAGATGTCGAGATCAGATGGAACTCGTTTGTGTGTCGCACGGGAGCCTCGCCCTACATGGAAGCAGCAGTTTAGATATTCAAGCAAAAAAAGAAAGTGAATATTAAATTAACAATTTTCTTCTATTAGGGGTTTAAAACCCATTAATGCTCAAGCACAAATTTTCAAATTTTTGGATTCCAAAAAACAAATAGTCAACAGTTGCAGAAGGTCATAAAAAATAAAGTGCGCTGTCGTCATATGACGACGCTAGGCGTTAATGAGTTTTAAGGGGTTCCTCTGTCAGTAATTGTTTTTAAAGAAAGAAAATTTACAAATTCAAATAAATCACCCCAACAACTCAACAACTTGAAATCAATTGAACGTCAGCTTGGACTTAATTAATCGATTAATTCTAAACTATTCGTTATTTAAAATTATTGGATGCATCACTTTAAGGTGTCAATGGCATACCTATAAAAACGAAGAATTGATAACGATACTAAAAAATTCAGTGCTAATAATATTTTCCCATCAGTTTAATAAATCGCATGAAAAGGTCAGAGAAGTAATCAAAGGATTATATAAGAGGTTAATGGGACTTTTTAACACTACAAAAAATGAAGTAATTAATAATACTCGCGATATAATGAATGACCTATTTCATAAAGCTATTATTTTGTGAGGCAAATTTAATCAATTTGAGTAATTTTACATAGGTATAAGGGAATAACAAATAGAACTTATAAAACACGTGAAAATGTATGTTTCAGTTTGCTAAAGATAAAAAAATCAGAATGTTACAAATAATAACAACTTTAAGGTAATGTATTTGGTTGGAATTTTCTTCAGGCAGTTTAAACCAATTTTTGGGCTGAGTCTTCTTGTCTGTCTACCTTTCCTCGCTAGTTGCGTTCAGTTAATCTGACAAATCAAAAATTAAATAAAGAAAAATTAATTATATTATTCATAAAAATTAGCGTAATTCATAAATATTTAGTGCGGGCGACTGAAAAATAGTGTGTACAACACGTGTAGAATTTAATATTTCAAACTCGTATTAGTATTCCACGCATTGCATTGCGGCTTGTGGAGTAAACTCGATACTCGATTAAAATATCAAATTTTCTGCACTAGTTACACAATAAACTATTAAATTTTGTTTTATATCAAGAACAAAATTATGGATACATTTACTCGTCATCTGCGTTGATCTGTCGTAGTTTTTCGCTACTATCAAGTCATACCAATCGCTCAAAATCGTGCGATGAGATATGCCGTGAAAATAAGGTAGATGGCTCCACTTAAGGGAACATAGGAATTTATTTTACCGATAGTCAATTAGACATTTTGTTGTGACTGGTGCAAATTTCATATTGACATTTGGGACACCAATCACAGCACAGTTAAATACATCTCGTACTATGAGAGGAGGGAGTACAGTCGCTGTTTTCTGAATGTAGCTTTAATTTTGTCGTTGTCAAATAGACAGTGACAGTATGATGACATTACTCCAGTGTAAAACATGTTATTACAGTTTCCATTGTTCCCTGATGCACTAGCGCCTCTAGTTGCAATTTACTGGATTGGTATGACTTGATAGTAGCGAAAAACTACGACAGATCAACGCAGACGACGCATTTACTATACTATTTTTTCACAAATGTAGACAGTTGTGTCATTTATAGAATGAAGACTAGATTACATCGAAATTTTTCGGTATAGCATTATGAACAATCATCTCTTCTATCTCAATAGAAGCCGCGCTATAGTTAGCTAAATTTTGTGAACACATATTAAGAATGAGTCACTCTCTATAATTGTGAAATTGGAATATAGATCATCATGAATTGTACTACTGACTACTTGTAATTAAATGCGTTATATTTGAAACTTTTGTATGAAAGAAAATGGTGGAAAATTAATAAATTAATAAAACTAATAATTAGTTGAGAAGAGAAAATATGCCAAGGTTTAAGACGCATAATCTAAAAATTCAATTTATCTTCTACACAAAGTGTTGATAATAGTTTTGGAAAATCAATCACCGTTGCAACAAGAATAAGAATTTCCCATTTAAAAAAAAATTTAATATATCGACATACCTATAGCGGCGTCGAATTACGGGAATTAATAGCTTGAAACTAAACTTTTGCTGATAGAAATGTTATGATTGAATAATGTTTAGAACAATGTCAGGAATAATGTGGTAAGTTTTGGACTTCGAACTCGCGCGGCGTCCTTCCGAAAAAAGCATTCCAAAGAACATTTACCCGTTTTCTTTGACGTTTTATTTAATTCCTCAATTTCTAAACATCGGATCGTAATAAAAAATTATGGGATTATGGGAAATTGACAGACGATGAATTCTAGACTAAAAATGTATAGTTTGGTTCAGTAGCTTTGGAGATAAAACTTCTTAAGCACCAAATGCGAACCAAAAATTGTTTTATTCAGTGCACTGCAAAGAAGTAATCAAAAAATCTTTTGTTCATGTAAAAGATAATACTTGATGAGTAGAATGAACTTGCCAAAGTTGAGATCCTCAAGTGCAACCAAACAACCAAAAACTGCTCATGAAATCAAAATTTGTAAGGGTTGTCATTTAATGCGACCGCGATGAATAAAAATCTTTTTTTTATGAAAACATTCGTTTTTGAACGTACTATTTGCTTAAGGAAAAATTTTATAATTTTTCCCTAATCTTAGTGCACTTTTGACTCTATTTTAGAAACGCACTTTTCTAAATCGCCAAGAATTTTGTCAATACTTGTTAAATAGAAAATTTATTATTTTAGCTTGATAGATCTTTTCAAAACCTTTGATTTCAAATAACAAAAATCGCGATTCATCAACTTGGAGGCCAAATATGGATATTTTTGTATTTACAACTGCAGTGGTTAAAAGGCTAACTGTTCTTTAAATCGTTTTTGTCTCAACTGAAAGGCAAAACATTCTTTTGTTGATATATGATATCTAAGTATGTTATGCATCTTCTAATTCAACACCAGACTAAAAAGAAGAAGTCAGTAAATAAAATTAATGGTGCGTGCTTTGTAACTATAGAAATTATACAAGAAACTATCGAAAATCCCGTCAAAATAGTAACAGCCATGGAGTTTCTTATATTAAATTTGACACTGACAAGTGACAAATAAAAGTACATCTAAATGAATCCAAAGTCAGGAGTGGGGGAGCATACCACCTGCAGTAGCAAATACAAAAATATCCAGAATTAGCCTCCAAGTTGATGAATCGGAAATTGTGTTTTTTGAAATCAAACGTATTTTAAAAGATCTATCAAGCTAAAATAATGAATCTTCTTTTTAAAAAATATTTACCAAGTTCTTGGCAATTTAGAAAAGTGCGTTTCGAAAAAAGGGTCAAAAGTGAAGTATGCAAGGCGATAATTTCTAAAATATTTCTTTCACAAAATAGTAGGTTCGAAAAGGAATGTTTTTTGAAAAAAAAAATTGTTTTTATTATGATCGCATTAAATGGCAATCCTTACAAGTTCTAACTTCCTATGCACTTTTTGGCTCTTTGGTTACACTTCAGGATCTCAACTTTGGCAAATCCTTTCTACTCATCAAAGAGTATCTTTTACATGAACAAAAGATTTTTTGATTACTTCTTTGCAGTGCACTGAATAAAACAATTTTTGGTTCGCATTTGGTGCTTAAGAAGTTTTATCTCCAAAGCTACTGAACTAAACTATACATTTTTAGTCTAGAATTCATCGTCTGTCAATTTCCCATAATCTCATAATTTTTTATTACGATCCGATGTTTAGAAGTTGAGGAATTAAATAAAACGTCAAAAAAAACGGGTAAATGTTCTTTGGAATGCTTTTTTCGGAAGGACGCCGCGCGAGTTCGAAGTCCAAAACTTACCACATTATTCCTGACATTGTCCTGAACATTATTCAATCATAACATTTCTATCCGCAAAAGTTTAGTCTCAAACCGTATTTCGACCCCACTACTAGTACAAATTCCACATAATTCTTTTAAGCCGCAGGTGGGTTCTTTTTTTTTAATTTTCTCCAAAGCTTAGAAAGAATTAATTTGGAAGAAAAATGGTATTAAATAACGAACTTTTTACTCGAATTGTAAATTGGCTGTAATTATTTTTAATGAAGACAATATTTTGTTAATTGAAGCATGATTTAATGCGTGATGAAAAATTATGGCGATGAAAACTGACCCATTTTGTACTGACTCGCCTTTCTAAACAAAATTCAATTTTCACCCCAAACTATATTATATGTATTAGCCATATTTTTACACTTTCAAATTTGTCCAATTTATATGTTAATTTTAATCGTAATTTTTAGAACGTTTATTGAATTTAATGTAATGATAATTAATTCAAGTAACTTTATTCAATTTTTATGCTTGAACCATCTCGCCTTTAAAATTTAATGTACATCCAGAGAATGCAATAATAATATTAATTTATGCAAGCTTTAAAAGAAAATCACGATATTTCAAGATATCTGAGAACTGAAGAATGCTATTATGTAAATTTAAAACAAAAAAATATGGAAATTTTTTTATATCTTGTAGCGTGTTATAATTTTAAATTATGTAAAATTTTAAAGTCATTTAACCCTTTATGTACTCGCGTAATACAATATTGTTTTGAAATTTGCAAAATTTTGTATTCCGCTTGGATTATAGCCCAGTTTCCACATCCATATAAGCATATGAACCCAAGAAAATTAGGAAAGTGCAAAAAAATTCGGTATTCAGATAGATTAAGACATGGCGAAAAAGATGCAAAAAAGTTTGCATTCAATATAGGTGCCGCTTCATGGAAAAAAATGGACTTGAAGAGGAAAAAATGTGTTTTTTTAAGAATATCTCGGAAAATATGCAATCTAGAGAAAAATGACTAGACCTTCATTTCATAGATGAAGCATTTTTACATAAAAAATGTTCTATAAAATTTTTCCGTTAGAGCAGTGGTTTTCCCAAAAAACAATTTCAAAATATGTTGAAAAACAGGATTTTAAAATTTTCTTTTTGAAATTATAATTTTATCAATAAAATCGGGCAAGAACATTAAATTTTTTTAAATGTAAGTACAAATACATTACCTATGTACTCTCGGAGTGTTCGAGAAACGATGGTCTTTATTTATTCGCCTTCTATTTTTGATTGGTCTATTCGGGTTATGATTCTAGTAAATGCTGCTTTGGTTTTGTATATTTATTTTGTATGAGCGTTCTTAGCGTAGCAATCTTTTGTTTTACCCTGACATTATTATCAGTATACAGTGATTCTTAATTGATCGGGTCTTCGATGTTAAGCCTGGCACAAAGTGAGACTTAAAATTTAACGCTTAAAACGTAAGACTTAAAACTTTAACGTAAAATCATTATACAGGATGTCTGTAAATACACCTTACAGCACTTTTATTCAAGTTCCACCTGTTTATTAGTAATTTTTCTTGATCTTCTGGTGTACTTATTCGGTGTTTTGAGTGCATCTTCTGAGGAGAGCTTTCTAGTTAGTACTCTCTAAATATACAAATAGTATGCTAATTTTTGTCTCTGAGAGACAGCGAACACTGAATTTGGAGTATAAAATGTCATATGAGTTTTGTTCTAAAATGAAAAATAAATTACCGATTTCGTATCTTCAGCATTAAACAGATACAGCAATAGTGGCCCCTTGGCACGAACACCCTGTATTTTTATACAAATTTAAATCCCTAATAAAATATAGATACTAAATTAGCATCAAGAATACCGAGCGTTTATGCCAAGTAAGCCACTATTGCTTTATCCGTTCAATACTAAAGATACAAAATCGGTACTTTATTTTTCATTTTAGGACAAAACTCATATGACATTTTACACTCTAAATGCAGTGCCTTTTTCAAATATATAAAAATATATAGGGTGTTCCATTAAAAAAAAGTTAATTTTGTGAATATCTTGAAAACTAGATGTTCAATTCTTTTTTTGTGTTGACCATTGCAATCAGCGGAAAAAGTTATACTATTTTACCAATTTAACCGACCTCGTATCTTTAATATTAACGGATATAGCAATAGTGGCCCACTTTTCGCGAACACCCTGTATATCTATTGGTGAAGCGATAACTATCTTTCGAGAAACTGAGAATAGGAGTCGCGTTTCTGAAAATCCAATTTTAGTGGGTACCCACTTCCTTAAAAGAATGTAAAATGCTAGCTAGTGTCTTTTAAAAACTAATATTAAAATTTTTACCACTACAAGCTCTTTAGGAGTAACATTTCAAAAAATACCTTCTTAGTAGGTTCTTACATAGTAAAAAAAATATGGAAAGCTAAATTGTGTTGCTTAATGAATACTATTAAAATTTGCAACATCCTGTATAATAGCCCTTTCGAAAAATGAAGTACGGATTTTAAAAGAATCATGATTTGTAACCCTAAAAAAATGCATGTTTCGACTAATATTTATCGCAGATTTCTTCATCCTCGCGGGTCTTTAATTTTAACCAACTATTTCAGAACCACCCTGTACATACAACTGTGTTGGTTTATGAAATTATCTCTTTTTGGGGCATTACACAATTACACATCTCTAAAAGGCATAATAAGGTGTTTTTGAAGATAGTTTCGTGAGACTAATTTTCAAGTTTACATATTTCCATCAATTTACCTAAATTCAACAGCCGCTTCTATCGTTCCAGTAAATCTGAGAAAGTTCTAGCTTCACAGATTTAAAGTATAACTTATTATCTTTCATTTCCAGAAAGGAATGTTAAAAAATGTACAGTGCTTCAAATTTATGAAGGATTTGCTTAAAAAATTGCCACTTTTGTTACTTCTAAACTATAAACAATAGATACAGAAAACTTGAAATTGTAAGTTAATTTTCATTAGTGGATCATAAAGCAGACATATTTTCCTTTACAATTACTATGCAATTTTTTTTAATCCGCTTAATATTAAAGATTTTGGAGCTCTTTTAAAGTACAAATTTTGAAAAAATTTTAATTTACAAAAAATGAAGAAATATTAAATCCATGTACTTTTATACAATAATATATAATCAATTTTTCATGATCAAACTTTGAAATGTAATTCTTATACAACGATTTGCTTCACCGAATAATTTTTTTAAATAATGTTTTCAACAAGATAACATTAATTCTTTAAAGAACGGCACAAAAATAATTTCATTTGTTGTTTAAAACTACAAGATGTTACAGAAGTAAACAAAAATACATGGAACTGAAAGTTGAAACCGTTAGGTTTATATTCATTTATATTTTTTAATTTTATCATTGCTCATTTTGGATTAAAACAGTTTTTTCTCCATCAACTTGCACTTATTTTTCAATATTTTAGCTCGCCTGCTTAACAATATTTTTGAAAACATGGCATTTTTATAACACATTTTTCGGGAAAACCACTGCTCTAACGGAAAAATTTTATAGGACATTTTTTATGTAAAAATACTTCATCTATAAAATGGCGGTCTAGTCATTTTTCTCTAGATCGCATACTTTCTGAGATATTCTTAAAAAAACACATTTTTTCCTCTTCAGGTCCATTTTTTTCGATGAAGCGGCCCCCCTATATTGAATGCAAACTTTTTTGCATCTTTTTCGCCATGTCTTAATCTATCTGAATACCGAATTTTTTTGCACTTTCCTAATTTTCTTGGGTTGAAACCTTTGGAAACTGGGCTATTATCAATTTTTTATTCTACAAAATTTTGTATTCTGCTTCAAAATATATACCTACACAAGCCGGTTTTTATTCATTTTTTAAATTCACGAGATTTTGTATTCTGCTTCCTAATTTTGATATTTTGTCAGTAATTTTACTGTGAGTAACAACTTCCTAAGATCATCTAACTTTGGTAGAAGTTAGGATAATGTAAATGTTCATGTCAGGGCTCTATGATGTTATTTCATAGAGTACTGAAAGCGATACTTTACAGGATGATTCGCTATACAGGGTGGTTGGTTTGTCATTGTCCAGCTGATATCTGCTAAAATATTGAAGATACAAAAGAAAACTTTTCAAACGACACCTGGTCTACAAAATGGCATAAACAATTTTGTTCCATAGGCTACTGATTTCCCGGAAACATATGTAACTATTTAGAACACCCTATTTATATTTAATCTGTGCGTAACTTGGCTAATTCATTCGACTCTTTATAGCCCTTAATACTTAAAATAACGTATGGGTGGAAATTATACACCCTGTATATTTCAATCGATTAGTTTCTATTTTTGTTTATTTATCCTTAAGATCTTAATTTTATGTAAATTAAAATAGTGAAAGCGAAAATTGAAAAAATACGAACAAAAAAATTAATTTAATCAAATGAAAAGTTCAAACTTACAACTTTTGGAGAAAATGTATCTAAAGTTATATGTTATAATACATTTTCTCAAATTCTCACGCGTAATTAAAAATTAAAAAACCAATTAAAGCTCTGTGAAAATTTTAAAACGCTACAAAATTTAATTAATTGTGTGCACCTTTGATGTGTACACTTTTGAAATTACTATTTTATGTATTAAAACTACACATTTTTCCTCTATAGATATAAAATAGAAAATCCAACATTAAACAAATATGCTCCTTTTAGTAGGTATAAAGGTTTTGCTTTTAGCTCTGATTTAATTTTGTAGTTCTTTGCTGTAGACAAAACCGCAGATCCTTTCTAAATTGATTTTCCACATTTTCATTGCCTGCCTACTAAATTTGTACATTATAATTCTGAGCATATAAAGAAATTTTATTTCCCTTGCCTAAAGATAAATAAAACATGGTGAGAATTATTCAACCGACATCACAATATTTCTTAGAACAAAGGGCATGTGAACATCATCAGTTCTAATTACATCAGATGAAATTAATGTCGCTTGAAAAGTAGAAATATACAGATATAAATTCAGAAAAATGGTAGTATTACTGAAAATATGAGCAGGTGATTGTTATTATTTTTTTAAATAAGCAAATAGTAGCAGCTTTACTGCCGCACAATAATTGTCGTTCCATGATGATCCAGAATAACATTATTTAATTTGGTTAATATACAGGGTGAATCCTAACGTACGGATCAAACTGATAGGGCATCTAAAGTTGACCAAAAGATAATTTTTTTTTAAATAAACTTTTAAACAAAATGTAATAACAACAAAGTTACATGGGTTTTAAGTTCTTATAAATTAATGCCCAGCTATTGAGTACCGCTGAGCTTATACAAAATACCCTATTTAATTTCTGACGTTTAATTAATTTTGACTGATTTTGACGTACATGATTAAATAAAATAAATCAGCGGATTTCAATAGGTGGGCTGCCATAAATGGGTATTTTAAAGAAAAATTAAATAGGCATAACTTTCATAGTATAAAAGTTTGACTAAAATTTTAGCTGAACTTTGTTTAAATAATTCTCAAATATTGCAAATTTGAATTCAAAACGTGAGTCATTACTCTATTTTTAATATAAAATGCTCAGGTTTATAAGAACTTAAAACCGTTGTAACTTTATTCTTATTCGACTTTGATTAAAAATTTATTTAAAAAAAAATTATGTTTTGGTCCCCTTTAGGTGCCCTATCAGTTTGATCCGTATGTTAGGATTCACCCTGTATTTGTTGTTAACTATTATTAAATATTTATTTATATAATACATTAATAATTTACTGAGTATTTTAAAAGTCACATGTCGGTAAAGTAAGAAAAATTGAATTTTACATATTTATTGAGTATTCTAAAAGTCACGTGTCAGAAAACATCCGTGAACTGAAGTATAGCAACAATTGTTTATCAAAATCCATGGATATGGTTATTTTGAGGCAATTTTAAACATCTTCACATCTAATTTTATGAAGAATTTATATGCCCTACAACTTTTATTTAAAGCTTTTATGTCTAAAGTAATTAGGGAAGCAAGTATTTTACAAGTAAAATTCATATGACAGAAAGCCGCGGTCATCTGCACGTGTAGGTATATTAAAAAATTAATAATAGATTATAATCGTCATTGGCATTTTTTAATTACTTTCCCAAATTAATTACAAAGGGTTATTATTGTTATTCAGAAACAATTAAATTTAAATTTAAAGTGAAAAGTTACTAGATTTTATGTAAATAATACTGATATCAATATCTAAACAATCTAACAGGGTATGGTAGGTCTAATTTACTTTATCATGGCATAAACTAAAATTAGAGCTACGAGTACATGACATTGTAAAAGTAAAACCAATTTAGATAGAAAAGAAAATAAATTTCGAGAAAAAAAAAGCATGCTTCTATTGCAAAACCCAAACTAAATTTCAGTTATGAACTTGTCTCAGGAAAAAATATGTGTATTATGCGTGGAATAAATAGTAAATAAACCGCAATAAATATTAAATTTCCATTTTGTGTAGAATATGGGATCAATTATGTAGTTCTAGTGAATTTTAGATCATATGCCAATAGAATCAAAATTTTTAAATATACCTTACTTATTTATTTTATAGTAGGTAGATAATATACTTCCATAAAAATTTATAATTTATTCTTTCAAATTGTTGAATTTTTTATGATTTTTTTAGGAAAAATATAACAAATTTCAAATTAATAATGTAAAGAGTACCTACGTATAGGCACGCATAATTTTTCAACACACATTAAATTGTAAATGACATTTTCTACATTTAATTTTAATACTGGCTCATCGCTCACAGTTGGAGAAACTACCTATTATTTGAAACAATACCAGTCTCAGTGCGGTCAGTTATCTATCTATAGAAGAAGCAATGCAATTTGTATTAATTATAATGTTCCTAGACGTTATCCGATTTCATTTGAAATTGGTGGGTGGGTTATAGCTATTAAGAATAGTGTACTACTGAAAACTGTATGCACTACAGAAAATGCTTAAAGAGAAACCCTTAAACGTAGTCGTTCAACTCATCACTTGGACATTTTTAAGAGAAACTTGCAAATAATTTTACAAAAATTGCAATTCCATCAGTACCAAAGTAATGTTATGGTGTGGAGTAGAAATATTCGGTGAAGACAGCAAACAGCTACAGATAATTCTGAGTGATAAGTATCGATTTCCTATCTAAAGAGTTAGAACGATTTGTAGGAACGATGTCAGGCATCTTTACTCTTTTCAATAAGAGGGGACTATAGATGACATTTCTCAGTTCCATTTGAAATTGGTGGAGGGTTATAGCTATTAATAATAATTTATTGAAAACTGTATCCACTACAGAAAATGCTGAAAGTGAAATCATTCAACTAGTCACTCAACTCACCACTTGGACATTTCTAGGAGAAACTTGCAACGAATTTTACAAAAATTGCAATTCGATCAGCACCAAAGTAATGGTATGGTGTGCAGTAGAAAATATTTGGTGAAGACAGCAGACAGACAGCTACATATAATTCTGAGCGATACGTATCGATTTTCTATCTCGAGAGAACGATTTGGGAACATTGTCGGGCATCTTTACTTTTTACAATAAGATGAGACTACAGATCACATTTCTCAGTGCTATGAATACTCAGTGCTCAGTATGAAAGTGCTACGCCAGCATTTCAACAGAATGAGAATCTGGTCAATTGATTTCTTTTTCTCGGTTAAAAGAACGTGTCTACCAAAATCGAAAGGCGTCATTTAAAATTATATTCTTATTAATTACTCTAGATTGTAGGAAACTTTAAACGGTCAAGTCTCAGTCACATTCGAAATTGTAACCATCCATCCGTTAAAAAGTTTCCTACAATAGCATCCTTGCTGAAACTCAAGGTTGGAGTTTTGAACGTTTAAAACAATCTATTGTTAGAGAAAGAAGGCACTGCAATAAAACTGAAAAGTTTTATATTTTCCACTGAAATTTTATTACCGTTTTTTATTCCATTGTAAAAAGTTATTGTCAGTTAAAATCCATTAGTTTACTCTACACTACCGTATGTATAACCAATAAGAAGAACCATATTATTATGGTTCTACTTAGATATAACCAAATACCTAATACCATAATATTTAATTACCTACATGTATTTTACTGATTTATACATATTTTATACTGAATTAATTTACAGTTCAATGGAAATTTATTAATAGATAAGGTATAAAAGTCTTTGAATGGAATTATTACAGTTTTGCAAGTTTGTTACAAATTTCAATCTAAATCTCAAAGCTTAAAGCTCAATAGACACCTTGCTAATCCAGAATAGGGTATTTTCCAATTTTTAAAATATCGATTATTCCTGCGTTATTGCATAGCAAAGTCGATTATCAATGACTTGGGCACACTAAAAATATGTTAATCAAAAAAGTTTTATCAAAAAACTGCAAAAGTATTAAATAGTACAGTTTCAAAGTGAAAATTAAAACGGAAGTGACGTCACGAGTCATACACATCACGTTTGTTGCTTAGTTACATGTATTAAATGTCAGTTAATGTGTAATCAACGTTATAATAAGTTGGAGCTCGTTAGTTGAATATTGACGAATATGACTCGTGACGTCATGCCGCTTTTATGCGGGAAACTTTATAGTTTGAATTTCAAATAATTTTTTGGCACAACCTAGAGTCGCAATTTTTCTTTAATGTGGTTTTGAGATTACGTTATCAATAAGGTAACTTTCTAGATACATTTTAAAAAATTGGAAAATACCCTATTGCTAGGAGTCTGGTATAGTACAAAAAAGTTAAACTTTGGATCTGGTACCAATGGTACAAAATATGTAAAGCTTGCAATCAAAAAACAAATTAAAAGTTTGTTGGATAATCCTTAAAAAGAAAATTGCATTTTTAATTCTTTTATATACACTTTTATTCGAGTTGGAGAATAAATAAAAAGTATTAATATCAATTTATACAAAAGTACCTAACAATTTTATAATCAAAATTTATATGGGTGCATTATCATCACATTGTATAAATTGTGTAGTTTACAACACATTTTTAACTAGTCAAATAAAATACAATTAGATAAGAAGAAATAACTTTTTTACTTTTACTATCACAATAATCAATATCTACTATATTAGGGTGATAATAGAAGATAATACTGTTGTAAAACTCTTGTAATTCATTATTAAACAATTCGACTATATCAATTTAAATTAAAATATAGACGATAATATCGCAAAAAAATTAATTTATGTATAAAAACCGAAAAATCGGCGTAATAAAAATTTTTCAAAAAAATTTAAAAAAATAATATTTACCTTATGTTCGAGACGAAAACAAACTGTTGCTTCGATTAAGTGGCAATACGCCAGAATGTCGCGCAAAGACTGCACATGAGTGCTATGAGGGCTGCCAGCATCGACCCAGAAACACCCACTCATCTACGCAGCACCTGTCTGATCACATCCTGCAATAATAAGAATATTTATTATTAATATTGTACTTTATTTACTGCAGTTTCGTTTTTAACAATTAAAATCGATCATACAAAAAAACATACGTCGCAGTTTAAAAAAATTCAATAATTTTCACTAACTCAACGCGATTTTCATTCATCCATTTTCAGCTGAAACGCCGTATAGTAGAACTTTTTAATAAATTAAAAGGAAACGTAACTGTTGCAACAAACGTACAAGTTCGACCTACTTTTAATAGTTATCTCTAACAGTAATTTGTAATTTCCATCTTAGATACTAATTTCCTTTCGTTTTTGGACTTAAATTACTTAATCAAAAAATTTTAACAATCCTTAAAACCGTTAAACTAAAACTATGCAAATTCTTCGACATATTATAGGTCATTTTCTCAAAATACGAGTTTTTATTATGCACTTATATGAAAATTGTACAACGATTTACAATTTAATTCCAAGCAAAGAAATTCATTTTCCAACCCTAAACCCTAATGAAGTCTTCAATTCTTAAGGGAGTTATGAAAAACAAACGATCTCTCCAAATGGTGTTGGGCTTTGAATAAAGTTATTGTTTTAGTTTATCTTAAATCTTAAAGACTTTTAAGAAAAAAAAGCTCAATTTTAATCTTTTTCTCAGCTTAAAGTTTTATTCGAAGCTGGAGCTTTTAATGAATGACTATAGACAAAATATCAAGAGGATTATCCATATATTTCAAACGCGAAGCCTTTGCTTGATATTATAATAGCAGCGTACTTCTACTGAACAGATTTAGATAATTTTTTTTAAAATTGAACCTGTCGACCCACAGATATGTCAGCACTAATTTTTTTCTTCGAATTACCAATTTCATACATTTTTTTAAATAATAAATTGTTACGCGTATTATTTTATCTCCCCACTTTAACAAAGTTCGATCGCGTTGAATGACGGGCACGCCTATTTCGTACATTTAACAGCAAATAATCATCGGAAAAGGTAGTAAGTGCATTGTAATAGTTTTTGAAAATTTCATTTTTCTAACGCTTTCGTATCTTCAAATACTGACCCGCTAGTTGAAACTAAAGCAATAACGACCGTTTGCACATTTCTTAAATAAAATGTCATAAAACTTAATACAGGGTGTCCCACTTAGCATGCTCTCCATGGAGATCTCGTATATACGGTGTGAGATACGAAGTCGGTTAAATGACACCAAATGTAGCCTCTTTTGTGACCAATTCGATGCTGCTTTTGTTTTTCGAAAAATACCATCAGCACTCTAGATATTTAGAAAAAACTAAAATGTTTATTTTCTTTAAATGTCTATAACTTTTTTTTTAATGAAGATAATTTCAATTTTCGAAAGAGGTAATACCTAGGCGTTAGGCAATACTTAAACTAATAAATTTTATAAACGAAAAAATTGTTTTAATGTACCGTTTTGTAGATATGGTGCAAACTTATATTTTTTTAAATACATACATATTTTTGGTCAGATTAGTTCTGAAACGCCGATGGCTACAATCTGGATATGAAAGAGCACCGTGTTCTGAAGTCAAAGTGTTTGTTACGCTTTTCTAGCTAAATTAGCTAAACCAAAGTTTGAGTTGAATTAGTGCAACAATAAATACCACCCTATTTGATATTGATACCGTTTGCTTCTTTGAAAAGCATTTTTATGATTTTTTTAATAAATACAAAACCATCATTGTAAAATATATCGTTTAAATCAGAAACATAAAATCTATCGAATAACAGAAATATTAAATATCAAAAAGAAATTGAATACCGTGAAATAAACTAAACGCGTTAGAAAGCACCTCAAAAGGTTGCTATAGAAAGGTTTTTACAGAGTAAAGCAGAATTATAAAAATTGAATTTGTTAGTACTTTTTTAGAAAAACTGATTTAGACCATTGAAATTTATATTGTGAATCCGAAGTGGAAACAGTTAAAGTATACAATTTAATCCACACAACGATCTGTATTAATAGGCACGTTCAGACGAAAGAACGGTTGAGTGATCACTCCCAACAGTTGACTAATTGCTCATCCTCTCTGTTTGTTTATTTTGTGACTTGAACAGAATTTTTGAAAAAATAAGAAAAATTTTTTTTGACAAGAAATTGTTTTATTGATTGTTACATATCGTTGAAAAGGGAAAAAAATGAGCATTTTTTTGAAGTTAAAATAAAATAGTGTTAGTATTTAAAAAAAGGTAAGTTTTTGTCTTTGAATCTTTCAAATTAAGCCCTAACATTTTTTTTTTCTACGCCACTGACTAAAGCTTAGAAATATCTATTTTTTTTATTTGAACTATTTTTTTATATTTCCATTACTTTAGAAATTATTAGCAAAAGAAAAATACGCACTTTTTCAGTTTTTACCTCATTATGATAATTTTGCAAAACCTAATTACACTTTCAAAATGGGCTTACAATATCAAACATTTTTCCTCATTCAACCGACTGACTTTCTATCTATTATAGTTTCCCGATATCCCAATGCTGCGCCGATTTCGTGAGACAGGCAAGTATTTGAAATACAAAATCATCCAATATTTGTATTTCAAACACAAGATACAAAATACTTTAATAAAAATCTTTAAAATACAAAATACAAGATACAAATGTATTTCAAATACATGTATTTCGAGACTGCCTAGCCCTGGGAGACAGCCTGTATACTGCGATAGCATATGCCTACTAAATCACGTCCTTAAGGGCGTGCTGACAAACCGGCAAAAGTTGGAGTTAAAATAACGTTAAAAATAAGCCTTTAGTTTGTCTTGCGGAATTTAAAAACTAAACGTTATATGAACATAATTTTTTTGAAATTTTAATAAAGAAAGATCAATGAAGGAGATGGACAATTTTCATTGCTTTATATTATGAATAAATAGGTTAAATTAATTTTTGAAAACAAGAAACTTTCAAATTTTGAAGCAACCAATATTGATGAAATTCCGTTATCTCCTGGTGGAGATGGAGATCGTTATAAGAACAATACCTAATTTTTAAGTGATTCCATCGCTAATTAAACGAAACAAGGAAGAAAATACTGAATCAAAATATGTCCTTAGCGGTCTTTTCAACCAAATCTTTCGACAATAGTTCAGGCATTGCCTTTTAGATGGCCCAAGCAAAATTTTAAAGTTCCAGGTATAAATTTTTAACTTTACTATTCTTTTGTAACAATATACTCATTACAGCATCGAAAACCGTCCAAAACGATGTTGTAATGTTCTACTTTTAAGTACTGTTTCTTGTTTTTTTTTTAGTTTGAGATTGGTTTACATTGGTAATTAAAATAATTATTTTGACAGTATGTTGGCACCATCTATTTTTTTTTTCTTCAACTTAAAGTGGTAAAAATACACGCTATGGCAAAAATGTCTCCCCTCCACTTTAGCAGCGCGCCCTTAAGGTTGGCGTTTATTAGAAAAGAAATTCACTTTTTGGATAGAAAGTGATAAAAAAAATGCTACCTTGACAACAAAAATTAATTATTTAATTTAATTCCAAAAAGTGAACGCATACTACATCTATACTTTTCCCTCACTACTAAAAGTGGTAAAAATCCACGCTATGACAGAAATTGTGACAGACACTTTGTCAGCGAGTATGCATTACAATTCCATTAAAATACATACACATAGCCAAGTCGCATTGAAAAGTCAGCCATCTACAACAACATTAGTACACTAATTTATGACGTTTGTGATTAATTTGTGTTACTAGATTACCAAATGACGGCGAGTAAAAATTTTTGCAAAAAAAATAATTTACAAATTTTATTCCCCAAGATCTTTCAAAATACTCAATATTTTTCTACAAATAAGGTGTCAAATGAAAGAGAAAAGATAGACTTAGAAAATGAGTATTTTTAAATTTTAATTTTTTTGTGTTACAATTTTAAATATTATCAATTTTTTCCTATTTTCCAAGTCTCGTTTCGAAGCATAACGCCCCAAAAATTGAAATTTCGAGATACTCATTTTCCAAGTTGAACCTTTACCTTTAACATATTTTTTGAATTTTTCCAATAGAGTCCCTAATTTAAAAGATCTTGCGGAATAAAAATGTGTCTAAACCACATTTATTTCTAATGGCATAAATGCCACCCTTAAGATAAATCGTCATTTATTTTCATTAATACAAGATTTATTTCTATAAAAAATAGAAAGTCTATAACGATAATCTTGCACAGACCACGATCGCAGTTATGGCTTTGAACTGAACAATACAATCTGTAATCGATTTTGATTTAGAAAAATTCAATTTGTCAACGCTTAGGAAAAACGGCTCCTCAATCATCGTATTTCTAAAATATTTCAAAAATGGTCCATAAGCTGAGCTTGAATAAAAATCGTCTTAAAAACAAATAAAATTAATGACTGGATTAAATTCTAAATTAGCAGTTTTGTAGTTAATACCGAAATTAAAATTGTTAAATTGAAATAAGGGATTAGTTAAGCTAATTCCACTTAATTTGATTCGAAATTATGCGCGCCTCGTATCTAACATCAGTAAAGAGTCCTAAACGATTCATAAATCTTTTCATAACGAGCTTGTTTTTCTCCCAGGAATTTCAGTCTTCTATATCAATGCAATATAACAAAATAACAAATTCCATTACTCGACAAGAGTTCAAACTTACCCTTGCGCTACAATTACACGGAAATTTTCAATTTCTCTCAAAAGCAGACTATGTATTTTTAAATTGAAAATAATTTAAAATTTCTTATTCGACTGATGAAGCATATAAAGCATAAAATATTTTTTAATTTTAGTTACGATGTATTACCTTAATAAATTACATGTACAAAAAGCTTCAATTAATTTTAATTCTAATTAAAAAATTAAATTAAATTCGCCCAAAAAAGTACATGATATAAAAAAAAAGTCATTCATCATTTTTAAACTTTTATAAATCGAAATATGAGTTTGTCGAGTATCATTCATAACTAGGGGTTAATTGAAATTCCTTATCACGACAACTTCCTATGCGAATATAATTAAATGATTACGAAAGATCTTGAGTAGCATTGACCAATTTTGTGGCAAACCTCAAAATAAATAATCTCAAATACATGAATGCCTTTATTGTTTCTACAGTAAATTATCGATATTAAATACAGCAATTATTTGATAACTTTCCTTATATAGTTTATTAAAAATATTTTACATGCATATTTGAACATTAAAAATAGTAATATCAGTTAACGTATCTTAAAATTTACATTCTTCATAATAAAGTGTACAAACTCTATTATTAAAGGTAAAATTTAATAATAATAACAAGAATAGTGATACAAATATACAATTTAAGGCTATAATATAAGACACATTGTAATATAAGTCAACAGCGACACTTATTAAATATTTATATTCGTGCATTATTATTAAAATACTTTAAGATAAGTTTATTATACACATTCATTATTTTAAGTGTAGGTAACAACAGTAAGAATGTTATTGAAATTTATAAAACAGAATGGTTCACACTCAATTTTCAAAAAAGTGAGTTATTAAAATCAAAGATACAAAAAAAATACTTGACTAGAATAGCTGTAAATTGAAAAGAAAAATCTTCTAACTTTTAAACTTGCTAAAATCTAATTATTTATTACTAAAATAAGTTTAATAATTATTCGTGTTAGAAATACCCAAATACTAACTAATACTAGTTCAATGTGGAATTTATTCCACGTTTTAATAATTAATTGAGCAATTAGTAAAGTAATATTGGATTTCTAGGAAAAGGTTTGAAAAATTTAAAACTTTAGTAGCAAATAAATAAGTACAAAACCAAACTAAATCATGATAACAAGAAAAAAATAAACTCGTATACTTCTAATAAGCAAAAATAATTTATCAAAAAATGAAAAGATTTAACTAGCGGCTAAAAAGCACTCTTCAAACACGTACGGCTTAGGGTTAAATATTAAATTAAAAAAAATTAGAGTGGTCCCTTGCAAATTTACCTTTTTGTGCTTAAAAATAAAGTTTACGATACCTATAGAGATTAGAAATGAACTTTTGTGAAATATGAGCACAATAAACATCACAAGTTAAGTATAAAGTACAAACAAGTAGTTAACAATTAGAAATTATTAATCCTAGATTTAAGAAAACTTAGTTGGGTAAGAAAATTGACAAGGTGTTAGACAGAGAAAAAGTTCACACTGTGCAAATTGATTCAGAAGAGTAACTCTTAAGTGTTTGAGCTCTTGAGAAGGTTATAAAATTGTTAGAACTGTTCCGAATATAGTGATGGCCAGTTGTTCTATCGATACTTATCTACTGACGAATTCCATAACTAAGCAAAAATGTACCAGAAAGTGGCCATGAGTAGTCTCTATATTGTGCTCTTTTGTGCAAAAGTTTGAAATGAATAATTTAGTTTAATATATTATGAAAAACAATTTAGAAGAATAGCAGGTATAAAAAAGTGAGCTGCTGACTATAGATTCTGAATGAATATGTGGTGTAATAAATAATAATATACATAATTTGAGATCGTGCATCGACTGGAAATAATGTGTAATCGGAAATATACTTCCAAAAAATAATGTACAATCTTCAAAAATAAAACTAAAAGCAAAACAATGTACTTAAAAATTATATTGTTATGAATAATGTAACTTAAGTGGAAACGTGCTGTTAAAGCGGTAGTAGAGGCATTTCCTTGTTTTTTTTTCGACAAAGTTCCCACTTAAATTTGAAATTTCAAAAGGTAACATAGATTAACATTTTTATTTTCCCATTTACCGTAAGGTAAAGATAGGATTATGATTGAACTAATTTAAACTTAAAAACAAAACATATTTGCAAAATAAAAAGTATAATTTGTAAGTACCTATTTAAGGTACATTCCATCCAGGACTAGTGGCAGCTGCCGTTTGTTTTGAAATCTCTCTCTCACCTTGAGCTATTTCTCCTGCCTGATGTGCTTTATATTTTGTAAATGCATCAAAAGCATACACACACATAGAAGAAAATCCAAAAAACTACAAACAGAATTTTGTAACAAACTTGAAAATTGTTTCATAAAAATAAACTTACTGCAGCGGCCTCGAAAGCTGAAACACCCAACGGAGCTATCATACACGATGCAATTAAATAACATAGAGCCAAAATCGCACAAAAGAATAACTCGAATTTAATCCAAGGTATTTTATAGAATTTTTCTATTATGTGAAACAAATAAAAAACCAATAAAATTCCAGTTACCCAAACTCCAAACATAGAAACGATGCTAAAGAATTTTGCAGAAGAATGTCCAGAATAACGAGTGCACTGGATACATATAAAGCCTAAAAAGCTTAAAGCCTGAAAATTATTTATTAAGTGGATTTGTTGTATATCAAACAATAAAATAAATTACAAATTCAACGACTTTAAGTATTCCATCCCACTTTCGTACGTAAGAAGGATCATATCGTACGTTTGTTTGTACTCTGGTATTCGATGTTACTGTGGTTGTTGTGGTATGTTGTGCCGGAAAAGTTGCATCTCCCATATCTTAACAAATAAAATTATATCATCACTTATGACTAATATTAGGTACCTACTTTTAAAATTTATTTTTATTGATTTAGGTCAAAACTTGTATAATAAAATTACCTACTGTATGAATTAATGTACGTTCACTTAATAAAAATTATCACTTTTCACTAATAAATTATTATAAAATGATACTCAGTGGGTGGTTTATTATTATCATTTCAACAAGTTTTCGTGCCACAAAATCACAATTTCACAATGAGCCACCACGGAGCCACTGGCATTTGATGCTCGTTTGGGAGTGGTTCACATTAATTGTCATTAATTAATAAAGATACGTTCACCAAAAAAATTTCTTATTCGAATTTTCCACTTTTATTCAAAAAATAGTTCTTTTTGGATATGTTACAGAAAACGTAATTCCCTATCGAAATATAAATTTTTATCAAAATCGCTAGAGCCGTTTTGGAGTAATGATTTTTTGAATTTCAAAACTTCAAAAATCTCTTATTTCTTTTGTAATAGAAAGGAAAACTTTAAAATGGATATATTTATCAATCCCATAAATATCTATTATTTGACACTATTTTCGGATAACAAAACGCTTCCAGTTAAACCGGAAATTACAAAAATATCAAAATTTTTAAGAACAGCCTGTATATTTTTAAATATTTTGAAAGCTCGTGAAATTAGCTATTACACGATACCAAACACTATATATTTTGACTTCCGGTTTAACCGGAAATGAGATCAAATTTCTTAATTTAAATGGAACACCCTGTATATTTTTAAATATTTTGAAAGCTCGTAAAATTAGCTTTCTGAACATATAAAATAATGTATATTTTGAACTTCAATTTATGCCAAATTTAAAAAAAAAATTAGCATTTTAGACAGTTCATGTCTAAAAATTCTGCTTACACGCAGAAGTCCTAGGTTCAATCCCGGACGAAAGCAATTTTAAAAAAATTATTTTATAAAAACAACGGATGTGGCCATACGAAGAACTTTTTCCTGTCCGTCAAATATTATAATTTTATATTTTTTTTATTAAAATTATAAACTTTTAAAGAAAAGCACACAAAAAATACAACAGGAAAAAGTTCCTCGTACGGCCACATCCGTTGTTTTAAAACTAAATTCGTTTACTCTAAAAATAGGTTTGGGAATATTAAAAGTTTGCTGTTAATATAAGACCATTTATATAAAATTAAACATGAATTCCTAATGTAACAAATTTAACACAGAAAATTTATTATTTTCATCTATAATATTGTCAGAATCAGAATTTTCTACTAAATCATTACAATTAGTATTATCTTCAATAGTTTCAAATACAATTTTTGTATTCTTTTTTCTTCGTTTCTTCTTCTGTCGCTTAGAACTTATTAAATTGTCAAAAACAACTGGAAAAATATCTCTAATTAAAGAGTTAAAGCAGTGTAAAACACTAGTACTCTTGGCCAACAATAAATTAATATAAGCATCAACATCGTTTCTCTTAACTAAATTTGTAGCCATATTATAAATAAAAGTGCCATCGTAAAAATCAGATATTGGATAAGTTAAAAAAGGACTATTGAGTAACTTATTCAAATCCTGCGAATGTAATAAACAACTTTGTAATTGAGCAAAACTATGTACTATTCGCGAATTAAACATTTTTGCACAATTTGTCATTTTGTAATCCATTTGAAAATAAGAAATTAGTTCTTTTAAACAGAAAACACTGTCTCTATAATTAATATTACTTAACAAGTCTTTGAAATTCGATTCACACTTTTTCTCAGTTTCTGGATTTGTTTCTAATAAAGATTTCAACTGTGATTCAAATTTATTAGAAAATTTTGCGGTGGATCTATAAAAACCAATTTGAGGATCAACTTTATTTAAAACTAACATGCAGAGTAAAATGGAACACAGGTGATACCGTTCTATTTTAGGAGTTGCATTTTTAATCCAGTAAATTATACCCAAAATATAAAGATGCCACTCTTCAGGTACATTAACTAAGAAAGCGATTTTATTCGAATCAATGTCCAAAACTTCCAATAATAAACTTCTTGACTTTTCTAAACTTAAATCCTTCAGTTCTATCAGTTTAGGTAAATTTGTATTGCAATCGGGAGTACTATAAGACTGTATACGTGCAGCTTCATTTCTTGAAATATAAACTAAAGGTTTAGAATTGTCAAAAGCTAAAATTTTATGTATAGCGGCTATAATTTTAACACTAATTTGATGCGACGATGAATTGGAATAATCTTCAATTTGGGGTAAACAATAGTACTTGTTGCGCACTATCATATCCATAAAATAAGATGGATAATGACACTGACGAAATCTTTCTAAAAACCATTCGGGTATTTTAAGATCCTTTTCTTGTACATTTTTTAATGCTTCTATTTGATATAATTCTTTTACATCACTTACTGAATCACATTCTGATATGCTACTAATTGCACTAACAGCATCGTCGTCTTCTTTTTCTTCTTCTACATTCTCTTCAAGATCTTCATCGCTTTTATCATGTTCTTCATCGTCCTCTTCATAATCACTTATATCACTCTCATTAATTTCATCAAAAACAAACTCTGGCTGCTCATTCAAAGCAGCTGAGATGTCCAAATAAGGTAATAATAGACTTTCTTTACACAAATATCCTCTAGTTACTGTTTTTATTTTACGCCATACCCATTTTCTTTGTTTCTTCTTTAATCTACTAAGAATTTTAGTAACTGCTGCTTTGAATGTCTCATTCTGCATCCACTTAATTAAACTGATAATAGTCCTTTGTTGGTTCGAGTTATTTTTACGTTTAGGCAACTTTATATGATGAAAAAATTTACTAAAAACACTTTTCTTAATGTAATCGTTACCTAATAAAGTTGCTAACAAAGGCAACGATTCCTTTTGTAGCCCTTTAAAAGATTGTAAAAACTTCTCAACTCTATAAATTTTGCACTTCAAATAAAAACTGTTTGGTCCCTTTCGATATTTAGTTAATTGTAATGAAGAAAATGGTATATACTCCACATCAAAAATATAAAAATCTGAATCGTAACTCAAGATGGGACAATTAAGATTTTGTGCCAAACAAGCAATTTCATAATCAGCCTCAAAATCGCAACGTGCAATTTTAACGTTTAACTTCTTTACAATTGCAACAAATAAATCTTTTAGAAATAGTGGAAAAAACTCTTTAGAACTTTGCGTTGTTGAATTGAAATTTTGAGCAGTCGCTATTTTATTTTTCATTCTTAAGTAAACAGTTTTAATTTTTCTAGTTTCATAACCACCATCAAAAATTACAATTGGTGTAATATTGCAGACGTTTAACAAAGCAAAAAAGTCAATAACTACTTTTGCGTACTTGTCGTAATCACCACCGAAGCAATCATTTCTAACACAATGCCACTTATATAACTGACAAGCGATATTATAACCATCTAGGATTAAATATGTATCACATAGTTGATGTTTTACAAGATATTTGTCTGAATTTTTAGCAATAAATGTAGTCAAACCCCTAACACCCATTTTAATATTTTTAAACTTTTAGGTTAGAAAAACCACGGAAAAATTTGACAACAACCCACGTGTTGCATAAGCTCTGTGGGTTGCATAAGTTCTTCAGCAGGGTAGGACTAGGATTATACACTACTTTTATGTACTTTTGCGAAGAGTATTTTGTATTTATTATAATATATATTAATTAATACTAAACATACCTGTTTCAAACAATTAAGACGCTAGTTGTATAAGACCCTTTTACTGCTTGGTTTTTAGAAGCACTAGTAACAGCATTTTATTTTAAGAAATTGAGTCCATCACCCGTCACTGATTCTATTTTGTAAACTTCGCAAATATGAAAAAATTATTGCAGTGCCCTCTACTACATCAGTTACGAACTAGAAGAAGGGAACTGCAAAACTGTCACTGCCAGCTATTTTTGCAGAACAGTTCCGACCTGTTCCGAGTCCGATGCAATACCTGTTCCAAACATCTGTTCCTATTCCTATACGTTCCGGGGGTAAGATAAGAAAAGACCAATCATTGGAGTGGGAACATAATTTTCTTATCACTGATAATTTAATATATAGTGTAGATATCCCATAAGATCCCCCAGATAAGATAGAAAGACCTTAAAATCCCGGAGCTGATCCTCGGAACAGCAACCAGTACCTGTTCCAAATTAACAGGTTCGCTCATTTCGTACCATTTCTACTCCCAGCTAACAATCAATCGATAATTTCAAGTGTCAAAATCAGCTGCTTTATTTCAAATTATTATTAAAAACTTAACAGTGCTGTATCAAATAATATTGTTGGTGTATTTTTAAGAGAACAAAATTCTTTGGGCATTATTCTTTCAAAATAAAAAACACGCTAGGACAAATTAATTTTAACGTACATACGCATATGTAAATTTGTGTTCATTTTATGAATTACCAAAATTAACAAATAGCTTCTTAGTTAGTCTGAATTGCAATTAAAGCTTAAAATTAGCTAAAAAACCACAATAAACTTGAATAATAATTACAATACACTGTAGCAATTAGTTAGGTTAGGTTAAGTGTAATTTTTGCTGTGATGTCATAAAGGCCATAAAAATAAAAATGTTGTGTGATGATGGAAAACTGTCTCTGTATTGTTTCTTAGGCACCCTTTTGCCTTTTTCTACTTTACTCAGTATTAAGCTATTTAATAACTTTTCTACGTGGGGTTTAATTTATGGGTTTCCGATTTTATATTATTTTATTGTAAATATAATTATTAAAGTTCTCTATAAAAAACGTGCTTATCAAGTAAGTAAATTTATAAATGTAACACATTTAACCACATCACCTTTTTTATAGGTTGCAGTTCGTTCTGCTCTATTAGGATTTATATTTTCAGTAGGAATTTACATCAACGTAATAGGTGCAGACCGTATTAAAGTCTTTGGTATTTATATGTGTGTAATGTCATCGTTTCATTATGGTGAATTTTTGTGCATGGCGTACATACAACCTAAATTAGTATCGATAGATTCGTTTGTTATAAATCACAGTATACAGTATACAATTGCGGCAATGACATCGTGGGTAGAATTTTTTGTTGAATCCTACTTTTGTCCAGGTCAGTTAATGAAATTCCAAATGTTTATACATTATATCACAATGTTTTAGATCTTAAAACTTTTTACTGGATATCGTATTTTGGACTTACAATATGTATAATTGGCGATGGTTTAAGAAAAATAGCAATGCTTACGGCTAATTCAAATTTCAATCACTTGGTTCAGTGTGAAAAATCTGATGATCACGTATTGATTACTCATGGAGTTTATAGTTTGTTTCGACATCCAAGTTACGTTGGTTGGTTTTACTGGTCAATAGGAACACAGGTTTAATTTTTCACCATTTTGTGATTATAAATAATTTTTTTTTGTAGATTATATTAATGAATCCTTTATGCATAGTTGCATACACTTTGGCGAGTTGGTTTTTCTTTCGAGAAAGAATTACAATAGAAGAAATAATGCTACTCAATTTCTTTGGACAACAATATTGTGATTACCAACAAAACGTTGGTACCGGTTTACCATTAATCAATGGTTATAACTTGTAGCAAACGCCAGTTTAAAAAGTAATTTACTACCAGTTTCTGGTCATAACAGTCAAAAAAATTTCCTGTTGAAGACTTAACTACTCGTGATATTTTTTTAACATTATTTATTTTAAAAATTTTATTTGTAATATAAATTGAAAACATATTTTTAAAAATGTTGTAAAGTGAATATTAAAAGTGCTGTTTTTAACAAAAACATATATTTATTTATAACAATTAACAATCCTACGAATTGTTAACTTTTTCCAATCCAAGAAAAAGTTGTTATAATCGAGAAGAAAAAATAATAATAAAAATTTTTTTCTTCAAACGTCGAAAAAAGTTGACATTTTGTTACTAAACAAGTAAGGTTAAAGTTCTACTTTTACATCCTAAGAGGTAAAAGTAAATTCTAACCCTAAATATTTACAACAAATTGTAACAGAAAATGATATGTTTCTAAGCATTTGTAGAAGTGACATTTCTACTTCTAATCAAACAATCTACTATTTTTATCATTTCTCGACGTTTTAATTCCAAAAATGCAATGAAAAATTTTTCGATTTTTTTAACTGAAACGTGTCTGTAACTCTGGAGCAAAAACTACTGAACCGATTTTGATGAAATTTGATTTTAGCCAATTTTAAAATGGAATTTCTCAAAACTGGTCCGGCCGATTTATACAGATTTGGATATGTTATAGACAACGTGATTCTCTAACTCTAAATTTTTAAAGACTTGTATGAAGCGAATTCGGAGTTATCATTTTTTTGAATGTCAAAACTTCAATAATCTCCAATTTCAAAACTGAAAAATGAAAACTTGAAATTGGATATTTATATCAATCCCATAAATATCTATTATTTGACACTATTTTCGGTTAACAAAATGCTTCCGGTTAAACCGGAAATTACAAAAATTTTAGGAATTATACTATATTTTTAAGTATTTTGAAAGCTCGTAACATTATCTTTCTGAACATATAAATAATGTATACTTTGAAATTCTATTTATGCCAAATTTAAAAAAAAAAAGAAATTAGTATTTCAGACAATTTATGTCTAAAAATTCTGCTTACACGCAGAAGTTCTAGGTTCGATCCCGGACGAAAGCAATTTAAAAAAAAAATTAAAACAATTTTTTTTTTAATATCATGTAATTTATATCAACATGAAAATAAATTTATTAATAAAAATATCCGTTGTTTGGATTTCAAATCAAACACTGATGTATTTTGGAAAATAATTAATTTATTCCACATTTATTATTCCATAAAAATTAGGATCAATCAACATAATTTAAAACTTACATTTTCTAAAACGTCAAATAAATATATACTTTTTCAAATTGATTAAAATTTATTAATTTGTTAGTCACGTATTGGCAAGAAACATCGAGTTACGCTTTTATCACGAATTATTATTAAAAACACTAATAAATTTTTGAGTAACAAAAGGCTAAACTTGTAAAACATCGCTATCCTGTGATAAAATCCACTGGGCAGCTCTAGTGACGTCCCAAGCTGAGGCATCTAAGGCACTGCTGCATGTTAATAAGTCAGCTCCTGTTGCTAAACGCTGTACTTTTGCTAATTTGATTGCTTTAAGTACATCCCAATCGCAGTGTTCTAATGCTGATAGACACACTTCTTTTGAAATCTAGTAATAATTTTTGTACATTTTATCTCTGCAAATCGAGTAATTTTACTTACATCTTTTCCTAACACTTTTGACATTATTCGCACTTCGTCAGATTCGTTTCCACGTTCCCTTGAACTCGGTTTGGCGTCAGCAAATTCTAACAAGTCTTCACAACTTACATGATGACTTTGAACCTTGCTGCTTTGTTCAGAAATGGTGTGATTTTCAGATGGTCCATCAACACAGTCTTGATCTTGTGATATATGATCTAAAGCTGCTAAATTCGACTCAATTTGTTGTTCAAAATGAAGAGATTCCGTATCATATTGTCTTTCTTTTTCTTTTGGATTTTTTACTTCATTTGCTCTTTCTGGCAAGTTTAAAAATGGATCCAAATTGGAAACGGGTGTGGGAGGTGAAGATAGCGTGACTTTATCTAAAGTTCGTTGTAAATTAGCAGATGCGGGGATTATGAGAGGATGCTTGCGTGTATGGCGTGGTTTGGATGTTAATAAAGTTTTATTACGATCACGTGGAGGTAAAGGAATAGGATTGTCATCTTTTTCTGCAAATCCATTATGTTTATTTGTGTGGCTTAATCGAGTAGTTGTGAGTTCCTTGTGACAAAAATTTTCGTCGTTGCGATTCAAATCAAAAGCTGAAACAGTTTTCGAAGTGAAAATACCATGATTGGTAATTTGATTGAAAAAGTTTCAACTAAACCTATCATTCAAATACAAAATATTAACGTTCTTACTTGAATTACAATCTGAGTCTGGAAATGATCGTCTGTCTGCATGTTTTGATGAACCTACTGTAGGTAATGTCGCAGTTCTCAATCTGGGTTTGACTAGAGGTAGTTGTCCAGAACGTAACATTCTCAACGGATTGGAAGCTTGTAATAATTGAGACATGTCGGGTTCACGATTTTCAACCAAACTTTGGTATGCTCTTTGTGCCTCTTGTGTTACTTTAGACTGTAAATTAGGATAGGGATGGAACCAAAAACAAACAAATCAAATGTATAAAAAATTAAACGATAAAAAATAAAACTTAATTTCTGCTCTTGGAACATAAATTCGTGTACAATGATTGAAATAATCCATCTCAAATGTTCTTTATTACGAATCAGAATTACAATTTTGCTAGAAGGCACATCCTTTTTAGCATTCATCATATATAGTTTATTAAAATTAAAGTTTTCCATCTTATCAATATCCTGATCCCTACACTCAGAAATAACGGCAAGCATTTAATTAATGTTAGTCTTCGAGGGTACAAAATATCACATACGATGATCATAAATTGATGGACAACACGTAAACACCTAATCACAAAAGTTACTATATTTACACTATTATAAATGTAGAAAAAGCCATTTATAGTTCAGCCTTAAAATTTCTTAAATAAATTTTTTATAAATAGTACTAAGATTGTAATCAAGCAATAGACAAAGATTGGAAAAATTTATGGCGATTCAGTTAACTACAACCTATGGAGTCTTTGCTATGAGCCAAAATAGCTTGGGTTTTAAATTCAGGTTCTTAAATACATTGATAACAACTACTTAAATTAGTCAAATGTGAGATCTTTTTTTAGATACCCAATTATTCAGAAATTAAAACTGATGTTACAGCAAAAATTTAAACTTTGAATTGGTGCCAGTGGCGTAGTTTGTACCATAAAGCTAGCCTTTCACCACAACTTCTAGAATCCAGCTTCTTTTTTTCAAACCAATAGAAGATAAACTTGGCCCATGTTTAAGCGTCTGACGCTAGAAATCCAAGGTTTCTATTGGCTTAGAAAAGAAGCTAGCTTCTCGAAGCTGTGGTGCAAGGTTAGCCTTAAGAGGCACTTTAAAAATGCCTGTTTTTGTAATTATGTTTTGAGAATTTATAACAGAAATAGGTTAATACTTTTTTTCCTTGTAAAGTTACACAGATGTTTCGACAATAAGCAACTAAATGTCGGTCGGTTGTAAAAGTTTTAGAAATAGTCACAAATGAACCCTAAATTCAGTGGCGAAAATAAAGGGCCTGCTTTGTGGGAGGGCCCCAGAAACATCGTTTAGTATGAAATTTCGTTATAAAATCGAATTGTGGTTAATCAAAATGATTATTAACTATTAGGGGTAAGGGCCCCACTCTGGATTTTGCGGGAGGGCCCCCAAACTCTTAGTTACGCCACATTGGTGCTAGTAATAGTGAAATGTTATATCGTGGTTATATCATAAGACAAGTCTCTTGTAAACAATCACAACCTTCTTATTGTTGAATTTATAAATTCTTCCCAATCTATATGAATGGCAAAGATCTATTGTAACTGGGCAATCCTATTAAAAAATCCCTGGAAGATTTCGCTTTTTCTTTTTTATACTAAGAATTTAAACAGCTCAAATACTGGTTACTAAAAAATTATAAATTCTGAATCGCCTTATAAAATCAGGATTCATCAACCTCACAAGGGTCCATCTTTAAAAAGAAGAAACAAGGACTTTATACCAACTATTGTCAACAACTTAAGTACTAGAATCAGACACTGAATCACTCTGTCGTTTACGTGCAGCAGTAGTAGGCGACAATCCGCTAAGCATACTGCTGCTAGGTGGAGGAGATTTTCCTCCTTTAACTACATTAGATGCCAAGACGTCTGGTTTTAAAAATTGTACTCCTAGACGCTGATGTGCGGTTAATTCAGAACGTATGCTACTGTTAGAGTTTGAAAGACGTCTAAGGCGGCGTCGTCGACGCCAATCTAGATCGACAGATCCCAGGCTCATACAATCACTATCGCTCGAGCTCGAATCGGCGTAAGCTTGAGGATTATAAGATTGTCTTCGTCTGTTGCGTTCACGTACGGTTTTACCGCACTTTTTTTGAATATTCTCTTGAGAATTTGTATACTCTAAATTGTGCGGTAAATCGTCAATTATCCCAAAATTGTCTTGTAAAAATCGTCTAGTTTCGTGTGAATAAGAATAATTATCGTAAACAAATACATCATCTTGATTTACACCAGCAGTGTAAGTAGTACGAAACTCTGGGTGAAAAAAATCATGTTGTTCGTTATAATGTAAATCATTTTCATGGGCATGGGTATATGAAATATGTGGTGGTGTCAGTGGATCACTATAAAATGGACGATTATGTCCTAATCTTTTATGATGATTTGTTGAATAAGTTTTACGAGCCATACATTCAGATTTTGTAAGAGTTCGATTGTTGTATTTGGAATTGTCATAAAACGTTGAGTCTATTCTCAACCCTTCTAACCTATTTTCTAAATCTAGATAACCGTCATGCAAATTTAAATTTCCAATGCCATTTAAATCGCGACACGAATTGTACGGTACTTGAGGGGACGGAAATGGTTTCGACAATAATTCTCGTGATTTAGCAAAATAAAATTCTGCAGAAGCCTTATCCCATAATGGTAAACGTATACTATTTGTGAAATTATCTAATGAGTTTAGTGAACATCGTAATCGTTGCTAAATAAATAAATAAAAAAAATTTTAAAGGGAAAAGGTTAGGAAAAATGGTAGTGTTAGTATGATTGATATTTTAATGTTTTAAAGTTACAAATATGTAATGTAATTTATGAAATTTACCTAGTTATTACAAAACCCAATTTATTTGAACATAAATCAACTTTTATACCAAATCACATTACAACTTTGTAAGAAATTATGTAAAACATGCACAGTCTCTCACCTGTAAATCAGGAGTTGAATGAGCTTCCTCAGAGAAATTCCTTCTTTCAGTCACTTTGTCGTGCTTATCGTGTTCGGAAGATGTTGTTGGAAATCGGAAGCTAAATTTACGTTTTGTTGGAGATGCTGGTGTAGTTGGAGCAGGCAAGTCATTCATTGACCTCGTGCTTATTTCGTTTGCAAAAGCAATAGCAGTGTCTAAAGTTTTTTCATCTTGGGCTGATATGGGTTTGACAGTTGCTTGTTTGCGTGGTTTACTCAAACGTTCTCTTAATTCGTTTGTTTTGTTCGAACCTTCATGATCTGCAGGTGAAGGAGGAGGTTGTCCAAACGAACTTAACATCATTTCCATTTCAGCCATAAGTGATGGTCCTAAATCTAAAGCGTTTGTATTTTCTTCATCACTGATTTCGTGATATTCGTGGTCTGTTCCAGGAGCAGGCGGTAATGGTATATGATCTCCTTCTAATAAAGGAGCTGCTTCTAGATCTTTATGGGGCCTAAACGGTGTTACAACTTGAGTTGGAATACCATTATACTAAAAGTAAAAATAATAAATATTGTAACAAAATAACAAATTAAAGACATACATCAACTTTTGAAACAGAGAAACTAAGATCTCCAAAATAAGCGCCGTCAAGCCCTACGTGGCCTGTATGTTTAAAATCGCCTTGAGGAGCACTAATCATTTCACTTCTAAGCTTGCGACGAGCTGATGTTCTAGTACTATCGGTACGAACAAAAGAAGAACTGGGTAGATCACTACCAAGATAAGCGACGACATTAATAGGATCAAAAAGGCCCGTTTTGCCAGTGACTGTAACTCCTTTCCATAACGGTCTATGTAAGCTGTGAATCATTTAATCATTATCAATTTTAAAATATTTACTGATTCATAAAAATTCTTTTAAATTAACAAGAATTGAGAAGGCATTTGAGGAATTATTTTAATGCATACTTACATCTTATCTAAAACAGTTAAAACATCTCCGACTCTAAAGTTCAGTATATTTGGTCCATCAATAGATGCCGATTTAGCTTGAACCTGTTCAGGTCGACAATCGACTAATCTTGCACCTAAATCTGAAAATCTAGGTCTTGTAGCTGCCTCATGTCGCCAGCAGTCGAGCATTATAACATAATACTCTTGAGGGCAACAATCAGGTTGTTCTAATCGTTGAAAATTAGGTTCATCAATAGCTTCTAAAATTTGATGGCCAGTGAGAGCAGCCCAAGGCTGAAAACCATACGAAAACATCTCCCATAATGTAACCCCAAAAGCCCACACATCACTGGCTGTGGTAAATCTTAAGTAACTAATGCACTCAGGAGCGCACCAAGCAATTGGTAATTTTAAATTTACGTTAAAATTCGTCTGGTAATAATCTTTACCCTGTCCTAAAGCACGACTTAATCCAAAATCAGATATTTTTACTTTATTTTTTGAAAATACCAAAATATTACGAGCTGCCAAGTCTCTGTAATGAATTAACAAAATAGTTTAATTAAATAGTATTAACTTTATCAGAAAATTCGATCGTGAAATTTGTTTAAGTCAACAAGTTCTTCAACAAAAATCATTAAAAGCTCACCTATGTATCAATCTCTTTCCTTCGAGGTACTGCATACCATCACATATTTGCACAGCAAAATCGCATAAAGTTAACACTGGAAAATTTAATCGCAGTGATGGTTCTTTTAAGCATTCTAGTAAAGATCTCAAAGGTGCTAATTCAGTAACCAACATCAAACTACCAGTATCTAAAACAACACCAAAAAGACGAACGATGTACGGATGATCAATTGAATGCATTATTGCAGCTTCTTTTAAAAACTCAATTGTATTATTTTGCATGCGTTCCCGAGCCAAACATTTAATAGCAACTTGTATTCTTTCTCCTTCGTTACACCAAACTCCTTGTTGAACAACTCCAAATTCTCCCATACCGAGTTCTTTATTTACTGTAATATTAGCAGCCGGTATAATATGTTTACTAGGTACACGAGTTGATCGGTAAGTTGGCATATTTTCACAACCATTAGCATTACTAGCATCTGAATTTGGAGTATCTTGTCTACGAACACTCAATAACTTTTTAAACTTAGATAAATAATTATGAGGAAAATGTTTCTCATAATATTTCCTCATTCGTCTGATTTCTGGTTTCGACATTCCTAACTCTGTTAAATCACCATCTGTTGCAAATTTTAATTGAGATGGGTTAGTTATTTTCAATTCATTCCTTAAAAAATATTAATTAGATTAAAACTCAACGGTTGGGTTAAGAAAATCCTTACTTAAAGCTATTGAAGTAATGTTGTAGCTCGGCTTCTACTAAAAATTCATAAAGACCTGGTCCTTTCTTAAGAGTTGCATTTAATGACTCTGAAATAAAACTACACATTAACAGGATAAATTTGATTTTGGCTTACATAACAGCAAAGAATTTTAGTCGAGTCTCAAGGCGTGGTATAAAACTTCATCGAATTTTATTGACTATTCAAGTTATAGGAAAATTTTAAATTCTACCGCTAATGAATTAAGTTAGTTGTATAAAGGCAGGTTTAATTAAATTAATTACATACCCATCTTCCTTTTAGTCTTTGTTTTCTATTTTAAGTACTGAAACTGTTTTGGTAGTAAATGTTGATTGTTTTAAATTAAAACATGCTTAATTGCTTTAAAATTGTACATGGTTTAATTCACAGGGTCATAATTATTATAAATAAATAAAATCACTTTATTGCTTAATTAATAAAAATATAAATATTTTATCTAGCTGTCACTTGATATGCGCCATTTTGACAATTAGTTGACAGTACAAATCTATTCTCTGCCACTGCCAATAATTAAATGAAGGCAAAAATTTAAAATTAATAACAATTTAAGTTTAAATTACAATTACGTTTAATGTTAATTGTTTGTTAATTCAACTTTATTGAGAAATTTACGACAATCAACAATGTAATTATTCACTGCATAGACGTCCTGAAAAAGGGGTCTATTACTAATAATACTACAATCATAAACTTAGTTTACATAACTAGGTACTTCCTGTAAACTAAAATAATATAAATCAATTCATATGCTGTTAATTTGATTCTTTCTATATGTTATTACGCTATTTAAAAGTTTGCCATTGAGACCATTTTATTTTGTAACATCTTGTATAAGTATCCGTCAAAATCAAAACATAACCTAAGATTCACTATAAGCACACAAAAATTATAAAAAGTAAATTGAACGAAAATGGTTTTTACAACTGCAATTAATTTCGTGAGAAGTCGAGGTCCAGACGAGTTTTGGAGAAAACGTAAAATATTTCGATTAGCTGCAGTAAATTTAATCGATTATTTTGCTGATTTTTTCCTAAAATAACTTAATTTTTAGCACTACATAGGTAGAAGAAGAAATTGTTATAGTGTAACAATTAAAATAGTACATCGGGCTCTTGTCTATGCAACAAAAGGAAGAAAATTGCGCAAAGAAGATATGACTAATGTAATGCAGGTATATCATTTCACAAGGGTTAACTACAATGTGTATATTTTAGTTACAAACTGCTAGAATTACAGCAGGTTGTGAACAACACGGATTAACTTTTCAAGAACTACAATCAGGATTAAATTGTTCAAATGTTATGTTGAATAGAAAAAGTTTAGCCGATTTAGCTGCTTGGGAACCGTACAGCTTTAAAGCCTTGACTGATATAGCACGACAAAAACTTACAGAAGATGGTCTGAATGTAACAAAAAATTTACAAAAACCTGTTGATGTGATTACAAGAGGAATGTTAAAGTAATTGTAGTGATAGTTGTATTTTAAAATAAAATTATGTAGATAATCAGACTTTATTATTTCTATCACATGTATGATGTACCTACTTTTAAGTAGTAAAAGGAATTTGCAAAAAAGAAACCTAAATCAGATACTTTGTTTCTTTACATAAAAAGAAACCAACATAGGTAAATTAAATACAAATTTATTTTGAAAATATGGAAATGTAACACTAACTCGTAACTAACAAATACACAATAAACGTGTACACAATTTTGTAAATCAAATATTATTAGATCGATGGTAATGACTGCATTCTAAAAACATTTGATTTAAAAATCTAAAGACTCGTAAAGATAGTAAGAGTCTTAAAAAGAACATCACTTATAAGAAACATACTAAACACGCACAGATCAATTACACTTCTACTTTAGCCAAAATATCGGCTTCCTTAAAAAGATGGTATTCAGCATCTTCGTCAACTTGTACTTTAGTGCCTCCATATTCAGGTAATAAAACACTATCACCAACTTTTATTTGTAAAGGAACGTGGTCTCCAGCCTAAAAAAGTTCCAATTTAGAAAAAATATTTCAAATTTGTGAGCTTTGACAAACCTGATTTCTAGATCCGGGTCCAATTGCAACGACTGTTCCTTGCAATACTTTAGCTTGTGCTTTTTCAGGAATTACAATACCCCCTTTTGTTTTGGTGATTGCTTCAGCTTTTTTAATTAGAACACGGTCTAACATTGGGATGAGCTTCTTCACTGCAGATGCCTGAAATGTTAATAATTTTTAGGTTAACATCACAAGATGTAAAATTAAGCAAATAATTGATAATTTACAGCACAAGCTTAACTAAAAACGTGCAAGGGCTTATTTTTAATTCTTAATAACGAGTAATTAGTCGCAAAAAGCTAAATTTTGAAAAAGTCATGTGCTTTCAATATTACTTCATATTTTTAGAAATCATTGAATAGGTGGAATTGAAATTGATAAAGGAAAATAATTAAACGTTTCTTTACCATTATTTATTAGATTGGTTGACTTCGGTTGAAAAAAATCACAAATCCCAAATAAGAGAACAACGTGAAGAGAACGTTCTGGAAAGTGCCGGCTGATTTTTTTTGATCAAAGGTCAAAATTAGAACAATTTCGCCTTGTTGCCAACTCTATTAAAATACTTGGAAGATATATGAGAACCACATTTTGTTATTGTATAATTTAAATTAAAAAAGCAAAAAATATGGTAAGTATTATTCTGATAATGTTAATTTTGGGCTTTAAAATTACTAATAAATCGCTTTTATGTTTCTATCAGCATTTCAGCAAATAAAAATTCCCCATTATTGTATAAATTTGGATATTTAATTAATAACTTCAACTTCTATTATAAAAGTACTTTAATTTGTTAATGTTATAATTTATTTTTACTTAATTAATGTACCTACGTACTTTAATTAAACTGTAACTTTCATTTTTTGTAAATAACTGACAACAACGCATAAACGAAAATTCAATCATTAGTTCACTATTTTACTAAGAGATGGCGTCGGGCATTTTAATTTGAAATTATGCGTGTATTTAACATATTTTGATTTTTATTAATTAATTACTTAATCAAAATGAATTAATTAAACGTACTTATTTTTATTAAAAAAAATTATTTAACGCTTTTGCAACTTTTCGGTTATTGTCAGAATAAATTATTACTTTCCAATAATTTGATTTCAGTAAGTATGTATAAATTCGTTTCAAATCATTACAAAATGAAGCTGAACGAGATAATACCGATAGGTATTATCCCTTCACTATAATCAAATACGTAAGGTGCTTCAACACTAGTGAGCTTTAAGTCCGATTAGTCCTAGATAAAAGTATTGATTTAGTAAATATTTTACAAATTTGAAATGCGATACATATCGTTAATTAAAAATTTTAGTTTGGAGAAGTAGCTTTATAAAGACATAAACAGCTTAATTTTTTAAATGCACAATAAAGGACTGAAGGTACAATCTTTTACTTATTAATCTAATTAAAAACAATTATTCATTACAATATAAATTTATTTATTTATACATGTGTATTATTAACTATACATTATATACAATAAAGTTTCTTAATTTTAAATTATTAACAATATTAATATTTGTAATAATTAAGAAAAAAACTAAATCTAAAGGAACATCATCATCATTTGACATAAGTACGTAATTAATAGTAAATTTAAAAATACAACAATTTTGATGTGTTTTAAATGTTTGATTAATGAAAGCGGACGATTAACATAAAATTCTTTTTAAATGGAGGAAAAATTGTAAAACACGAACGATGAAAAATTAACTAAAATCTACCACGGCCTCCACATGTTATCACGTATCTCATTATTCTTGCTAAAATCCAGCGGTTTCTCGGCTTCACAACTAACATTCTGGTGATCCCCATTTTTCTGTGGTGGCGGTTCGTTTCGTCTTTGTTCTTCGTGTGAAGAATCGACTTGATAAGATCTTAAATTAATGCCCAGCGCTGCGGCGAGCTGCAAATAATGCGACGGCAACACGAAAACAAAACTTCCATCGTTCATTTTTACAACTTTGTTCGGAAAACTCGGAATTTCCACTTGTTTATTTGAACAACTTTGATTGTTATTAATTTCTTCGACGGTACTCGAATCTGGTGGTTGAAGGCGCTCTTCAGTTGAAGGCGTCGGTGTCGGGGGTATCGCGCGTAAATCGACGTCAACTTCAGAAACGCACGTGTCTAGGTGTTGAAGAAGACGTTGACGTATGCCGGCGTCTAAAACCGTCATAGTTTGTGCGTCCGGAGTTTCTAGATACCTTTGAACTTCTCTCACACAGTCCGCATATCCGGCTCTATACTGATGAACTCCTTGAGTGTCTAAACTACGATGTCTTTGAAAATGCCGCACTGTTAATTCTAAAATATCCGCTTTTTCTAATTTGGAATGTTTAGTATTTTCAGCTTTTGCCGAATCTAAAATTAGCGTTTTTAATGCAGCCAAACTTTGATTAATTCGTGCACGCCGTCTTTTTTCCATCAAAGGCTTATTAGCCCTCCGCGGTTCCGAACTACGTTTATTCTTAGCGGTCATCACTAGAGCATTACCGATACAGCGAAGTGCTAGAATACGTTTGACTGTTTGAAAGTTTTGGAGAGTTTAAAACAGCCACGACCACAGTGGGTCGGTCGGTGCGAAGGTCGAACAGTGATTTTGAAGAAGAATGCAGTCGGGAACACTAGCAGCAATGCCGTGTATCGTTCAGTTGAGCGCGTGCGGCGGCGTAGGTGGCCAAGCAATGACTGGCGGGGGGCGGACGGCGGTCTCTGCCTGAGTCGCGTGCCGACACCGCCACATCACACTCCCGATCCTCTCAGTGAATCTCAAACAAATTTTATTTAACATTTTATAAAAAAATTTCTTTATTTTCATTTATAATTGTCACAAAACTGTTAAAATAGCATTAGAAGATCAAAAAACAAAAAAAAATTATTTTTAATTTATTTTGTAATTCTATTGATTTTGGGTTTTTTTAAATAAAAAAATTCGTTATTAATACCTTTCCCTTTAATCTGATTTAATAAACAACGCATTTGTAGTTGAAATTATGGTAAAAAACACAAAATTTTGAAATTTGAAAAAAAATTATGCATGACCAAGTCTGGCGGCATGCAGGGCTTTTATTATAATAATTTATTTAAAAAAAATTTTTATTTGTATCAAAAATAAATGTGCGAAAATGTTTAGATTCGCAGCTTTGCGGTTAGCGAGGGGCGCCGGGTGGGCCGCTAGTTAAACCCGAGACGCGTCAGACACGCGCCGCCACGTCCACACTGCAGCGCTGCGACGCTATTTGGCATATCTATTACTCATTGCCTAGCACCTGTTTTGTTTTACGCCAGGAAAGATATAATACGATGTTCGCGTGTGATCATCAAAGCAAAGAAATTGCAACGTCCTTGCTTACACGCGCCCACGTGCTTGACCAACCAACCACTCATCGTTGCGTCCGGTCATGTTGTTTGTTGCAATCTCAATTATCCGTATCTAAAAACTATTTTAGGTAAATCGAAATCCTGAGCGTATCCTAAAAAGCACGTATACATGGTGTGCGATATCTTGGAATTCAATCCAGTTCGTGACTTAAGTTCTGTTCGCTTGTTATTTTTTAACGTAGAGGCACCTACTACAATTTAGGCCATAAACAAGTTTTCAAAATATACAAGGTTTCATGTACCGTACTTAAATTCTTGCGCGTTTTTTCATATGTATTTTTTTTAAACGGCGTACTTTCTCAATCTGTTTTTTTATATAAAGAAACGCCGCCTTACGAGAAGCATGTATAAAATTCAAGGACATGTCTTAAAGCGGTCACTGATGAAAAGGAGAGGCCCCACATACTCTCACTTCTTAGTCATCATCAACTTCGGCGCCGACACGTCTAAATAAGCAGCTTGGTGGACTGGAAATTTAAATAAATATAAAAAAATTCAGGTAGAAACTAGAAAGAAGCAGGTATTTCAAGTATTTATTGGAATTTAAATTTCTCACCCCCTCAGGATGTTTCTTTGTTTGTTGAATAACCCACTACCTGATGCCTATATAATTAAAATTCATCTCGCGTACTAAACTGTGCTGATGTACAACGAAATCCTCTTTGACTAACAAATGAAGTCATGTACATTTGAGGATGAAACGATGAGTTTGCCAAAAACTGATTCGTTCAAACAAACAACTTTTTGGTCTTCGTCTGGGGGTAATGGAGAATGGAATAAAGGTCATTAAAGTGGGTCTTCCAAATGATGCGTTACTGAAAAGAAATAAATAAAATCGCTATACGATTTTAAGAAAACTATCAAAAAATCGATTTGCTCAAAATGCAACCAACTCAAGCATCATTAAGTTTCGACCCTCTAATCGTTAATTAATAATTTTAAAAAAGCATTTTTTGAACTTTTTTCAAATCTACTTTGTTAATTTGCCGACTTTAATTTAAAAACTGCAATAAACCAATCAAATCGCAAGTTCCTATCTTAGCTGCTTTTTGATTGGTCGCTACTATAACGCGCAAAAGAAATTTGTATTGCTGGGTTTATTTTAAAAATTATGATGTATAAGGCGATTAATGTAATTCTTTGTGATTATTCTAAGTTAATTACGCTGAACTTTGACTTGTTTTGACTAACAATTTAAAAAAATGCAATTTTTCGTATCCGGATGATAGTTCATACAATTTATTGATTATGTAAATATAAATAAAAAAATTTGCATTGTTTAAAAACTAATTGTTTAAAAATTTAATTTTTGTATAAATTAGAAAATACGACATAACGTAAAAGCGTCCTCTTTTGAACGTTGTAATTGATTAGTCTCGTGCGTCAAACGAGTTGCCCACAGGTCAGATAAGGACAGCGCGCGTTAAAAACTTAGTGAAGAGAGACGCCGACGCCGGTCACGGGTCGCATTACTTGAACGAAGAGAGACAGAGGCGTACGTGGGAGGCCACCTGTCTGCGGCAAGTGTCTAGGTTAGCACCACCCCGCTCCTGCTGCTGCTGCCGCTACTGCACATGATAAATATATTGCCTGAGCCTTGTCAGCCGCTGAAATTGCAAAACTCCAACCACGACTTCAATAATTTCGAGATAATTCCTGCTATAACTCAAAAGTACCTGTCACACGCTAATAAACGCCACACGAATATTTTAGGGGCACCGTAATGGACACGAATTGTTGTCCTGAAGCGGTGATAATTAATGCATGAGCATGACATCCACAGTAACTTTTTCAGTATCCTACTTTTTTCTCGTGTCTATCTTCTCTCATTTTTATTACTTTGGCATCTTTATAGATGTAATATTTTAGACGAAAAACTCACATTTTTTATTAAATTTATGTTAAAATTTGAAATGTTTACTACATTTAAAAAGTTCAAAATTCAAACATTTTAGATGCAGTTAAACAAAATCTGGGTTTTCTGAAAAAAAATTAAATGATGATATTTAATTAGCGCAACTATGCGTTTTTAAAGTCTCGCTCTATAGGTATAGTAGTAGGTATAATTAAGAACTCCAAGTTTCTTCTCATAAGTTGAAACTAATTCTATAAGTAACTTTTCACATAGATCATAAATTTCAGTCAAGCACATTCATCTACCTTAAATTTTACCCTTTTTATTGCAAATGACATTATATATTACGTTTTGTTACGTCTTGTTGTCTTTTTAGGTTTTACTATTAATTTTTTAACGGGTTCATGCAAACTATGAAGTTATTGATAGTTTTGGTTTTGATAGTCATACAGTTGGCACACCAAGCAGCGTTCTTGAAGTTGAAGTCTCTAAAAACTAAGAGCCTTCCCACAAAATTCAGAGGGGGGTCCTACCCCCCCCCCCCACACAGAGAGAACTCGGGATCTGGTGGAAGAAACCCTTCCTGTTTATTCATCAGGACCCAGTCCAGAGTGATCTCTCTTCATAGAGAAGACTCGAGATCTGGTGGACGAAGTTCCCCTGTTCATCCATCAGGGCTCATTGGTCTCTTTTTCCATAGAGAGGACTTGGGATCTGGTGGAAAAGTCCTCCCCGTTCATCCATCAAAACTCAGAGTGATTTCATAGATCTCAGAGACGTCTCTTCATATAAAGGACTCGGGATCTGGTGCACCAAGCTCTCTCTGTTCATCCATCAGGACTTAGTGATCTCTATTTATAGAGCAAGCTCGTGATCTGATGGACGAATGTTTCCTGTTCATCCACCAGGACTCAGTGCCCTCTCTCTTCATAGACAGGACTCTGGATCTGGTGGACGAAGCCCTCCCGTTTCCCCAGTTCTCAGTGATCTCTCGTCAGAGGGAACTCTAAATCTGGGGGACGAAATCCTACGGTTCCTTTTGGACTCTGTGATTCGGGATCTGGTGGAAACCCAAATAGCCGAGTCAGCAGTAATTTATTGTCATAATCTCTCGTATCCAGCTGAGCGAAGCTAAAGGAAAAATTATTGTAACCCTGATTTTCTTGGACACTGGACACTTCTACCACAGAAAAACACATAAAACCAGAGTCTGAAAGAACATGGAAAATTCAGTGTTTTATTTAGACTTCGTATATTTTAAATACGAATAGGGTCGTTTTACACGGACTAAATATCGTATACTAATATCTGGTATCTGGTAATCTGAAGATCTGACCATAATTTTACCCCTAATAAGAATTGTAGAGTATAAAATTATCTATCCGGACCAATGAAAATATTTGTTCTAATTGTTCATAATTATTATTCTATCAAAAATAACAAAGCAGACATCTTGGGTGCCATCTTAAATATCATGCTTATATCAGGTCATTGCTTTTACTATTGCTAGTGTATTTTCTTTTGTTAAATTAAAGTCATTTCAAAAAAGCTTAATTGGTCCTTAATTATATTGGTATAGTGAATGCATTTCTTATAATTAACAGCCGTACAAATTATTGTTGTTAAAATGTTGATAAGATTTAATTTTTGTGCCAGGAAATGCATCCGTTCATAATGTGCTTGAAATTAATAATTTGCAAAAAACAACTGTGCAGTTCAGTTCTCTGTTCAGATGTAGGTAATTTAAATAATAATTAACATTACAGTCATTGTCGTTTACCAGCATTTAATTACTTTTTGATAATAAAGGATGTTGGTATATTTGAATTATTGTTGTATTTTATCACATCGTAAAAGTTACCCACATTCCCACATAATATACCATAATTATGAATATTACCATGCAAATACCTACCTGTACCTAAATTTTGTTTAATATTGAGCTCTTTTATAACTATACAATATACAAACAAAGCGTCTCGTGTAATTAATTGATGGGTGAGACGTTTCGTATATGGGTCCTTTGTTTTAGAAATTTGAACATCCCCTTTCAGAAAAAATATAAGAGCAATTTTTATATCCCAATTAAAGACATCACAGTATATTTTTTTGTCTGATGTGTAAGGATTAGTAAAAGGATGTGTAAAAATATACAGGGTGTTCCATTTAAAAAAATTAAAAATATTTTCGTCGAGCAGCAAGTAATACACCACCGTGTAGAGATGATTTTAGGTTATTCTCCTTAATGAGTTGAATAACTTTTTTGTTTAAATGTATGCCTTAATTCAAACGGCTAGAGAACTATCAAAGACGGTCATATCAATGAATCGCCCTGTATAAACGTTGTTAAATATTCAACTTATGTGTTAATGTAATTAAATAATTGATTCACTCATGATTGACTATGGTTTTTGTAGAGAAAATGATCCCCCTCCCTTTCTGGCGAGCTTTTCTTTCGGTAGTTGTATACAACCAAACAGACAGACAGAAGGCAGGCACACCAGGCTCACATGTAGACAGACTGCGAGAAGCGGCACCAGATTCGATCACGCCTTGAGGCAAATATAACAAATTAAATATCGCCCCTCTGATGGATTATAAGACAAATAATATTAAACTGATTGTCACGTGTCAGAAAACATCTGTGAACTGAACCGTGAACCGCATATACATCTACGTATCAACGTATCTATAGTTAGAAAAGTTATTATGTGACCTAAGTTAGATACCTATACCTTTAACTTTTACAAAAATCCTTACAACGTCAAACTTCCTCTTTTTTCAAACAAATGCAATTTCTATAGCAAAAGTGCTTCAACGAATAATTTTTGCCAGTGTCAGGTAAAAGTATCACTTCAAATATCTCGAAAACGAATAAAAATATCAATCTGAGAATCTTGCATTTCGCGAGCGAGTAACGCTCATTTCTCGCGAGAAATCTCGCAAGTGAAGCTATAGAGGCTTCACGCGAGTCTCGTGAAATTCCCAGAATCTTGCATTCTCGCCTCACAAAAATTGAGAGATTTCTCGCGAGAAACGCTCATTTCTCGCGAGAAATCTCGCAAGTGAGGCTCTAATCTGGAGCAAACGCTGTTGTAAATAACACGAAAGCGAAAGGGGAGCTTAGTTTGGAGGAATTACCATTTTAACAATTTCCATCCTTAAGCATGAGCCACTTCATTACCAAAATTGTTAATGGTAACATACCAAAACCTCATCATTCAAAAGCTCTCTGAAAGTATAGAAATCGACAGTCTTTTTTTTAGTTTACTTAAAATTTTGGCCACTTACAATATTCAAAATTTACAAACATATTTTTACCCAATCACTTAAAACTTTAACTGATAATTTTTTTTCATATACAAAGCCAATCATATTTTACAATTTTCAGTCACATGTTCATTTTTACCCAATCACATAAAACTTTAACTGACAATCACCCTAGGGTAATTTTCAATTGCTCTGCAGACGCGATAGTGTATAAAAATCAACGAATTGTCACTTTTGACGTTAAATTTAAATTTAAAAAAAAATTATCTCGTTGAATATCCCTTGGGCATTGATAAATCCTCATAATTTTGTCTATCTTTCAAGTACATTTTTTGTACTTTGTATGTATTTTGTATGTACTTTCTATGTACTCCGTATGTACTCTATGTACTAAAAAATGTACTTTCAAGATATGACAAAATTATTTCGGTTGTTATCAATGCCCTAGGGTTATTACAGTTGAAAATTATATTTAAATATTGATAGTTAGGGGACTATCTATAGACTCACTATAGAATATTATATCTTATACATTTGACTTATGTAATTCAAAAAGAGCTCCCGTTCCCGTTCATTGTTCATTATTATTTAAATTATATAATTTCCGCCCACAATTTAAGGAGCAATATTTATCTGATTTCTGCAAGAGCACTTTTGATGTAGGTTTATAAATTGGAAGATTTTATTCATATTTAAAAAAAATCTCTCTTTTTATTTACTACCAAAAGAAGCGCCTAATCGCCGTAGTTAAAATTTAAAACAAAATATAATTAAAGACAAAAAAAGACGAAATTTATATTTTGTAGAGCAAGTACGACAATTAACAAATTACAAAGTGAAAAAAAATGCATCAAAAAATGTTGAATAAAAAAGTGAACCCGCATTGTTCATTTGTTGTCACGTTCATTAATGTAAGCTATTTGATTCCGACATTAAATATCGGAAAATATAAATTAGGTCGTACGTACGTACGTATATGTATACAGGTGTAAAAAATTACTCTTTTTACGAGTACGGTTGTTGTAGTAGAGCGTCATATGAACCTGTTCTATGTGATGGAGCGATTCTGGATTTATGTGCGTTCCCGTTTGCTGTTGCCGTTTAATCTTTCGCGCTTTCCATCCCACTTTCCTTGCCACAAACGATGCAGCACGGGCACGTTTTCCGTCTTTGGCACTCGCTCATCTGGATGGGAAAAGCGTACGAGCGAAAATGATTTCACATTTTCAGTTTTTTTTTCAAAAATTTTTAAAACTTTCTATTTCATAAAATAAATACGTTAACAAAATGGCAATTTCGTGGTTTCAATTTAAATTTAAAAAAAATTATTTTGAGCCGTTTAATTAAAAATTGTTATATAAATAATTAAAAAGCTTAGTTATTTTTTTGATTATCATCGCTAAAATGAGAAAATAATTAAATTTTATTATTTTACAGAACTTTCAGGTATACTTTTACCCTTTTAAAACTATTTTGAAAATAAAATAAAATTTTTAATTTTTACAAAATTTAAGCAGATTTCAAAACACCTTAAATTTATAACAAAAACTTTAAAATAGATAAAAATGTACTCTTCATAAAGTTATAAGTACTGAGATTATCGAACAATGAAGATATCTTAATAACGAGCATGATATTCGCTTTCTCATCCTTTCTTCCGATGCCCCTGCAATCGACGGCACGCGCACCCGGACGCCAATTCACAGTCATCGCGTTCACATGATAACTTAAAACCGTTCGAATTTAATTTTGCGCATTTTTGGCCAAAATAACCAAAACAAAGAAATTAAAATAAAACTTCATGTTTACACTTTAACAAATTTATTTTTGTTGTGCGAACTCTACCAAGGTTAAAATTAAAAACGCCGGAGCCAAAAGATTTTTTTGTTTTTTTTTAATTACAATCCAAACGACTTCTGAGCTTTTTATACCTGCCTAAAATCTTGTAAACCGTTTGCTGCCGTAAAACTAAAAAAAGTCGTGCTCATTAGATTAAAAATAAATTAACGTGTAATTTTTTGTAAGTTTTCTTAAAATTTTTGTAATGATAAATTATTTTTAATAGGTGTGTTTGTAAGCCGCACAGTGCGGATCTAGACCGCCCAAAGAATTCATTCTTTTTTTTAACCCACCCGCCACCACGGTGCTTATTATATAAAACCCACGCCAAATTACGAATCTGAATTCTTCGGTTGTTGGAATTCACGTCGTTAAAGAAGGTTAAGGAAGGTGTTGGTGTTTGTTGCTAAAAACGTGATGTGGTGACCGTTTCGTCACTTTTAGAAATCCGGATTTTTAAATGACTTATAATAACGCAGATCGTTTTTAAGAATTCTAACACTTAATTTATCTCGCGTGAGACAAGCGCGAAATGTATGCAATTTTGGTTGATGCAAGGATTTCTCGAAGGTTCTTATTAGAGCAATAAATCTACATAAGCAAAGAAAACACAGTTCTCAACAACTCCAACAGAAGACAAAATTATAGGTGCAATGTAAAAAAAATTATTTCAAAATTTAATATGCAAAATATATCTTTTGAAGTAGAAATTGCATAAAGAGGAAGGTCCGCACGTCATTTCATACGCATGGCGCCAGTTCAGACATATCCATACATATGATCTTATGAAGAAGTACCCTTCCTCTTGGTAAAAAGATTATAACAATATAAATAAAATACTTTGATTATAATGTGCAGTTGAACGATACAGTCAAAGTTTCTAACTTCTAAGGAATACATTTTTTCTCAATTTAGACTCGAAAATGGTGCGGTGTTTTACATAACACCGTTGGGGATCTCCTAAACTCGAAGATGGTCAAATTACCAAAAAGCTGCCTATTTTTATATGCACTTTAACCCTAGAAAGGCCACGATTTGAAACGACCAAGTACTACCATTGGGGTCAACGAGATCCCAATTACTATAGCTATAGAAATGATAAAACTGTGAATCTTTTTAAAAATTTTACGGTGACGTTGGAATACTAATTCAATAATAATTTTATAAGAATAAATACTTAATACAATTATTTACATTTTCCCCACAAAATAATAGCTACTTAAAAGATTTAGTATTTTGAACAGTGCCTGCTAATGTATATGGATTATTAAATGTGACCAACTTTGTGTAGAAAACAACGGCTCTTATTTTGAACAATTTTTGTAAAAATCTATTATTTTAAATGATTATCGTCAATAGCTTTAGTTGCTGACACCAATTAATACTAAATAAATAATGTTTTACGAGTTTTTTCTTTTAATTTATTTTTTTCTGCTTTTAATTTATTCGTAACAAGCTTATCGTAGCCAATCCAGCGGCCGTGGCGCAATGAAACATTAGATTTGAGTGAAAAAGCTTACACAGTTAGCTAAGCAATTGAATACCCTTTGTTTTTTTTGAACAATCCGCTTGCGGGATGAAAAATAATGTAGATTTAGCTTTTACAATTTTTCTTTAAAATTTTCTTAAACCCTAATACGGATGCTTTACCTTATTGAAAAGATAAAAGAATTCTCACTCTTATGAAACTAAAAAATGTATAGTGCAATTTAAAAAAAATAATGAAGACGCCATCAGCCTTAGCTGTTTGGGAAATAATAACTTTTTTTTCACTAAAATTGTAGACAAGGTCTTCTTATTTAATTTTATATAAGGTTTTATTTGTCTAAAGTTACAAATAAACCCTTACCAATATCGTTTTATTATTATTGCAAAATCCTTAAAAAGCTCTGGCTAAAACAGGCTTAAAATTTTCCAGGACAGGCTCAATCTGCCTTGGCGTATCCCTGGCTACGGCTCTGCTATGAGCTATCGTTCCAAACATTTACTACTACGTTTTCAAAGACAACTTTCGATTGAATTTTGCCAGCACATTGAACTTTTTATTGGCCTATTAAAAAGAAAAAATAATGATTTCCACGATGCCCTAATTTAAATAAAGCCACCCTGTATATTTTTGCATTTTGAATTGATAGTACTTACTTTTGGTTTGGAATCACTTTCATTTGAAGTGGAAATTGAAGAAATATTAATGTTTTAGAGTAGGCTCTATTTTACACCACAAATCAGGTGTAGGTGTAGTTCCACAGGGTGCATGAATATAGGTATTTATTTGTGTGGAAGAATCAAAAAGCTCAAGAGATTGAATCAATCACTTATTCAAGTTCAAGTATTAGTATTCTTAACACAATCTCATCGTAAAACATGTAGGTGATGTAGGTAATAATTTATTTATTCCATGTATTAGACTATTAGAATCGAATACTTTGTTTTATTCCCGTTCTCTTTGCACAGTTTCTAATTTCTAAATGTTAAATTGTATGAAAAAATTTGTTTGATAGTTAGGTATAAAGTACTAAATGTACTTACTGAGTAAGTGTTAGTTACCATAAAAAGTCTGAAAGCCACCCATGAAACATATGTGAGAAAATTTGGTCAAGGAATTTAGACATTACCTTAATCTTTTAAGTCGATGTTGAATGCGTCATGTCGTTTCTATAAACTTGACGTAATAAAACTAAGAAATTAAACATAAAATTTTATGTTGGATTTTAAAATATAAAAATTTGCATATTTCTAAAGTGTATTTTAATTCGTAATAAAAAAATATTAACAAATTAGGTTAAAAAATAAATAAAAACGTTTTAAAAGTACCATATATACGTAGTGTATGTGGCGGCAGGTCAACCCAAGCGTCGCGGCGTGGTGGTGCAACCCGCGCCTTACCACCCTCAGAAGTCTGATTACCGGCACACGCCACCCCCGCACACTCACCCTATTGTTAAATGCGCGTATATAATAGCTGCGGCTAAACGCTCATAGACACGGCTTGCTTAATTTTTAGTTTCACGCGACTTTATCGAGCGTGAAGGTGTTTTATTCTTCATTATACTTTTTTGCGCTAATAAACTCAATGCACTTTTTTAACAATTCTCGTTACAAACAAAAACCAAAAAAAACTGATATGAAAAAGTCAATATTTTGTTTTTTTAAACAAACTCGATGACACTTTACAACCCTTATTTTTTTATTCTCGCCAACCACTTCATCTACGTCTTTCAAACAACAAGAAATTTATACTATGCTCGAGTTGAAAAGTTTTCTTTTAGTCTAACTTTGTACTATGTTTTGTTAACAATTTGGAATACAAAAAATGGGCAAATCAAAAAAAATTGTTGTAAAAAAGAAGCTGGGTGGTGAACTAAGTGCCATATTCATTTTTATTCGGTCAGTCAAACTTCAATCGTTGAAAAAGTAGACAACCGCAAATGTAGTGTTTTGCACATCAAGAAATAAAAGAAAAATAAAAAAATCGTAAAAATAAACAGTTCGAAACAACAAAACGTTTTGCGGCTCTTTGCGGTTATAATAAAAAAAGACCCTTATTTTGTTAGTTATCAAGTTAAATTACAATCAGAGGCGGATTTGTCAATGGGCGCAATCTGGGGTTATCTAACAGTATTACGTATTAGGGGCCTCCAACATGTACAACATATAGCGACAGACACCTCAAAAAGGTTTATTTATTGGAAGAAACTACATACTTTTTTGCCCAAGTGTAGCCAGGTGCGACTGACTATACTTTTCCGAGACGCAGATATTTCTAGGGGCCCGCAATATAAAATTTTGGATTGCTTAGTCTAACGTCTCTGACATTTATGAAAAATCCCACCCGAGACCCAAGAATTATGGCAGTGTATAGAAATTATTCTATAGCAGAATATTGCCTCAAACAATTCCTGAATAAGCGTGGTGGATCCACTAAAACTTAATGCAAAAAACTGAAGGCCTTCCTAGGCTACCGATCTTGTAGTAGGGTGATTATTGAAGATTCTAAGATTGTCGTTTGAACTAATTTTGAAGATTTTGTACTATAAACTGGGCATGAGTGGATTCCAAAACAAGTCACCCTTACATGTCGATCCTCTTGATGTACAGTCAGCATCACAATTAATGGCCACCCTGGCTATACGTCTAGCACGAATTGTGGATGCAATCATCATAACGCCCCCTACTTAAATTGAGTGGTAACTTTATTTTGCCAACAAGTAGTAAATTAACAACCTCCCCTTCTGTCCTTTTGTCGTAGTTGGCTAATATGCACCCTGGTTATACGCCAGGGTGGCTAATAATTGTGAAGCTGACTGTACAACATACTATACTCTTGTAGCATTTTAGAAGTCACCACCGGAGCAGTCACCTCGAGACTTGAAGTAGCTTCACCCTGTATAAATCTGGAAATGGCGGAATTTTCAACTTTAAGGACTCCAGAAGCTGTAGCGCTTAGCGCCCCTTGCCAGTCCGCGCCTATATAGCCAACGGACAACTTAAAAGTTCTGTTGGAGTATCTTCTCTTATCCAGAACGTAGAAATGTGAATGGCTGGGGTAGAGCTCTTCAGTATGATCCGATATCACAGAGCCATTTCTACAGATTTTATTAGGGTTTTACCTCCATCGAAACCCTTTCAATCATTGCCCCCCCCCCTTCTTGATATACATTAAATAAATAATATGGCATATTTAAATAATTAATGAAAGTAGGTCTCGTTTTTGTGGATTGTGATTTAAACGTCTCTATACGCCGCTGATTTTTACCCTTTCTTGAACGATTTGATATTGTGTGATATTACGGTGTGAATAAAAACTGATGCCATGCATCATCGTGCCCACGGATAAAATATCGGGCTCTTATAATAGAATAACTCGAGAAGTGATCCTGTAAAATTTATCAACGTAAATAAAATATTTTAATAGAGTGTTCTACAAATTTTAAACTTCTAACAGCCCAACAATAGCCCTTAATACTCCAGAGTATATGAACACGGAATCATTTGAACTCGGTCAATAGGTAAACTTCGATTTTGTTTACGATAGAACTGTAGCTATACAGGGTGGGCCACGTAACTTGTAACCTCTTACGATTTTTAACTGCAACCCAAATTACAAATATCATTACAGTCTATACTATTTTTCCACAATTGTAGATAGTGACTCATTCCTAATATAGGTTCATAAGCTTTAGCTAACTATAGCTTCTATTAAGATAGATGCAGAAAACACGTGCCGCTTGAATAACATAACGTACCAGGTATAATTTTTTAAGATGAGGAGCGGTAGAGTAGGGATAAGTTCGCGCAGGTTTGGCCACACCCCTTTATAATTAAGACGTTGACTACGGCGTTGGAGGGAAAAAATACCAATTTAGGTATCTGCGCATCCCCTCATCTCGTCACTTTAAAATATTTTACCTGTAATTGTCCAAACTGATCTAGACTCGAATGATATTTGTAATTTGGATTTCAGTAAAAAATCGTAAGGGGTTACAAGTCACGTGACCCACCCTGTATAGTTGCTAATATATTATTAAAATATGAATACATGTTTGCTGTTAATAATTTATATTAGAAGTAAAATCACTGTCAGATTAGACCTTATACAGTCATGTTCTGAATAGACACGGCAGATTCTAAACGTTATCGTGATCCGTGGATGGTATCGATTATATGAACGGATTCCGATTCGTTAAACTTGGAAAAAATTTTATTTAATCAATGTAATAGATAAGTTTGTGCTATACAATTTAGATTAGAGGTAAAATAAAGGCCAGATTCATCCGTACAAGTATTTACAGGAGAGGACTAAGATGAGTTTAAGGTTCCAAACTCTCAAGCTCAAAGAATGTTCAGATACGGATGATGGCTTTCCTAAACCTTAATTAATCAGCTTTTAGATTTGATATGTTATTTGCTAATTTTTATAAAATTGAACGAAGTCATAATGTGGATTTGGGAGCTGGTAGTATCGTATTACCTTAGGTACAGAAATCGTAAAGGTTGAATGCTTTAAAAAATCACAAAAAGTATTCGGTAGTAAATTGAATTGTAATACGTTCATTTATGCGTAAATGCCTCCACATCATTGAAGGATTGGAAGTCTGGACTAATACTGGTAGTCCTTATGTAAACAAGGTATTAAAGACAATAGACTTGCTTATCTACCGCCTGCAGGTCTTCTAGGTATGTACCTAAGAAACCCATTAGAGCTATAAAAAAATGATGTTATTGCTATAAGAATTACACGGTGTGAGAAGTTAATTATTATTAGAAAAGATGCTGAGTAACGAAATATAGAAAAAAGTTCGATATTTGGGAAATCCGTAGGTAACATTAGTAGGTGTTTATTAAGAAATTAACCCAGTTTCAATTCATTTTAAAATCGCAACTATGTCCACAATTTTCTTTATATTCATATTGAATATTATTACATTACAGATTACAAGATTACGAATACAGGATTACGTTCTTGAAATTTTACGAGATGCAAAGCAGTAACCAACGCCTCTCCATAGGTTAATATTTCAATACCGTCGTCCTCGTCGACGCTCGATGAAGGCGATTAACTGTAGGTGGTTTTGAGGGCAGGAGTGGTTCTGTTCTGCCCACTACTAGCGATGTTGGTGTCATGAGAAGTCAAAACCACCCGGGTGTAATATGATAACTGGAAATCAGGCATGTGTGGGTTTTGTTTGTAACAAGACCTGAATATCATCAGTTATGAGAATATCATCGTGGGAACTTGCAAGTTTAATGAAATATCAGATTACTGTTGTAGATTAAAATTATCGGCATTTTTGGAAAACGCAAAATAATTTAGTAGAAAATATTAATTAGTTGTAAACTGTTTTTAAATTTAATAAAAACAGTTACAAATAATAATAAATGTAAACATTTAAAACGTTCCATTTCTTTTCTTTTTCATTCATATTATCTTCTTTACGTAGGTAGAAGATAGGTATACTAATCTTATATCAGATTTTCAAAAAAGTAATAAAATTCAAAAATTACAATTTTGATACACATTGTGACATCTATTAGATATTTTAGGAACTAAACAAATCAATATGAAAGAAATTATCCTATTTAGTATTGATTTTTAAGTGTCACAGAAAGGATTATTCAAAATTGGAAATAATGTAAAATTTGAAATAATTAATTCATATTATAATATTTAATTCGAAGGAATTTAATTAAATATGCAGTGAAGGCACCGTTTTTCTTCACATTTTTGTACGACTGGTTGCCTACGTTACCTTGAAATGTCAAAGTGACATTAGGAATAATTTGTTTACATATCATATAACAGACTTGCATTTTTAAATAATAAAAGATGTATAAAAATTCTCGTCCGCAAAGGTGAAATGTAAATAAATTATTTTGCATAAAATGGCATATTTTCATTATCGATGTGGTGAAAGAATAACTTTACAAAATGAAAATTGTACTGCAGTTAGAAATGATAATGATTTCGATCATGGGCTTGTAATCACAGCAGAACCACTGGCAAATGATGTGCTCTTTGAAATTAAAATCGATCGAAAGGTAAGCTAGTTGTGTTTATTAAATTGTTTTACTAGTTTTTACTTTGTAGGTTAATTCTTGGTCGGGAAGCCTTGAAATTGGTGTCACCGAAGTTGATCCACTACATTTTGATTTTCTGCCGTGTGCTTCTCGTTTACAAAATGGAACATGGGTATATTTAAGCGATTTATATTGGTTACAATTTTCAAATTGATTGTTGTAGATTATGGCAGGAAATTCTGTTCTAAAAGATGGTGCTTTATTAGTTGAAAGATATGGAATAGATTTAGATAGATTAAATCAAGAAGATCGTGTCGGCCTTATGAGGACAAGTGAGGGAGATTTAATTTTTTACATAAACGGAGATTCACAAGGTGTTGCTGCTGAAGGACTTCCTTCAGTATTATATGCAGTAGTTGATTTGTATGGTAAATGTGTTCAAGTAACCATTACTAGTCCAAGTTTACGGGAACATAACAATGATGATTGTTTAAGCGGAAGCTCAGTTTTAGCAATAGATAATGATATTCTTAATGTCACTTTAGGAGCTGACTTAAGTGAGCTTAGTTTAAGTAGTAGCAATAGTTTGGATATTAGAATGGATATGAACGTGAGGTAATTAATTTGTAGTACAGGTTTTTATAAATGGTTTGATAATATTTTGCAGTCTTAGCTTGCCTGAAGAATGTCCACGTTTCGACAAATTGAAGTTTCACGAAAGGTGTGGTTCTTTAGTTCGTTTATCAAATGGCCATAGAACTGCAGAGCGCAGAAGGCCTTTGGATGAGTTTAATAATGGTGTGGTTATGACACATAGGCCTTTACAAGATACAGAATTGTTTGAAATTCGAATTGATCGACTTGTAGATAAATGGAGTGGAAGTATTGAGGTAAGTTGAACCATTTATAACTCAATGATGAACTTTACATAAATATGAAGCACCAGTCAGTCAAAATGAAATCATTTTATTTAAATTCAAGACCTAAAACACATTCATTTAGAGAATTTATATTTAGGCACTTGGTAAACCATGAAATATTTTTAAATTAATGCTTGAAAATGTATGCAATTTATGTGATTACTTTGGGAAAACTATAAATGTGTATGAGACCATAATTTACATTTTACAATGTAGAGCAAACAAGTTCTGCATGGAATATTGCAAAATGTCTTTTCTGTGTCAACAGATGGGTATTACTACTCACAATCCTGCGACTTTAGTATTTCCTGCTACAATGACCAATATGCGTAGTGGAACAATTATGATGTCTGGTTGTGGTATTTTAACAAATGGTAAAGGTACTAGACGCGAATATGGAGATTTTAATTTGGACGAATTAAAAGTTGGGGACCGAGTTGCGATGATGCGTAAAACAAACGGCGATTTGCACTATTTTATAAACGGATCTGATCAAGGAGTTGCTGCTCATAGAGTACCAACTTCAGCATGGGGCGTCATTGATTTGTATGGAATGACTACTAAAGTTTCCATTGTAGAAAGAGACGATCGCGAAGTGCACAACTTAAATATGCGCCGCAGTACTCGTATGGAAGAGCAATTTTATTCCTGCATCGATCCTCAACCAGTATCTGATTATTACGATCGCTTAACTTTTCATCCAAGTTGTGGTGCTCACTCTCAAGTTATTAATAATGGAAGAACGGCGCTTCGTCCAAACGCAGCAGATGATTTTAATAATGGGGTTGTTTTAACATCTAGGCCTTTAAAAGTAGGTGAAATGTTCGAAGTGCGTTTAGATAGGGTTGTTACCAAATGGGCAGGTTCGATCGAAATTGGAGTAACCACGCACAGTCCTACTAGTTTGGAGTTTCCATTTACTATGACAAACGTTCGTTCTGGTACTTGGATGATGACCGGTAGCGGAATAATGCACAATGGAATAACAGTTTTGGAACAGTATGGCGTTAATTTAGATCGTCTTCAGGTTGGAGATAGGGTTGGTGTGGTGACTAAAGAAAGTGGACTTTTACACTTTTTTGTTAATGGTGAAGATCAAGGAACTGCGGCTACAAACATTGCTGAAAGAGTCTATGGAGTAATAGGTAAGTGTTGTGTTTGTATTTTATGTAAATCAATGTCCGTCGTACCTCGCCTTCCTCGCGTCAAAATGTTACCACTAGTTCAATATACTATTATACAGCATTAGGAACATGTATTGTATTAGGAAGAATAGGTGTTAATTTTATTCAAGAAATACTCTATTTTCCACCTAATTACTTTAAAATACATTGATAGAGATGTTAAGTTGAGCAACATCTAGTTTAGGCATTGTTGAGTTGCGGAAAGTTAAAAATAAATTACAATGAACGGCGTACTCACACCGGACGTGCTCGCCTTCTTGTGTGCGTTTGACCGGAACAAATTAGCGCATGTGTGGCTTTATTGTTTTGGAACAGACCTTTAATTAATTGAGAAAATATCATTATTAGTGAATGAAAATGTGTTCATTGCATGTAGTTGGCCTAAAATGGCATTTTTTCCCAAGAAAATAGTCTTTAAATGTAAATTTTGATTTTGACTAATATTTAACTAGTTCTTCATCTGGAATATGAAAACTTTAGGTAATATTATGAGTAGAAACTATTTAATCAATAACGTTGTTACTGCTCTTAAAAATATTATAAAAGGGAAGTGATAGATCCAATGCGAAATCAGAGTAGGATGTGGAGAAAAGTCTTACAAAACTTCCTTACTGCATATTTCTGATTTGAGGGGGGTTCAGTTCAAACCGAAAAAAGTTTGTTTGTTGATTTAAGAGTCCCTTCTACGTTTTTTCAAATTTTTTACATTACCAACAAAATAAAAATTTACAGATTTATATGGCCAAGCAGTAGAAGCGTCCATAGTTGATATGTACGACTACAATTCTCCTGATACACTTCATTCTAGTCTTTCAAATACCACGCTTTACAGGTAGGTACTTTACCTTTCCAAAACGATTTTTATCCTAATTCAAAAATCATTTTCAAAGCGACTTGCGTTTTCACCACGTTCACGGCAAAAATGCACGTATAATAAATAATGGACAAACGGCCGTGAGACCCAGACCATTAACTGAATTCAATGATGCTATAGTATTCTCCAGTAGACCCTTACGAGACGGTGAACTTTTCGAGGTTACTTTAGAAAATATGGTCGATAGATGGTCTGGAAGTATTGAAATTGGTAAAATTACCAAAAAATCAAGTAAAATTCTTATTTAATTCAATTTTTTTAAAAAGGTGTAACGGCAGCTCGTCCAGATGAATTAGAATTACCCAGTACAGCTACGGATTTAAAACAAAATACTTGGATGTTGAGCGGCTCGTCGGTTATGGAAAATGGCAAAACTATACGAAATAATTACGGGTGCGATTTAGATACGCTGGAAGCGGGTATTAGAATTGGAGTTATGCGTAATTCTGAAAAAGCTTTAGAGTTTTACAAAGATGGTGTTCCGCAAGGACAAGCTTGTCTCATACATCACACTAACATTTATGCCGTCGTTGATTTATATGGAATGTGCGCCCAAGTAAGCATTCCTTGCATATCACCAATAGCTCCATTAGCTTCAGTTGCAGTAGATAGTTGTCCCCGATCGGATACTTCAGTCTCTCTACAAGCTGCTAGCGTTGTTCAACCACAAATTGAAACTGATTTACATAGGTAACAAAATATTAATCCCAAAAACCGTTCGCTTAATTTGGATAACTATTTAGGTTCCACGAACATCATGGAAAAGGTTTAAGTTTGAGTGAAGGTGGTCGAGTAGCAGTCAGAGGGCGAGATTTGCGACATTGCATAGTGTTTGGCGCAACTCCTTTAATACAAGATGAATTATTTGAATTTACAATCCTCTCGTTAACACCTCATTTATCTGGAACAATATGTGTCGGCGTATCTGGAAATTTACCAACTTCCTCAATTATGAATTTACCTCAAGATTGCTGTTACATAACAGGCAAGTAAAATAATTTATTGATGAAATAATTTAAAGATGGAAAACTGGGGAAGAATTATTTATAAAATTAGAAAACGCGTGAATTTAACTTTGAAATTTATTTTTATTCTTCTACAGGAAATGAATTGTATTGGAAGAATAAACTTGTTCAAAACTTTACCCCAAATTTAAATTGGCTTCGAGTTGGTGATAGAGTAGGCCTTTTAAAAATTCACGATGGAAGCATAAAAGTTATTATAAACAACGACGAATTGTATTTAAATTTATCAAATTGCACTGAAGAACAGTATGTAGTGTTAGAATTGCGTGGCTCGTGTTCGGCGGTTGCTGTAACAAGTCGTAAAGTTCCAACAACACCTCTTACAATTGGTCACATGCACGATAGTTTAGAATTAACGTTAGAACCTGACCAAGTTAAAAACGAACCAGTTCTCGAGTTAGAACCAATTGAAGATTTCAAAAATGTGGAAACTTTAGTTCGTTACGAGTTTCACGAAAATCACGGTCGAAATATTGAGGTGGTGGGAGATAGACTTATTGCTAGAAGAGTGGCATCTTACAATCAAGGTTTGGTGATTGTTCAACCGGCGCTACATCCTGGTCAAATGGTTAAAGTGCTTTTGGAACAATTGGACATGAAGTGGTCGTCTTCGCTTATGTTAGGCGTAGTTTGTAATCCTCCTGATAGACTGACTTTGCCTGTTTCTGGTTTGGCAATTAAAAGTTCCTGTTGCATCATTGCAAGTGATTGGATATCTTCTAATGGTGTTAAGGTATTTCTTTGATTGTCTTAACGTATTTTGTGTTGTACTGTGTGTTTTTCAGTCTAAATCAAGTTATAATAAATTGAGTTCCCTCAGTCCTGGAACTACAATCGGTATTATGATTACCGAAAATGGTTTGATACAATTATTTATTGATGGCGTTGCCGAAGAAGCCGTTCAGTATTGTGTTCCCAGTGGCCAGGCTTGTTATGCCGTTTTTGACTTATATGGACAGTGTCAACAAGTAAAAATTATTTTTATTTTTGTCATAGATCTTAATCTCTCTGCTCGTAGATTAGAATTTTAAATGAAAAAGAAGAAGAACCAACCACTTCATCAGCAGTTGATTATGAAAAAGCTGATTTAGAATTGGGCGAAAAGGAAAGATCGGAAGCTAATTTATCTTTACCATTATCAATAAATAACACTCTCAGTGTGTCAGCTACATACCCTAAAAGTAATCCTATTACACCTCACAAACCGTGTGATTATTTACAGGAGTGTGAGCACTACAAAAAAATGCTATTATTGCCTGGTAATTGAAAATATAAATTAAGTTTAAGCAAACTAAATAATTGTTGTTTTAGATGAATTTTTCGCTCCAGATGAAGCAGTTTGTTTTTGTTCCAATTGCTGTAAATCTAATGATGATTTAATCAAAGATGAATTACCTAGAGGTAAAGTTTTTCCAAAACTTAAATTTACATAAATTTCTTCCTGCTTTAATTTTATTTTTATTCTTTAATTGGATTTTTTAGGTTGGGTCAAGTTTCCATTGCGCAATTTAAACAATTTACAAACAGATAAATGGCATACAGCTTATTATGGCACTAAATTAGGTTTTGTTAGAACTATTTTGGATCGAGGTCAACCTTTAACTAAAGGTAATTTTGTGATTTTTTTAGATGTCGTTTTATTAACATTACTGATTGAAAATAGGTCAGGAGCAATGGGGCAATTTGGTTTGTCAGAAAGGCGACGACTTACAAATTGTTTTTCATCCCTCTTTACAGCAGTACACTACAGAAGGATTTAAAGTAGATGGAATTAAAGAAGTTCACGCTGCATTTCAGTTATTAGTAAAACCAGGTGCTTATTCAATTTTACGCGATTGTTCAGAATGGAGTACCAAAGAAACTGGGGCACTTGTGTTGTGTTCTTTATTATTACGAATTCAAGTGCCATAAAACGATATTTTTGATCTCAAATTTTGATTATTATTATTATTGTACTAGTCCTTTTTATTACATTATTTTTATGTACATTCCTGATCGTCTTATAATTAAATTGTTTTTAATAAAAATATTGATGTTGTTCATGTTTTTTCTGCTAAGTAAGTGGTTGCCCAATGGATCAAATTTGAAACTGATGTTTAAACAAAAAGTTATTTGGCTCTTTTAAAACTATGATGAAACCCATTTAAACACAAAAGTGTATGAAAACTCATAATGATAATTTGGTTTAGGAAAGCTGCCAAATAAAGCTTGGAAGTAAAATGTAAGATAGCAGGAATAATGCACATATTATCATTAAATTATCGTGAGATAAGTGGATAAGTATTTGAAAGTGGAGACGTTATAAAGGCGACTGTTTGAGGGCCGGGATAAGACTGTTATAGCAAATAACAATAAAACGTTGATGAACTAAATAATGAAGAAAGTTGCATGAAGTATAATAGACACATAGATAACAGGACCGCGTCGAGCTCATTTTTAGCCTGGAGCATAGAGGCAATTCGAGTAGTGCCCTCAGCAGTCGCGTATCTAAGCGTATCCCGCAAAATCCTGAGTGGGGCCCTTACTCATTCCCGTTAATAATCATTTTGATTAACCACAATTCGATTTTATAACGAAAATTCATACTAAATGATGTTTCTGGGACCCTTTCTATCCTAAGGCCACAACGCGGGCCCTGCGAACCCTTTATTTACGCCACTGAATTTAGAGTTCATTTGTGACTATTTCTAAAACTCTTACAACCGACCGACTTTTAGTTGCTTATTGTCGAAACATCTGTGTAACTTTACAAGGGAAGAAAAGTATTTATAAAAAAAATACTTATACCCATTTCTTTTTTAAATTCATAATTACAAAAACAGACATTTTTAAAGTACCTCTTTAAACTAGCCTTGCACCACAGCTTTTAGAAGCTAGCGGCTTTTTCTAAGCCAATAAAAACCTATTTCTAGCGTCAGACGCTAAAACATGGGCCAAGTTTATCTTCTATTGGTTTGAAAAAAAGAAGCTGGATTCTAGAAGTTTCTAGAAAGGCTAGCTTTATGGTACAAACTACGTCATATTTTGGGGGCCCCTTTTACTCTGGAGCCCTCCCCCAACGCGCTCAGCATGCATTACCTACTCAAATTAACTCACTGAACACCTATTCCACCATGTTTTCCCATCTTTGATCAATTCTAAACGCTGTCCACTTCCAGGAGTTTCTGAAAGCGAGGACAAATTTCCTTCATCCAAGAATGCTGTTCTTTATTTTTAGGGCGACCTATAATACCTGTAGTAGGTATAGCATATTTATCCTTCAATGGTGTCGTTATTGTAATTGGGGCTTTCCTTGTTTAATAATTTCGGTTTTCGTTTTCTCTTCTCAAAGTCATTTGATTTCAAACGTGCCTGTCAGAGTAGCATACTTTCTCACTAAGTGCCTTGTTCATCCTATTTGATTATCACATTTGCCATCAATTCAATAGCTACCGATGCATCTCGTTCCGTAGCCAAAATCCAAAACGACTTATCTATCCATAATTCTCAGAGCTCCTGATGTTAAAATAATGCACCGTAATTTCGAAAGCGTTCTTGTCTTAGGTGTCTTTGCCTCTTGATTTACATTCAATTCTTGATTCAGTACATCTGCTTTCATTTCTTGAACCACAACCAATAAGTATGATATGAGTTGCTTGCGCTTATCTCTTTAGAACTGATAATTTTCTCGGGAGTCTCCAATTTTGGATTTTAATTCACCACATTTATTTTTATGCTTCCAGTAGCCTATCTACTCCATTTTTTTGCTATCGCTTTGTGAGTTCACGAACTCACAGCTTAAACAATACGAATTTGGGCATGTGCTCATATGTATTTAAATTTACATATCTGTTTAAATGAAATATAAACGTTAAATTACAAGTGTTTCTATTTGAAACACGCGACATTTACATTACCTACGATAGTTTTCTGTGGAATTTAGTGCAACAATCAATAATGATTTCGATTTGTTTAGAAAGGGTTGCCGACCTCTGGTACAGTCATACTTTCAGTTATCAAAGAATAACAAAATCAATGACCAACACAATACACAAAGAAAGATAGCAGATATTTTTAATATTTAATTTTGATATTGCTGGAACTTATAAAAAAAGCACATTTAGATCCTCAAAAGTGAAGAAAATTTAAGATGATGTCCAAATGGTTTGATTCCATAGTTATCACAGATATGAAACGGTCTTTTGCCACGCTAATTAAACATATGATTACCTGAGAGAACAAGGAGTCTTGAATCTAATTTAGTTAAGAAAAACACTTGGTAAGTACTACAAGAAGTTGTTTATTTTGAGGCCTCTTTGTACGTCTGTCTGTATACGCGTTGGAAGCACGGGATTTTTGCTGAATTTCTGTATAGAATTGAGTTATTAAGAAACTGCTCATAGATATCTTGTTGGTCTTTTTTCTCCTCTTCTGCATTCCAAATATATTTCAGAAAAGGAATTTCATCTACTGAGATTTATTGGGTCTAGGAAAGGAAGGAACTCAATTATTGAAACCAAAAACAAACAATTTCATAAAAACTTGAAATGGGAACTTGAGAATTATTTTGAGCCTTCAAGAAGATCAAAATTTTGCAAACTAATAATTTACGTTAAATTCGTGGACGTAAGAGATGCGTATTTTCATAGAATTTATAGTAAATTTTTAAGTATCAAATCGCCATATTGTTAAAACAATTAAAAAATTTAAGAAGAGGGGCGAAATACCTGTTTTATGGTAGCTTTTAGTATGCAACAATAAACCTTATTTAACGATTATATACAGTTGTTTTACCTGAATTCTTTTACATTATGAGTCACACAGGTGCACACACGTAGCAAGTCACAAAGTCAAATTCAAAAGCTGTTCACCTGTTGCATATCGATACAAAGATGGCTTAAAGCCATTTAAAAATTAATAAAAAATTACCTTTTTAACAATTAAAATGTAGTGAATAACATTTCGTTTAATTTGAATACAATTGAAGAAACGTTTAGTACAAATTTGTTTGCAATAAATATTTAAAATGAAGTGTTTAAAATTAAATATCGGAATAATTTTAATAATATTTTGTTTGTTGTGCGAATCTGATGCGGATTTGAATCTTTCTGGTGTGCCTTGTGGATCAAAAGTTTGTAAATCTCACGAATATTGCTCAAAATTTGATCGCCAATGTGGACCTTGTTCCAATATTTGTGATCCGAACCATCATAATTATGAACCAACTTTATGCAGATCTGATTGTCAAGGTATTTAATTAGTATTTTAATAATTATAATTAGTGGGAATATTTTTAATTTAGTACAGGTTTTTCCGCACGGAAAATTGCTTCTCATTATTTGTTTCCTCTGAGATGCGCGATATCGAAAAAAATGTTTTTAATTTATCTCTTAAACAAATTAAAAATAAATCCTAAAAGTACAAAAATATTTTAACAACTTATTTGTTTTTCTAATAATAAAAGCGCTAATTATCTTGGTTTAGTGTGAGTACCATCCATAAAACTTATAAGGAATAAACTCATTAAAAATGTAAATTAGCAAATTTGAGCCCATAGAATGAGTCAGAAAATCACCTTGTCAATCAAAATAAAAGAAAGTTTAAAAATTTTGCTTCCAAAATAGAGGTGCTTGAAGAATTAATAGACAATAATAATTAAGTACAAAAAAATTGCTAGTCAAAATCGATGAAAATAACATTCTTTGGTTAAGGTGTAATAAAAATAAATAAACAACATTCCAACTTAAAAATAAGAATTATTTAATATTTAAATTAAATAAGTAATCATAATGCTTAAATCGTGATTAGTGGTTTAGCAATAGGAAAATATTGAATTTTAATGTTTAGACAATGAGTAATTTTTGTTGTTTCAAATAGCATAAACAATAAGTATTGATATTTAATACCCACCTAATTAATTAAAATAAACAAATTGATAAGAATAATAAGGAACAAGAATTGTATTTCTATCAACAGCATTTTTCATAGTTTCGGCACGACCTGAATTTAACTGATGCTCAAAGTCCTAGGGAAAAAAGACCCACTTTACGCCCGCCAATATTTATTTTAAAAACCAATATTTATTTGAATTACTTCCATAAATAATCCAAGAATTGCGCGTATACTAAAGAGAGGACACCATTTGGAAAAATTATTTTGTAATAATTAAATATTTAAATATCTTCATTTTCGCATTAATAACAGTCGTCAAATATGCAGAAGAAACCTTTTAAGGAAAATTGAATTAAATGGTTGACTGAAGATTACCTATTTATATAGTGATTAGTGAACAAGCTACATGCTTCACAAATCAACCACTAAGGTCAAAATGTAATTCCAGAAATTAATGCATTTTTTTAAATGTCTGCAATTGTGGTCATTGGTCATCTTTAGCTTAGTCATTTACGCCAATATTTCCTCAACATTATACCTACATTATGAATACTCAGGATACAAAAAACACTCCATGTTTTGTAGTTAGTACCTAATATCCGAAGTTCACTATTGAATCTTGAATATTGAATTCTACTGAACGTACCTCGAGAAGATGTGAGTTCCGGCACTTTTCTTTTTTTTACGTAAGGGTGTGCGCAAATTAGAAGTTTCGAGCATAGAGTTTACATAGAGTCGTTTGAAATTTCAGCTAGAATCATATGTCCCTACAAGGGTGCAATATGCTCTATGCTCTCAGCTTTGAATTTGAGTACCCCAGAACGCTGTGGTCTATGCTATGCTCTAGACTCTATGCTCGAATCTTTTAATTTGCGCACACCCTAAGGTTCTTCTACTATAGGACCAACGCACTAATCTCTAAAATAATAAATTTGTTCAAGAATGAGGTGATCTGAAAATAATGTCTTATCGGTAGCTTAGCAAGAAATTTTTAAGAGGACGAACCATTAAGTTTATTATTTATTATAACAAATCCTTCAATTATAAAGTAATTTAAATTTAAAATAATATACAAAACTAACATACCAGTAAAGCTCGAAAAGAAAAGTGCCCTAGCTGCTTTTGCGAGTGCTTTTGTTTTGAAAATATTGACAAGAAACCTTGTTTTGTTGACTTTTCATTTGTTGGCTGTAATATAACATAATAATAAAACAAAAGATCGCGACCATTTAAAAACAAAGTTTATGGTGGTTTCGGAAAACCGAAACGTTTGATGAAAAGTCTGACTCCAGAATCAGATGTAGAAAATAGAGTTACTGCAGAAATTATGTGTCAGATTTTATAATTTTCGATAATAAAGAAAATACAGCCAAAAAACGAAAAGTTCGATCTGGATCAAGCTTAGGCGACAAATATAATTTCACACACGAGCGGACTAAAATCCAGAAGCAATCGTCATGTCAAGAAAATATTTATCAGTATCAGAGAGCGCGTCAAGTATGGAATAATCGCATTATTTTCTTTCCTGATATTAGGAATATCAAAAAATTGGTTGGACACGTCAAATTGATTTATTTTAAAACAAACATTTTCCAATAGTTTTTATTTATCTACCCCTCAGCCTTTTCGAGCAGTGACGTCATCGAAGGTTTTTTTTTAAATTGCAATCCCTAATTTGTTTTCGATATTTTGGATAGATAATGAAATTCTGATTTCAACAATATGTACATATTGTTAGATAATATTCTTGTAATACGCTTGTAATATTCATTTTCGTCTCTAGAGAAAAAAACGTTATTTTCGTATGGAGTAAGTGATGACAAAATGCTTACATTCACATAATGAGAGTAGAAAAAATATTTTCTTGACATGACGATTGCTTCTGGATTTTAGTCCGCTCGTGTGTGAAATTACTTTTGTCGCCTAAGCTTGATCCAGATCCAGATCCAACTTTTCGTTTTTTTGCTGTATTTTCTTGTACATGTTTGCATTTTAGACTCACAGTTTTGAAGATACAGTACAACCCCGTTATAAAGTACCCCTTTATAACGTTTTTCTGGATATAACGGACTAAATCTTTGGTCCCATTTTAATATTTGGTTTCTTTATTGTGTTTTTATAATGAACTTCCGGTTATAACGTACCAAATTTTTCGGCCCCTGATGGTACGTTATAACGGGGTTCTACTGTATTCATTTTTAAGAGTATGGACAGTAGTAGTGTTTTTAAATACAATTTTCGCAAATTAAAGCTTGGTTTAATATTGATGCTTAAACCATCATAAACTCACAAGAAGCATTTTATCGTTTCAAACCAAGCCAGCATCGTTTTTCCAATAAAAAATTTTTACTTCGCAAAAATATCATTTACAAATACCATCACTCTCTATACATTTAAAAATTAATATCTTCGAAACTGAGAAACGTAAGAACTTGAAATTTGGTGTCATTGTACATCACACTCTAAGGAGCCCTAGAAAGGTCTGAACTTCTTTACAAAAATACGGGGGTCGTCCTCCCTCCCTCCTCAATCTGCTCCCGGAGGGTTTTCCGGACTTGAAGTCTTTTCTATAAACCTTTAGGAGACGATTATACAGTGATACCAAATTTTAAGTTCATGAGAAGCCTAGAAGTGCTTAATTAATTATTGATACATAACTGTTAATAAGAATTTCATTATGCTTTTCTGAATTTTTTTTTCGGTAAACTTAATTCTTAGTTACTAATTATTAAAAGTGTAAGCATTTGTACCAAAAATTATGAAAGAAAGCTGCTATTTCAGCTAATATTTTAAGATTTTGAAAATTGAATTCACAAGAACTGTTTTAAAAAAATGATGAGGCAAATGCACATATTCTTACAATAAAAACTTTGATCTTTAGGGTATTGAGAACTCAATATAAAAATGCCAAAAATGTGCAAAAAATGGCAAAAGTAGATAATCAGTAGATAGATAATAAACATAAACCTACAAAAATTCTGCAGAAAAACAGTTCTGTTACAATTTACCTAGTAAAATTAGGTCATATTATTCCGGAAGGGGTTCTATCGTTTTAATACATCTTTCTTATCTAAATAAGATAAAACGTAAATTATCTATTATTAACAAATTATGTAGGAAACTCAAGGAAACCACAATTTTCAATGAAATGTCCAAATACGACGACCATCAGGGACTAAATAAATGTAAGTAGGGATATAAATATTTAAACATTTAGAAGAACATTTTTTTTAAATCGATTAATTAGAAAATTGATTAAATTAAAAAAATTTAAAAAGTTAGACAAAGTAGAAAAAATCAGTACCTTCAAATTTTTGAAAACGAACGACCGTTTCGTTAGCAGTCTCTTGAAAAGTTGAAACAAAATTAATTAGTTTTTACCTATGTTGGGTTAATAAGGCTAAATTAGTCTTTTATAGTAGTAAGTTGTAACCTACTAATAAATTAACGATAATGAGTTTATTCTGAGAAATACTTATTAATTCAATACTATTACGTTGCCCCTGTAAACCTCTACTCATAATGGTAGGAAACGAGCTATTTAAAAAATATTAAATTTCGAAGAACATCATGATTATTATAAACCAAAAAGTGAATCAGTTTCCATAATTTATACTAAATAAAAGAAACGTTCCTTACAATGTGGTTCAATTTGTTTAAATAAACGAGTACTTACCTCTCCTTTATAAGTGATCAGTGATCATAATCAATTTTTTTTAGAACAAACAGGTAAATAAAATTAACCGAGGCTAATTTAAATGTGGCTAATGAAACTCTTTAAAAGTTTAAAATTGCATAAGTTAATTGCACCATTTAAATAGGTCATAATCGTATTGGCGAATCTAAAATGCAATTTCAGCACTTTTTATTTATAATTATTATAAATTTAATTGATGTACGATTCTTCTTCAGTTAACGTGTACATTAAAAATATTTAATTTTTTTCAGACTATATTCATGATCTTTTTTACTATCGTAAAAATGAAAAATTTCCAGGAGAAAAAGAAGACTTACGTGGTATGTTAACAATCATTAAAATTTTGTATTATATTGATTTTTAAATTTTTATTGTAGAAGTTGTTAGCAGGTTACAGTTGATGGTGACTGTAAGCTTAACATTTTCTTGTCTAGTCCTATTGGCTTTTATTATAATAGTCAGTTTACAAATTTATAGATGGAAGAAAAATAATAACATCACTTTGACTAGTCTAAGAAGCAAATTTTGTTCTAAGGTAAAAAATTTTGATTTATAATAAGAATCTTGCCACTTCACGAGCCACCAGCTTGAACGTAACTTAAAATAATACAAAATACTAATGTGGCATAAATCTACATTAATTTTTAGGTCTAATGATTTTAAAAAAATGTTAATATTTTTCTTTTAATTTCTAGAAAAATGAACAAAACACAAATAAAGTATCTTCCACTAATGGAGTTACAATGGTCAATCACATAAGTGGAAAACCTGATTTACATTTAGATATGCCACCAATTGGAACACAGTCTGAACATAGTCCAGCGACTGTTTCAACTTGTATAAGTCGAAGACCTGCAGAAGATAGTGCTTTAGATTATGCTTATGATAATCGAGCCATGTCCAGCTCACCGAGTCCAATCACAAAACCCCATGAAAGCAATTTGTAATGTAAATTGCAGCAGACTTATTTTTTGTTGTGCTATAGAACTTAATTTTTATTATATTTAATTATTTGATTTACCGTCATCATCACATTTTTCCATTTTTACAACTTAGGCTTAGAAACAGACGATTATATTAATATGTTAAAGCATATTTTAAGTATTAAGTTTGAAATTTTATTTAGTAGTAGGTATCTCATTGTTAAAATTTAATGTTTTCTTTTTTAAGTTAAGTTTTATACAAATTTTAATTGTGATTTTAGATCAAAAATTTTTGATTGTAATTTATAAGGTGCTTAGCACAAAACAACGTTAAAAACGTAGGTTACATGTATGAGATTATTACGGTACATAGGTCTGATTCCATACATTACATTCCATAGTTTTAAGGATAGAGTTATTAGTCGGAAGAGCTCTTCAAATGCAGCAATTAATAATTAAAAGTATTAGTAATATGTGATGTATTTTAATCTTTATATGTGTAAAGTAGATTTGTGTTAAGTGGTGTTAGCATGTTTTTATTTTTTGTTTATGATTTTTTTTTTATTTTGTTAAGAAATTAAATTTTCTTAATACGTTCCGTCAGTCGCCCGTCCATAGTTAAGTGTCTTACAAGTGTTTTTAACGCTTTTGTATTTGTATTTTAGTATTATATGTATATTGTTTTGTAAATAGTAATTTAGTCAACATTTAAATGTTTTAAATCTCACAATAATGCAAAGCACTATTGTGAATGATCGCACAATAGATACTTAATTTTCTAAGTTGAACTATATTGTTAAAGTATGTTAGTTATATGTATACGTACTATTTTGTTAATAATATTAAAATAAGTACAAATATGTAAAATATAATTAAATTCCTGGGTGTAATGTACTTAATTAGAATTACGAAATTTATGTAAAATTAATAAGCAATAATTACTTTAAATAAATAATACTTAAAATTAATTAAAAATATTTAAAAGATCTTTAATGAAGATTTTCAACTTAAATTCATAATAGGTACTGTGAGACCTTTCCCACACGTTCATATTCTTCCAAAAAACGAGTTCTATAGTTTAAAAAGTGACTGCCGAATTATCTGTAATAACATTTTACATTGGAAATTTTTCAAATAATACTTTGTACCTACTATGAACTCACATTCTCGGTAACTCAGATACCAATAAAATACACTTTTACTTGCTTTGGTGAAGTAGGTACATTGATGATACAAAAGCACCACCAATGTTACTTTAATTTGCTCATAAAAATGTTTACTTCCTATAGTTTTAGTTACATTTAGTCCCTTTTTTTAATGTTACTGTTAACTTCAATCTTGAGAAAACGAAAAAAGGTTTTGTAGAAAATAATTACTCGAAATTGATGGCATAAACACCGTTACTTCTTTAGGTTACTTTTAACCACCTTTTAACTGAAGTCTGAAAGTATAAAAACATATACTTAAGTTCAACACGATGTGTAAATCTGTGACGCTGTTATTACTTACTACTACGAGGATGTTTTAACTCTTTACCCATTCATAAAACAAGATAATGTTAATGTATAACGAAAAACGATACCTTTTAGAAGATACACCTTCACAATCTTCTACAAAACAAGATCGAGGCATTTTAAAACTATAATTATTAAATAAAAATTACTGGTTGTATTTGAACTTTTGAGGTTATGTATTTTTGACATTTGTTAATTTTTGACATTTGTTTACGTTATTTGACACTTCCACTACCTACAGGGTCATCTGCTCTCGTCATTCCGAGATTAAAGAATCCAAAATACCTTTTCGAGCTCGTGAAATGTTTTAATTCCGTTCCAATATTATCGCAGTTCGATGTGGTATTTTCTGTTTTAAATTTGCTTATCCTAGTAGCTATAATAATAACATAAAAACTTATTACGTGTCCTGCGTTAATTTATAAACGAGGTGCACTACGTTACGTATCGTAATAAAAACAACAATGACTGATCAATTATGATGAAATTTTAACGCGCAATAGGAAATAACTTTGTACAACTTTGAAGAACTAATATAACGTTACCATTTAGGCTTACAAAAATTATAAAATGGATGAAGATATATTAACTACCCTGAAAATCCTCATAATTGGAGAAAGTGGCGTTGGCAAGTCGAGGTAATTTATTTTTTTAATTATAGAAAATGTAATTAATTAGATCTTGTTGTAGTTTACTATTAAGATTTACCGAAGACAACTTTGACCCCGAACAAACTTTAACAATAGGAGTAGATTTTAAAACAAAAAAATTGAGTGTTGATGGTAATACTGTAAAATTAGCTATATGGGATACAGCTGGTCAAGAAAGATTCCGCACTTTGACACCTTCATATTATCGAGATGCTCAAGGAGCTATCTTAGTGTATGATGTAGGCAATTTTACGACGTTTGCAAAACTTGAAACTTGGCTAAACGAACTAGAAACTTATTCTACAAAACGTAATATTATTAAAATGGTTGTAGGAAATAAAATAGATGTGGTAAATTGAAATTAAGTCACTATTGCCCGTTTTCACCGACGATTCTTAACGTTAGGCATTGCTTAATTTGACATTAGCATTTTTTAAGTCGAAATTGCGCTTCACCACGTTTCACCACGCGCACCAGGGTTTTTAAATAAGATAAACAAAGGTATCTGTATATCAATATCGAAATGGTTAATAATTTTTATGCAGCGGGTTAGGAATTATTTTAGCGTTAGGCAGTTCTTACGTAGGCAATTGCTTAGGAACCGTCGGTGAAAACGGGCATAATAGATCTAGAATGTTATTTAATTTATTGTAGGAAAATCGGGACGTTAGTCGAGAAGAAGGCATGCATTTTGCACGAAAGCACCAAACCTTATTTATAGAAGCTAGTGCAAAAACTAAAGACGGTGTACAAGGCGCTTTTGAAGAATTGGTTCAAAAAGTAATTATTTTTGATTTTCAAACGAGGTATTACTTAAATTTTTGATGTTTACAAATTTTCAGATAATTCAAACACCTGATCTATGGGAATCTTATTCTTCAGGAAGTAGTTTAAATATTGGTGATAAGGACCATGCATCACAGCAAAGTTGTGCCGGATATTGCAGTTTAATATAGTCGTCTTAATTTTACTAATTAATTCTATAAATAATTACACATTAAGACATTTTAATAGTTTTATTTATTATTAATGTAATTATTAAGGATATAAAATTAGTTTGCTTTCATTGTTATTTGTCTTGTTATTTTTATTCTTTATATATTAAATATGTACTTGCCATGCGCTTTTGTAATTCTTTTTCGAGTCGTATACTTAATTTGTAAATAGTAGAAAAATTTATAATATCCCGTTCGAAAAGTACCACTCGAGTGTTGGTTCGAACGTTCGAAGATAATAACGTAGTTTTCAAACGCCGGTGAGCGTTCCATCGAACAGTTGCTCGAGCAAGTGTTCAAGCTATTTAAAAACACGCCCAATATTTTGGTGCAGTAGAAATACTTATATTTAAACAAGGTAAGAAAATAACAATCTCACCCTGGTAACACCGTTGACACCGTTATTATATCAATATAGATTGATACCTGTATTAAATTGTTTTTAGATTTTCTTCGAGGTGCTTGGAAAATTCAGGGAAAAGTACAATAATGGCTGGCTTGCCTAAATTACCAGGATTTAACTTTGTCGATCCCACTGTAAGTTTTTTCTACATTTAGCTATAAACTTTTACTAACATCAAATTTTAGCTTTCAAAGTTTAATTTATGTCACACATTTGACTATTGCAATGGATACAAAATACCTAAACTTGGTATGCCAGGTGTTGGAGCACGTGAACGAGATATTACGTCAGTAGCATACATTCAGACCTATGATCCTGTTCGTTACGATCCATCTCTTACCTATGGACGCACCCGGTCAGTCGCTCTACCTCAATATATGCCACATTTTGCTTTATACGATCAAAAATGTTTATTATTTAAAGCATTTTTTAAACAGTCTGTTAATGAATCGCCTTTAGAATACTATCGAGTTAGACAGGTGAACATAGTCTATTTTTTGGAAGACGATACTATGACTGTTATGGAACCTAGAGTTCTAGTAAGAAGTTTCATAAATTATAACTACTCAAATAATACATAAGTATTACAGAATAGCGGACTTGACCAAGGAAGGTTAGTTAAAAGAGCAAAAATTCCAAAAACAACCTTAGGAGATTGCTGGCATTGGAAAGATTTAAATGTTGGTAAAGATATAGCATTGTATGGGATCGTATACCATACCGTCGATTGTGACTCTTTTACAAGAGTAAGTTTCTTTTTCAAAATGTCTTTTATTTCACATTATTTATCCCAGGAGTTTATGCAAAGTCAGGGTTTGATGATGAGTGATGCTGAAGATATGCCACCAGATCCTTATACCCAGTTAAGAGCAATGCAAGTTAAATCAACTACTAGAATAACACCTTCGGCAGATGATAAATTGAGACGATTTCTTGAATACGATGGCAAAGTACTTAGGTAAGTACTTTTTTCTTCAAACGTAAAAAAAAGTTGACATTTTGTTACTGTACAAGTAAGGTTAAAGTTCTACTTTTACATCCTAGGAGGTAAAAGTAAATTCTAACCCTAAATATTTACAACAAATTGTAACGTAAAATGATATTTCTAAGAATTTGTAATGTAAAAAGGTAACGTTTTTATAAATTTTCTGTTATAATTTATTCGTTGCGTTTAGTAATTAGCTTCTTTTTACAAGTTAAAGTTAATTTTTAAAAATATTTGACAATTGAACTACACATAATTTTCAACAGATGGGGACACTTCAAAAATTTTTATTGTTGGCTTTTCAAAGTTTTACGTTTGAAGAAAAAATTAAATGTATCATACGGAGTAAAAATACTTTTTTTGGCTTGTCAGTAGTTGTCAGACTCAACTTCTTTTCGTCTGACAAGCCCTACTGACTAGCCTAAAAAAAGTGGCATTTTTACTCCTAATCAAACAATCTACTATTTGATCAAACTTTTAATTATTCCTATAAATAATAAATTTATAGTTTTGATGCCATGTGGGATACGCGAGAAGAAGAAAATGGGGAATTGCGAATGTACAAAGTTTTGTACTTTTTATCGGACGATACTATTTCAGTTAAAGAACTACACGATAAAAGAGGCGGACGTGATCCTTTCCCTATGTTGTTAAAGAAAAAGAAACTCCCTAAAGTAAGCAACTAAAAATTGAAAGCAAATTATTTATGGCATTTATTGTAGATTTGGACTGACAGACCGGTAACGTATCCAGGAGCATACTTAGAATTATCCGATGCTGAAGTAACAGAATATTATCAACCAAAAGATTTTCAAGTAGGAGAAACAATATTTATTTTGGGTCGACGTATGTTACTTGTGGATTGTGACAAATTTACTCGAAATTACTTTAAAAAAGCTTTGTGTATGGATCAAAAACCAGCAATGGACTTTACTGAACCAGTAGTACCAACTCCACCGAGACCGATGCCTCCTCATGATGGACTCGGTAGTTTGGAAGATTCCCTACAAAATACTTTAACATGTTTACCAACGCCACCACGAAAAGATGTTATACGACAATTGCTGAATGCGAATAAATATTTGAGATACATAATAAAGCTCGATACTGTACATCCAGAAGACACCATCAGAAGATTCTTAATGAAGTACTTAATAAAAAGTTTTTTCATTTAAATTCACAATAACTCAAATTTGTTTATTTCTTAGGTACGTGCTTTCTGACGGTACTGTCAATATTTATGAACCTCCAATTCGTAACTCTGGAATCATGGGTAAAAAGTATCTAAAATTTAAAATTGATTTAACTATAAAGTTTTCTAGGTGGAAAATATTTAAAAAGTATTCCCATAATAAAACCAGGATCAGATCCATTAAATCCTGATTATTATACGCCAGTCGATTTTTACATTGGTGCCGTGATACACGTGTTTGGAAGTCGTTTTATAATTATCGATGCAGATTTGTATGTTTATCGATACATGCAAGCAAATCCTGAAAAGTTTCCATGCGACGTTATCGATAATATGCGTAACTTTATGTATACGAAAGGATGTCTTAAAGATGATGTGGAAGTTCAAATGGAAAAAGAAATTCAAATTCAGAAGAAAGCAGAACGAGATGCTATTGGTAGATATAATTTTGGTGAACAAGCTTGAAAATTTTAATATTTATTGGCATATATGCAGGTCAAAACATGCCAAAGATTCAAACTGAATATGAAAAATGTATTGATACTTTACAAGGAGATTCAGTTGATCCTGTATATGAAAAGGCAAAACGTAAACAAATAGTGGATGAGTATGAAGAATCGTTGATACATCGTACTGTTATTCCTGGACATGGTATTCTTCCTGTTAATTTGGAATGTTCAGTTCCTATTGTGATTGGAAAGAAACCTGATCTAGTTTGCAAGGAGGAAGATCGTAAATTCTAACAACTGCCGAATTTTTAAATTAAATAAAAATAACTCTTAATTTTTTTATAGTAAGTGCCGATGCCTTTACACCAAAACATATAGATACTCCTGAAGAGGTTCAACAGAAATACTACGCTAAAGTATTAAAAGATCATCATTTTATATGTGAACACGGAAAACCAGTAGTTTGTGATAAAGCAAAAGATGTAAATCAACCTCCACCTGATAAAAGACCACAACCAGATCCATTTACACCAATGATCATTAGTCCAGTTGAACTGCCAGAAGCTGCTTGTCGTCGAGGAGCTGTTACATTTGAAGAAGCAGATGCTAGGTGCATGAGAGATAAATACGATCTTTGTAATCTTAAAAATCAAAAACCACCTTGTGACTGCACTCCTTACCAAGAAAGGTGTTAAAATCAATGTATATTTCGATTTATAATTTATTTATTTATTATTATACAAATTATTTTGCTACCATTTGTTTCTTTATGTAGTTGTAGTTTTAGTGGGGTCGAAATGTCGAAATACGGTTGAGAATCAAAAGATGTGCTAATAGAAATAATTATGATTTTAATAACGTTCAGGACAGTGTCAGGACTAATATAGTAAATTTCGGACTTCTAACTCCTGGTGCTTTCTTTGGAAAAGTGTATTTTATAGTACCTACATTGACGCGTTTTCCTTGATGTTTTATTTAATTTCTCAACTTGTAAACATCGAATTGTAATAAAAAAACATGAGATTATGTGAAATTGACTGGCGATCAATTCTAGACCAAAAACGTGTAGTTTGGTTCTGTAGTTCTCGCGAAAAAAATTCAAAAACGAATTTCGGTTTCATAACGATCGCATTAAATGGCAACCATTACAAATTCTGATTTCCTGTCCACTTTTTGGCTGCTTGGTTGCACTTGAGGATCTCAACTTTGGCAAGTTGATTCTACTCATCAAGTAGTATCTTTTCCATGAACAAAAGAGTTCTTTATTACTTCTTCGCAATGCACTGAATAAAACAACTTTTGGTCCGTATTTGGTGCTTAAGAATTTTTTTCGTGGAAACTACAGAATCAAACTCCACGTTTTTGGTCTAGAACTGGTCGTCAGTCTATTTCGCATAGTCCCATATATTTTTTATTACGATTCGATGTTTACAAGTTGAGAAATTAAATAAAACGTCAAGGAAAACGCGTTAATGTTCTATAAAATGTACTTTTCCGAAGAAAGCACCAGGAATTGAAAGTCAGAAATTTACTATATTATTCGAGTATTCCTGACACTGTCCTGAACATTATTCAATCATAATATTTTTATTAGCAAAAGTTTTCTTTCCAACTACATTTTCCCGTAATTCGACGCCGCTATTTATAAATAATAAATCTGACTTGTAAAAAATAAAAATTTTTCGAATTTAAAATTAAGTCGGCTGTGTAGGGAACTGTATTTTCAATAAAAAAAGACAGCGGATACCGCTTTACTTGTTTTTGACAAGTACAAAGTACATTCTACAAAATTACGGCTCCAAAAACGTGGTTTTAGAACAATCTAGAACCGGCACTCGCGGAATCGAGTTTGAAGTTACATAGTAGCAGTATTCATTTAATTTCCAACAATCCTTAACGTAAGTTTTAATACTTTTATATAAATGTAATTCACTTTTATGTAAATAAAGTAGAAATAATTGGAATTTTTGTGAAACATTTTGTGCGTTGTATCAAGTCTCGTGCACGCTAACACAAATTTCTACTTATTACTGTTCTTTCTTTTTACTTAAAAAGAAATTATTTTCATATATTTTTTATATAAAAGCAAGCATTTCAATTTCTTTTATCCTTTTAACTTAAAATTTGAGGTTATAAATCGTGTGCTGAAAAGTTACGGCCATTTTGAACAAACTTTTCTAGCGACCTTTGAAATAATTAACAAGTGACTTATTTGTCTAATTTATTAAGTTCCTTCAAATTCATATTAAGGTATTCTATTAAAATTACCTCATATTAATCTCATATTTTCTAATATTTAGAATGTATCGCTTACCATCAAGCCTTCGTCATGTTGCAATCCGACAAGCAAGAAAGATAAATCAAGTACAAAGATGGTACGCAAAAGATGTAAGGTTCGGGCCAGAAGTACGCGCCCTTATGCTTCAAGGAGTTGATATATTAGCTGATGCTGTTGCTGTAACTATGGGACCTAAGGTACGATAAAATTTAATTTTTATCAAAATGCACTTTATTAGAGCTTAATAAACGATTTATAATTTATTAGGTGTCAAAAATGTGCTAAACAAACTGAATTTTATAAATGATCACGTGATTTGAACTTGAACATAATAAAATTCGTACATTAAAAAGTTAAATCATTTATCTTTTCTTTTTAAATTAATTATTGTTCTTAATAGGGTCGTAATGTAATCATCGAACAATCCTGGGGTTCACCTAAAATAACCAAAGATGGTGTTACGGTAGCTAAAGGTGTAGAACTAAAAGACAAGTTTCAAAATATTGGTGCTCGTTTAGTTCAAGATGTAGCAAATAATACAAACGAAGAAGCTGGTGATGGCACTACGACTGCAACAGTTTTAGCTCGTTCAATTGCTAAAGAAGGTTTTGAAAATTTAGGAAAAGGTGCTAATCCAGTTGAAATTCGTAAAGGTATTTTAGCTAAAACTTAAAATTGCTGACATCTTACTAAATCATTTTAAATTTAGGAATTATGTTGGCCGTAGACAAAATAATTGAAACTTTAAAAACTATGTCTCGTCCTGTTACAACTCCTGAAGAAGTAGCTCAAGTTGCAACTATTTCAGCTAATGGTGATACGGCTGTGGGTAAATTGATTTCAGATGCTATGAAGAAAGTTGGAAAGGATGGTGTTATTACTGTCAAAGATGGTAAAACTTTAAATGATGAATTAGAAATTATTGAAGGAATGAAATTCGACCGTGGTTACATTTCACCATATTTTGTCAACACTACAAAAGGTAACTAGCTATTTTAAAAAAAGAGTTCTTATAATTACACTCGCTTGTGGTAAATAGCTTTTATAAAACTTATTTATTGTTTTTAGGGTCTAAAGTTGAGTACCAAGATGCTTTAATTTTGTTCAGTGAAAAGAAAATTTCTTCAGTTCAGTCAATAGTGCCAGCATTGGAATTGGCGAATTCTCAGCGTAAACCTCTTATCATTATTGCTGAAGATGTAGATGGTGAAGCACTTACAACTTTAGTAGTAAACAGGTTACGTATTGGATTACAAGTTGCAGCTGTTAAGGCACCAGGATTTGGAGATAACCGTAAAGCTACTTTAGTTGATATGTCTGTTGCTACTGGTGGTATTGTTTTTGGTGATGAAGGCAATGTTGTTAAAATCGAAGATGTTCAACTTGGTGATTTAGGTCAAGTTGGTGAAATTGTAATCACTAAAGACGATACATTAGTACTTAGGGGAAAGGTAAATTTAATTTGTAGTATTTCTTTCCTATTCTAAACACGAATTTGTATAACAGGGTAAGAAAGATGATGTTGACAAACGTGCCGAACAATTAAGAGAACAAATTGACAGTACTACATCTGAATACGAAAAGGAAAAGTTACAAGAACGTTTAGCTCGTTTAGCTTCTGGTGTTGCCGTCTTAAAAGTTGGTGGTAGCAGTGAAGTGGAAGTAAATGAAAAGAAAGATCGTGTTAATGATGCTTTAAATGCCACTCGTGCTGCTGTTGAAGAAGGTATTGTTCCCGGTGGTGGAACTGCTCTTCTTCGTTGCATCAGCATATTATCTTCCTTAAAAGCAATAAATAATGATCAAGCTATCGGTATTGAAATTGTAAAGAAATCATTAAGAGTGCCTTGTATGACAATTGCTAAAAATGCTGGTAAAGACGGTTCCGTTGTCGTTGCTAAAGTTGAAGATCACGAAGGAGATTATGGTTATGATGCACTTAATGATGAATATGTTAATATGTTCGAAAGAGGAATAATCGATCCAACCAAAGTAAGAAAATTTTAATAGATTTAAATTTAATACACCAAAACACTTTGTTAGATACAAAAATACTAATGTTACTTCTGTTTTAATTAATAGGTTGTACGAACAGCTATTACTGATGCATCTGGTGTAGCGTCACTTTTAACAACCGCTGAAGCTGTAATAACTGAAATTCCTAAAGAAGAACCAGCAGGCCCTCCTGGCGGTATGGGAGGAATGGGCGGTGGTATGGGTGGTATGGGCGGCATGATGTAAACTGCTAGAAATTTTTAATTATGGCATGACTGAGATACCTCGTACATTCTTTGTTAGGAACTTCTACTTACTATAGTTTACATATTAGATTATAACTGTGTGAAATTATTTTATAGATCTTTTGTAAGTTTTTGTATTTGTTTGTATTCGTTCAGTTTATAAAATGGTAGCACACAGTTAGAAATTTGTTTAGTGCCAGTTTTTTTACGTGGCTAAACGACTATTAAGTCAACATTTCCATTATTTATTGACTAATAGTTTATGGATGATTCGAAAGTACTATTTGAGTGATTGCTGTTGTCTTTAATGTTACAAAATATATTTTACCGAATTGCTTTTTTATTAGTCAGTATCAATTTGTTATGAAGATGGAATTTTGATGTATTTGAATATGTAGATTTTCACCTTTCATTGTAGATATTCATGAACTACGTTTCATATACATGAAAATTCAAACTTCTGGCTAAAAATGCATTTAGATGTACTAAATGTAACCAAAAATTATTGTGATTTGTGAAAGAATCGTTTATAATAAACTGTTAATTTCAAAAGATTAATTTTCATTTCTTTATTACTTGTTTCCTTCTATAATGGAATCATATTGGACTGAAAAGAGTATAAACTGCAAAGTACCCACGCCTTGAACGAATTTTGATGAAATTTTCTTTATTGAGTTCTAAATACCCTAAAGATCAAAGTTTATATTGTTAAAAAGTGTGCATTTGCCTCATCATCTTTTAAAACCACTTGTGAATTCAATTTTCAAAATCATGAAAAAAATTTCTATTTCATAATTTTGGGTGCAAATGCTTACGCGTTTGATAATTAGTAACTAAGCAACAAGTTTACGGAAAAAAAATGAAATTCTTATTAAAATTTACTTAACAGTCACTAATGAAGCACTTCTAGGCATCTCAGAAACTTAAAATTTGGCACAACTGTATATGATGTTCTCAAGATTAATAAAAAAAGTCCAAGTTCTGAAAACCCTCTGGGGCCGATTGAAAGAGGGGGGGGGACAACACCCCCGTTTTTTATTAGAAAAAATCAGATCTATATAGAGATCTTTAGAGTGTATTCTATAACGACACCAAATTACAAGTTCTTATGATGCTTAAAAGCGCTTGTAATTCAAAGTAACATCATCTTAAGCTGCGTTTACATTAGTAACATAACATGTTATATAACATTGTTACAAAAATTATTCGAAAATTACCATTGAAAAAGTACAAAACATAATTCAAAAACGTTATAAAACACTGTTATATAACATGTTATGTTACTAATGTAAACGCAGCTTTAGGAATTAGCTGAAAAATAATATTACTGAGAAGAACCAACTCCTTGATCAAATTTTAATGAAATCTTTTTTATTAAATTCCAAATACCCTAATGATCAAAGTTTATACTGTAAAAAAAGTGTGCATTTGCCTCATCACCTTTTTAACCAATTCTTGTGATTTTGTTACTTTGAGTCACAAGTACTTCTAAGCATCCTAAGAACCTGAAACTTGGTGTCATTATACATTACACTCTAGGAATCCCTAAAAAGGTCTGATTTTCTCTAAAAACTACGACGGGGGGCGTCCTCCCTCCCCCTTCAATCTACTCCCAGAAGGTTTTCAGAACTTGAAGACTTTTTTTTACCGAATTTGAAGTTTCTGATATGCCTAGAAGTGCTTCACTAGCTCTTGTTAATTAAATTTTAATAAGAATTTTATCATACATTTTTTAAATTTTTTTTCCGTAAACTTGTTGCTTTTGCTTAGTTACTAATTATCAAACGCGTAAGTATTTGCACCCAAAATTTTTAAATAAAAATTCTTTTTCAGCTAATTTTTATGACTTTCCAAATTGAATTCACAAGAAGTGGTTTAAAAAGACGATAAGGCAAATGCACACTTTTTAACAATATAAACTTTGATCTTTAAGGTATTTAGAACTGAATAAAAAAAATTTCATCTAAATTCGTTCAAGGCGTGGGTTCTTAGCAGTAAAACCCTCGTTCACTACACTACTAGCTATCTCATAAAATAATAAATTATTAGTTCTGTAAATATTTATTTCAAATTCGTTTTATAATAATTAGAAATAATTTTTTAATACTAAAATCAACGAATACAAATCATCTTCTAGAAAAGTTTTTACTCATGTCACTTGCTGATCGTTGAATATTACTAATGTTCGACTTAATCCTACTTTCAACAGTACTACTGTTTGCTGATTTTTGCAATTGCTTCTGAAGAAAATCTGAATTATAGCTCTTCTGTTCTTGAATTTCTTTTAAATCTCTTTCACGGTACTCTTTAACATTTTTAACTCTTTCTAAATCTCTCCAAGCAGCATTTTCCATCATCTCCTTTCGCCTTTTTTCTTTTTCTTCTTCTGTGAGTCTTTGGCGTTTCTGAAATTCAGGTTTTTTGACTTCGGGTATTTTGGATTGTTGCGGTTTGACTGAAACATGTTCACCTTTTTTACTGAAAGGAATTCTAGTTCCATCTGCTGTAACAAGACCGTAACTAATCTTTTTATTTTTAATACTCGAATCGGAGTCATATGATTTATTATGAACTTCATGAGAAGAACTACTAGACACACTGCTGCTCCTCTTCTTACTTTTGTGATCAGTTTTTTCTTTTTTATTCTCTTCATCACTGTTATTACTAGGACGTTTATGTGGTCCGAGTTTAACTTGATTTTTACTTTTGCCATATTTCTCTTGGTCTTTGCTCTTGTTTCCTTTTTCATTACTGCTATTACTAAAACTTCTGTGGCTTTTTACACCTTCGCGTTTCTTATCTCTTTTCTTATAGGTTCTATCTTCGTGATCAGTATCACTAGAACTTCGATGGCGTCTTACACGCTTCTGTATCTCATTTCTTTTCTTATTGGTTTTATCTTCTTGATCGGTATCACTAGAACTTCTATGGCGTCTTACATCTTTACGTTTCTCATCTCTTTTCTTATGTTCTTGATCAGTATCACTAGAACTTCTATGGCGTCTTCTACCTTCACGTTTCTCATCTTTTTTCTTATGGACATATTTCTGTTCTTCATCGGTATTACTAGAACTTCTATTACGTTTTAATTGTTCTTGTTTCTGCTCTCTTTTTTTATATTTCTCACTACTATTACTCAAACTTCTATCTCGTGTTGAGCGACGTTTGATTTTATCTTTTTTCTTATACCTTGAATCATCTTTGCCTTTTTGTGCTTTTTCATCGCTACTTGAACTAGAACGATTCCTTGAATAACTTTCTTTCTCACGATAATTTTTGCTTGTTTTTTCTTCACTAACTGAATGCCTACGTCGTTTTGAGCTCATTTCTTTATCAGTGTTTTCGCGATACTTGCTTTTACTTATTTTACCTCTATCCTCATTGTTATTACCTAAACTTCTATAACGCTTCGAGTCTGATTGGTTTTCTTCCCTTGGTCTATATCTGTGTTCTTCATACTTTGTTTTATAACTTGAACTACTTTTACTAAAATAATCTTCATCTTGCTTTCGATAATTACGTTCTTTTGTGTTATAAATCTTTGTTTTATCGCGACTGGTACTTCTTGGTCTCCTTACAGAATATTGTGTTTTATCTTTTTTATAATCAGTATCAAGCTTTCGTCTAGATCTGGTGTCATTTTCACTACTACTACTTCGCGACCTCTGAGACTTTTGCTTCTTGTCTTCTTTATACTTCTCATCTTTCCTTTTATACTCATTATTAATGTTTTCTCTCGTATATTTAGGTCTGTCTTTGCTTTCACTTGTTCTTTTGTGTCTACTTAAATCCTCTTTTTTACTATCTTTTTTAAAAAATTTACGTTTCTTACTTTTTTCTTTTTCACTATCATCATCCTCAGTTTTTTCACTCTCTTCACTTTCAGATAAACTACTATCAGTTATTTTACCTTGATAAATATCTCTAAGATCATCATCGGTCAATTTTAATTTCAAATTATTATATTTATGCATTAAAATTGTATCTAATCCTTTAATTTTTAACTTTTTACCTTTGTTCTTGCCTTTCGTGGTAAAACTTGCACCACTCTTTAGTAAATCTAATTTCTTAGCTAATTTTGCATCTAAATCTGAATCACTATCGGAATCTTTCTTTTTATTTTTTTCTTGTGCTTTTAAAGCCTTCTGTAATTTTTTAATTTGCACCGGATTATTTAAAAATTGTCTTCGTTTTTCTTCTTCACGTTTTTTAATTGCAACAAATGGATCTTCTTGTAGTTTTGCAGCCAAGTCAACCTTAAAATAAAAAATTAAGTTACACAACGTAACTGTAGTTTACTTTTCGTATTACCTGCTCTCCAACTTGTTCACTGTAATCTCGTATAGATGGTGGAATACATTCGTGTTCAACATGATTTTTCGGTGGTTGTACACTTCCTACTTGTTTTTTCTTTTCTTCCGCATTTATATGATCTAACGCTTTATCAACAGGACGTCCTAAAAGATACTCATCTCGATCAACATTTGAGTGAGGTCCCTACATAAACTTTTTATTAAAAACGTTTACAGAAAATGTGTTTTAATTTACCTTATACATCCATTCTAGCTTAACCTCTTCTGTACTTTGAGAAAACATTTCAAAACGTTTCCAAACACAACGAAATTAGAAATTAAAATTTGAGGTTATGTTTATAGATTTGCAGATTTGTCAGGGTAGTACGTCAGTGGTACCTGCAGAGGTCGCGCTTTTAGAATTTAGGAGGCAAATTTAAATTGTTTTTCAAAATTAATGGAAATAAAATAAAAGTTTTGAAAAGCTAATACAAAAGAATAAAGTTTAATAAACGTAATCTAACGGAATTGAAAGCTTTAAAATAAAGCAAAGAATAATTTGTGGTTTAAAAATAGTGAAAAATTAGAGAATTTGAAAATAAAAACAATCAATTTTTGATTATTACCTATTACCGTTTTTGAGGGAATATTACCTATAATATGTATAAAGTTATATAATATGACTTTATTTACTTCTATATTTAGGTATTAAACTTTTGAACTTAAGAACGTCAGAAATCCCACGACAAAGTTCTTGAATATACTTTTTGTTTTTATACCTAGTATACCTAGTTAGTCATGTAAAATCTACATGCAAGAGATACCACAAAAGGTGAACAAGGCTAACGAGTGATGAAGGCGTTGAATCAGTATTGAAGTGGTTCATTTTCTAAGTCAATCGATATTTTTGGTATACATGTGAAAAATATATGTTAAATAAAAAATAAATAAAACGGTAGTTCCTTAATTTGAAGCAATTATCTGTAAATTTGGTGTGAAAATGAATAAATGTACGTAATAGAAAGTTATGTTACAAAGTGTTAAAAAAAATATAATTTGAAAAATATGTAAATTTATTATAAATTCCTAAATTAGTTAAAAGTGCACCGTTGATTTAAAAATGTGGTTTATTTTAATATTTATTTGTGGAATATTTTCATGTGCGTTATCCCAGCAAGGGTAAGTTGCCTATTTTTTTTAAATTTTATACCCCAATATAGAAATGCAAATTTCAAAATTGAATTACCTACGTATTTATTATTTAAGAACACGCTTGAAAACAGTGTTAATTAATTAAAACTATAAGTTTACATTTATTAAAAGCAAAAGTAAAAACAATCTGTTGATTTTCAATTGCGGAAATGAAAGTAATTTTCGAAAGTTGATTTTAACGCACAACGGATAATAAATTGTAAGCATAAAGGTACCTAATTAATTCAAGATGCGTGAAGATTTTTAAAAATAGGTATATGGTGACCTAATAAAGTAATAATTACAATTAGATGACTACAATAATTACTTTTTTCCTTTTAAAAGAAAAGGGGCGAAAGGTTTGGTCACAGTATAAGAAACAATGTTTAGTATTCTCTGTGGTTTGGTTCTCGCTCTAGAATTAAAACACATAAAATCTCTAGGTCACAATTTTTATATTTGGTAATACATTTTATGTTTTTTATTTAATAAATTCTTTTATTTGCTCTTTTAACTTCTTATATAATTGCATTATTTATGTACCGGGTATTTAAAAATAATCTAACACGGTACCCCCTCAGGACCTTAGGCCTTAGGTAGAAATGTAAACGAAACTCGTACATTTTACATCGAGGTGTTTTCGGTTTAAATGTTTACTTGAAATATTTTTGTGTAGGTTTTATGAGGTAGTCGCCCCAAGAGTTGTCCGCCCAAACAGTGATTATCATGTCTCCGTAAGCACACAAGGAACGTCGGTTTCTTCAACAGTAGACGTCATACTATCAGGAGTCTCAATTAAAGGACAAGTTTATCGGACACAAGAAATTGTGTCGGTTCAACCCTATACAACTAGAATTGTTAGATTAGAGGTTTGTTCATAAACTCTTTAGGAAAAGACTCAAAAAGGACCCCGCACAATCCTTATGGCAAATGGCCCTCGGTAAATTTTTATAAAAGTTTAGTGTATTGTAGTTTTTGACTAACTGAACAAAAGGCTCCATGGCCAAAAGTTAATATTTTTCTTTCTACATCAGATGCTTTAAGTGTTGCATGTGCTGTTTTCGTACAATTGCCATTTGTTGAATATAATATGGTGCCATCACCAAACACATTGACAGCTCAATATTTGTACATTGACTGCAGAGAGTGGATAACCCCTCGATCAAATCTATTCAACCGAAAGGTCTAGAAAAGTATTAACCTACTTCTTTTTTAAACTCTCAAATACATAATTACAAAAAAATACATTTTTTAAAGTGCCTCTTTATGGTACAAATTACGGAATTTTACGGGGGCCCCTTTTATTCGTGCTGGGTCCTCCCGCAACGCGGGCCCGTTATTTACGCTACAGAGTAGGAGCGATTTCATTTAGATTTTCCTGTATGTACAAAAAATCTTTAATTTTGATTTGATTGATTATGAAAAGACCAAAAATACATTTCTGTTCATCATTTTGGGCTTTGTGGCTATCGCGGCTATGGAGACTTTTGTTCGGTAAAGTCAAAAACCACAACACACTAAATTTTTAGGAAAATTCACCAATTTTAGGAAAATTTGCCATAAGGATTGTGCGGGGTCCTTTCTTGAGAATTATTTAACCGATGCAATCATTTTGTAGACTTCAGGTCTTGAAGATGGTAACTACGATCTTTCAGTACGGGGTAGTGGAGGAATTTCCTTCCAACAAACAACTCCATTGGTGTACGTTAAAAAAAGTTACACAGTTTTCATCCAAACTGACAAAGCTGTTTACAAACCTGGAGATAAAATTCTCTTTAGAGCAATAATCTTAAATTCTCAATTAAAACCCGACGCTGAAGTTAGAAACCAACCCTTACAAATCCATATATCTGTAAGTAATTACTATTTGCTTACTTTATAAAATCAACTAAATTATCATAGGATGGCGAAGGGAATAAGGTGAAGCGATGGAGAAATGTGTACGCTTCAAAAGGTGTATTTGTGGACGAACTCCTCTTGAGCAAAAATTTGGTATTGGGTAATTGGAATATTACAGTAACTATAAATGGACAAAATTACAGTAAAGTTGTCGAAGTGGCGGAGTATATTTTGCCTAAATTTTTGATCAAGATTCAAGCACCAAAACATACGACTTTTAAAGAAAACGTTTTGGTTGCAAACATTCAAGCTGTGTAAGTCTTCTATTTTCAATTCGTGTAAGGCCCAATTCTATATTACACATTTATCCTTATGAAGAGGTTTTACGTTTTAACAATAGCGTGAACATGTTTATACTGAGACAAAAATTAAATCCTAAGGATAAACGTGTACTGTAAAATCCACACTAAGTACTCATATTACTCATGCTTGAACTTCTTAGGTATAATTATGGGAAAAAAGTTAAAGGTAATGCTACAATAACAGTTTATCCGACAATTTATTCGGGCGTCATTCAACCTATTTTCCAAAACCCAATTCGGAAAGTATTAACTGATTTCGAAGGCTCGGCAACTGTGGAATTTGATATAGCAAAGGAAATTCGTCTAAACGACGAATACGAGCGAACAGTTGTGGTGGATGTTACAATTGAAGAATATTTAACTGGAAGAAGGCAAAATAATAGTGCAGAAGTGCACTTGCATAAATATGACTATAATATAGAAATGATCAAAACTGCCGATTATTATAAACCTGGATTCAAGTACACCGCTTATGTATGTTCATTTGAATTAATGAAGCTCGAAGTAACGTTTTCTTTTAGGTAAAAGTTTCCAATAATGATGGTTCGCTCGTAAGAAATAACAATAAAACAGTTTTAATAAGATACGGTTATTCACGCGAAAATGAAGTTTATGTCGAAGAAAGGCATATATTTGATCAGAATGGAATAATAAAATTGGAATTATATCCTCCAGTAAACTCAACAAATGCAACAGCACTTCGAATTGAAGTAAGTCCATCTGTAATTAAATTACTTGGTGGATACAATTAATTTTTTAGGCTGAGTATATGGATTTGAAAGAAAAAATGTCACCAGTACCAGCAGCACTATCAGCTTCCAAAATTTACCTTCAAGCAAGCGTAGATGGTGATAGAAAAGCCGAAATCGATCAAATCCTTGATATTGTGGTTAATTGTACAGAAACAATGAGATATATTAATTATTATGTATTTGGAAGAGGAGATGTTTTACTGGCTCATAGCTTTCAAGTTGACAACAAAAAGGTATAATGTTAGTTCAACCAAAAAGTATAGTTTACAAAATATTCTATTTGTAGGTTTTCAAATTTCATTTCACCCCTATTTTTGCCATGGTTCCAATAGCTCATTTAGTTGTGAATTATATAAGAGCCGATGGTCAAGTAATAGCAGATTCTTTGGACATTGAAATTGATGGCATAATGCAAAACTTTGTAAGTTTAAAAATACAATAAAATAACAAATTAAAATTTTACACTTTTAGATCGACATACAACTCAACTCTGTGGAAAGTTATCCAGATTCACAAATCGACTTTACGATAACTTCTAAACCAAACTCTTACGTAGGTCTTTTAGCTGTTGATCAAAATGTTGGACAGTTACGTTCAGGATATGATTTAACTGAAAACTTGCTTGTTGAAGAATTAAAAAGTTACGATTCAGCATACTTTTCGCCTTATTCCGAATTGATGAAGAATTCCCAAACAAATTTCTTCTGGAAGCCCGGATCAAGCAATACTCAAGACATATTTCACGTAAGACTCAAACGCTCAACTTATTTAACACTTTTTATTTATGGAATTTTAGGATTCTGGAGCTGTTGTTGTTACAAATGCTTTTGTATCTGGATATAGACCAACATGTAAGTACTTGAGGGTTTTAGTTTTTATTTAATTTCCCAATTGTTTTTGTTATTAGTGGAAGATATATACTTACGTCCAGTTTCTTATGGAAGCAGCACGGTTAAACCAGATCGTGGAGCTGGAATAGCTTTTCATAGCATCACCAGACCACCTTTAGCAGGACCATACGCTTTCAGCAGAATTCCTAAACCTGTTTGGAATAAACCAAAAGTATACCTAACTAATGAAATAGCAGACACTTGGTTATTTACCAATTTTTCTTTAAAGTAAGTTCAAAAATAGCTTTTCAACATTAATATTAATTATTAAAATTTAGTGTTGAAGGCAAAACATCCGTTGGACGAAAAATACCTAGTTCTTTAAATACATGGATTATAACAGGTTTCTCAATAGACCAATTTTATGGTTTGGGTTTATTAAAAACTACCCCCAAGAAGCTAAAAGTGTCTAAACCTTTTGTACTTTCGATGGATGTACCACATTCGATACAAAGGGATGAAACGTTAGCTGTACCCGTAGTTTTTTATAACAATCAAAATAATGATATAATAGCTGACATTACGATTCACAATCCACAGCAAAAGTTTAAATTTTCCGACGTTACCAGTGAAGGAAATTCCACAAAAAGTAAATTTATATCTTCACTTTTAAGCTTTTATTTATTAAACTATTTACAGAAACCGAATCGTATCGTAGAAAAAAAGTTACAGTAAAGAAAAATAGTGGAACTTCCGTTTCATTTCTAATAACACCATTAAAATTAGGTGAAATAGAATTGAAAGTAACAGCAAATAGTGCTGGTGTCACTCAAGACACAGTAGTGAAAAATCTTCTTGTAAAAGCTGAAGGCGAAACTCAATTCTTCACGAAGTCACTGTTTATCGATTTAAGAAGAGCCCAATCATATAAAGGAAATTTAACATTTGAATTGCCCAAAAATGTAATACCAGACTCAGAAAGTATTGAAGTTTCAGTTGTTGGAGACTTATTATGGCCAACAATGATTAATTTGGACAACTTAATTCGACTGCCGACCGGTTGTGGTGAACAAAATCTCGTCCACTTTTTACCAAACTTGATAGTTTTAAATTATTTGAAAAACACTCGCCAACTTTCACCTGCAGTTTTAAAAGAAGCAATCGCCAATTTGGAAACTGCTTATCAAGAACAATTAATGTACAAACGTCCCGATGGATCGTTCAGCGGTTTTGGAAAACGGGATTCTAATAGTAGCGTTTGGTAAAAAAACACTTGAAGTGTTTTCTCGGAAAATAAATTTTATTTTTTATAGGATAACTGCTTACGTTTCTCTTGCGTTAAATCAAGCAAAACCATATATTTACATAGATGATCAAGTTATTATATCTGCATTAAAATGGCTCGAAAATATACAGGCTCCAAATGGAAGTTTTAACGAAGTTGGTAATGTTATACACCACGAAATGCAAAAAAGAGATAAGAGCTTGGCTCTAACGGCTTTCGTAGTTATGTCATTTATTGAAAATCAGGTAAAAATTCCTCCACTTTCGTGTGAAAAAATGCACAATTTCCATGTATTTTGCAGAAAACTTCTCCAATTTACATAAACACAATTAACAAAGGTTTAGACTACATCGCTAGAAATTTAATGGAAAACGATCACGTTTACACAGTTGCAATTTGTTCTTACGTCTTATTTCTTGCCAATCATCCATCGAAACGAAGCGCATTTAATTTGTTGGATTTAAAAGCAAGAACGGCCAACAATACGAAATGGTTTGCAGAACCGATACCGAAAAAAGAGGAAAAAAATCCTTGGACACATTTACCTAGATCAATTGATATAGAGGCAACATCGTATGGCTTATTAACCTTCTTGGAAGCGAATTTGTTGGACGACGCTTTGCCAGTAGTCGAATGGTTGTTACAACAACAAAATAGTCTTGGCGGGTTCACATCTTCGCACGATACAGTTGTAGCAACAGTTGCACTATATAAATTGGTATCAAAGCTCGGTACAAATTCAAACATTGAAATTGATTACAAATATAAAGGAGGAGGTGATCGATTTAGCGTTTCAAGAGATAACGCAATGATTGATCAAAGAACCAAGGTGAGCTGTTCCACGTTTTATCTAAATAAAATTAAATATTTTTCTCATAGATCAATAACGATGTACGTCAAATTAATGTTACTGCTAAAGGTCAAGGAATAGCTCTTTTTAGAGTCATTTATCAATATAATGTCAATGTTACTGGTCCATGGCCCATGTTCATCTTGGATCCACAAGTTGATAAAAATTCCAATCAACATCACTTGCAATTATCTGTTTGCACATCGTAAGCAATTAAATTAATTTAATTATTAATTCAAAAGGATATATTTTAATAGGTTTGTGAGCAAAAATTTAACATCAACCCCCGAAAGTAACATGGCTATTATGGAAGTAAACCTCCCTTCAGGATTTACAGCTGATGTTGACTCACTACCAAGTTTGGAAGTATCTCAAAATGTACAAAAAGTTGAAACTAAAAATGGAGACACGACAATTGTGTTATATTTCAACAACTTGACGAGATATGAATATTGTCCTACAGTCTCTGCCTTCAGAACTCATAAAGTTGTTACTCAAAAGGGAGTATCTGTAATCGTTTACGATTACTATGACAGTTGTAAGTTAATATTTGTTTGATTTTTAAAGATATTAATTTACATCGTTTTTCAGCTCGTAGGGCAAGAATTTTTTATAAAACTAAAAGAACAACAATTTGCGATATTTGTGAAAATGAAGATTGTGGAAATTCCTGTACGAGATTTGAGCAACAAATAGGCGAAAGTAAAGTTGGGGGTGGATCAACAATCGTTACTGCTAGCTTTATTAGTCTTTTTGTAGTGCTTTTGAGCTTTTTTATTATATCAAAATTTAATTAATCCATAAGTCTTTCATAATTTATCATTTTAGTAAATTAAAATGTAAACAATCAACTGTGATTAACATATTTCTAATTAAGTATTTACAGACTGCTAAAACTTAGGGAATCAATTAGATAGAATATAAACCTAGATTTATGCGAACAATTCACATTCCTTTTAATTAATTATAAGATTGTACAACAGTTTTTGAGTAGATACTTTTTAATTTTAATCTATTAACCAGATTATTAACAAGTAGTGATTAAGAAAGTGCCACTAAATAAACTAAAATGTGATATTAACTGTGTTAATTTTGTACACAACATAATCTTTTAAATTTTAATATAATTAAGTAAAATTTATGAACAATAAACTACAAGTACTAAAATACTGAAATTTTAATTCAAATCGCATTAGATGATTTAGTTGCACCATCATCGATTCTTCGATTACGACATTTACTATTTCGTCTAGAAATAAAAACTCTTGAAATGTTATACAAATTTTTATTCAACAAAACAAAATTTACAACCTACACACATCATTCAATACGTACATATTCATTCACTTTTATCTTTCGATTCACAACTATCACCTTTATCTAAACAAAAAACTTTCAGCAATTTCTTTTTAATTCGAAAAATTAATTTTTCTTTACTTTGTGCTTTTAAAATAAGACTTTTTGTTGTAATGTTGTGTAAAGGTCCAAATGCAAGGGCCACTACAGTACAAGCTAAACATATCACATTATATGGCATACTAAAATCCGGTGTAGGTAAAGTTATTACCATGACTTCGGTACGAATTTGAATTAAATAACCGCTACGTGATGCATTAAAACTATCAGCAATGGTCAAACCATTTTGAGGTAAACTTGTGAAATTACGTGCTAAAGGTAAATTACATGAAATAACTGCAGAACCAATGTAAAAGCCGTGACTAGCATCAGGTGGATACTCGGTCCATTTAAGGAATAAGTATTCAAAATCAACCGATACAGATGTTATCGAACGTGATGGGAGTCTAAGTGCTAATTCTAAATACGAAGATCGTTTATTCATATTTCCTGGAATGTATTTTAAAGCCAAAGGTTTAATTTCGTTACCATTTGATAAAATTTTCAACGTATGTAAATAAATTGGAACATACCAAGGTATATTGTGCAAAACAACTACATCCAACGTACTCCAATGATTGTTGTATAATTTTATAACAATTCCACCTTGTTCTTGACCATATCCGGTTAAATACTGATTTGCATGTAAAGGAGGTGGCGAGTTTACTAAAACAGTGCTTTTACCAATAAAATTAGCAGAAATGCTCATTGGAATACTCGGTACATTATATTTAGCAAAAGTACTTTCGTAACCTCCTCTTACAGACTTTACAATCTCATCTGGTGCGGGTGTTAATACAAATGGTATACTTGAATTACTAGTAGTATCGACAAAGATTGTACTAGATTTTGCTAGTGGACAACTACCAAATAAACCTTGTCCAAATAACCTCCTTAGAGACCAATTTCGCGTACCCAACAAACTATAATCATAAACAAGCGAAACCGATTGTTGTAACTCCAACGAAGTAAATTCACAGCTTGCATCTCTACATACATGACGTACATGTATCGCAACTGAATGATATCTAGTATTATAAATATAACCCGAATTTAAAAGCGACGCTAAACCTTTTTTACTTTCACAAGGCAGAAGCTTTTTAAATGGTGTTAAATTTTCGGTGCACACAATTTCTCGAGGTAACGAAGAGTACTTTAAGTAAGATGAGTTTGTGTACTGTTCATTTACAACACCACTAGGGCGAAATGAAAATTCGGGACTAACACTATTTGGAGCATCAATAAAATTCAACGAAGCACAAATCAAACCTGATAATGCGCTAGAAAGTTTTTTCCAATTTTTATCGACGTCTTTGGTATCGGGCTTGAACCATACCCATAATTCTGCACCCGGAGCTGCACTATGAACTGGGTAACCCCACGATTCGTAACGCCATAAACCAGAAGTTAAACTAACATGTAATTCTTGAACATTAAGCCGTTTGATAATTTCGCCTAATGCTCTAGGAAATAAATGTGTATGTCGAACTGGAAATTAAAAATTGCATTATGATTTGAATTTTGGTTAAAGTAAGGGTGCTTACAATTTTGTACATTAGAGTCGATATCCCATTTAGTAGAAAAGTGTAAATGGGCGTATAATTGTTCGTTGTATAGAGGTTTGATGAGTAATTCTTCTGTAAAACTATCAGAAAACGATTGAACGTTTGTTGCTAACATCAAAACTAACAAAACTACTATTTTGTACATCTTTATAACTTTCATAATTAAAAAAATAAACCGAATTCTTCCACAATTTAAAATATATCAATCAAACTCGAATCCACTCGAATCGGCATAACCTCACACTTTATTTACTTTTGTAGTTACTAATTTGGACTACAGATGTCTCTAGAGGTAACAACCCGTCTGATAGCGCTTTTTTATTTTAATTTAAATAGTTTTAATAAGCAATACCTATCAGTTTTGTACGTATTAAAATTCTAAATAATACAATAATAAAATATTTATTATTTATAAACACAATATTTGTTAAATACTTCTTTATTTTAATTTTTAAAAAAGAATGTCAAGTGCGTATGTCAAACTTACAGTTAACAATTATTTAAAAATGAAATTATATTAATAATTGCTTAAACGATTTAAGTGATTTTAGAACTAAACGATGAATGTAGATGAAGAGGAATCAGATTCTAGAAACCTTCTGTGCTGTTTTTGTTTTAGAAGTAAAAATGTTAGTACCTCGAGTTTTTATGTTTCTGATGTAAATCAAGAACCTTTTGAATATGTTGTTGAAAAACTAGCAATAAAGCGAGTTCCTCTAAGCTTATTTGCAACTTCAGAAGATTTAAAACGATTAAGGAAACCTACAAGTAATAAGTTGTCATTGAATACTAAATCGCCTGTAAGAGAGAAAAGTGCTACTCCTTCACCCGAAAGAGAAATTCCTAAACCAATATACGAAGTACCAAATAACAAAGAAAAAATAAAAATCAATGATTCTTCTTCGCATACAGTTTTAAATTATCATAAAGAAGAAATTATTAAAGAAACTGTAAAAATGCTTCCTAGTAAAATATTGAGTGCATCAGAAGAAGAGGAGCTTGTATCACAAGTACTAAATAGACATTCGTCTGTATACGAAACTGATTTAAAAAGAACAATCCCCAAAGATCCGGAACATTTGCCCGCCCCTAGTAGAGTTAAAATACCTTCTCAGGTTCGAGCTGCCCTTAAAAATAAAAATAAGACAGAGGTAATTTAATTACACAAAGAGTATATTATAATTTCCATTTATTCAAATTATTTATAGGTTAAAGTAGACGTGCATACTGCATTAATACAATTATCACCGCAAGAAGAGGAAACGCTACCACATACCAAAGAAATTTCACCATCTTTAAGAAAGACAATACAAAGTTTAAAATTTGCTCAAAAACCACATTTAGCTGGAAATCAACCTAAAAATCAAAAAAGCCTAAAAGACAATTGTGATAACATAAAAGATAATAATTATAACGTAGCGAGTACGGTTTCTATACTCCAAAAACTTTTATTTCCATAAAAAACTAAAACTGGTACTTTATTTAGATGGAGGGTTATTGCCTCTTCAGTCGAACAGTAAATATGTCTACCCTACCCATGAGGTGAAAGAAACAAACATTTTCCATAATAAAAGTCCCAAACAAATTAATGAAGAGTTAAATGTTCACGTAGATAAAAATTCAATTGCTGTAGGTCAAGTATAATTTTGACTTTTTATTAAGTAGAACTGACTCTTTTTGAAGTTTTGATCCACCGGACTTTTGCATTTTTGCTTTTATGAATAGGTACTTAGTAAAGCAAACCCTTTTATCTAATTATTTTTTAGTTTCCATTTTACTCTCCAACAATAGTACCAGAGGAACAAACTAATATTGATAATATGAAAAAAGATCATTCGTCGTTTGAACCAAAACCGTTCTCGTCAGATCCCGTCAAGTTATACCGTATACTCGAAAGTAGTAATGAAATTGATAGAAGAAAAATAAGAACTTATAATGTAAACACGAATTTACCTGACATTCCTACATCTAACAAACTTCTAAACACATCAATACCTAGATTGATGGATCAATTTACTGAAAATAGTCGCTCGAAAGTTCATCAGAATTTGAAATGTAAAATTATAATTAAACATCGACAAGGTATAGTTCAACATTTGTAATTCTTCTGTTTACTTTTTAATTAAATCATTTAATTTATAGATAAAGAACGGGGAGATCGTGAAGATTTTAAAGAGGAAGATTGTGAAACTGATGATTAGTGTTCATTATTAACGTTACTTTGTATTCATTATAGAATAAATGTTTGTGAAAATTTTGTAATTCTATAACAGACTGGCCCGCCGCCCGGCGGGCTACCGGGAATTTCCCGGTATGTAGGTAATGAAAGAACTATATTGCAATAATTTAGATAAATTGAAAAAATCAAAAATATGAACCAGGAGTCGAAAAGCAAAATAATTGTAAAGGTCCATCCACACACACAGGCTTGACACTGTTCAGCAGGTGGCCTGTACAGGCTTACCTTCCGGTTCGGCCTGTGCAAGCCGATCTCCACAGGCTAAACCAGAGCCTAAACGATGTCCAGACGCTCCAGTTTGGTCTGTGCAGGCCGTCTGAACGATATCCAGACACTCCGGCTTGGCCTGCGCAGGTCGTCTGCACAGGCCAAATCGAAAGACAAACCTGTATGTGTGGCGCAGGTTTAAAATTGAAAATAAGTATAATGAAAACTTTTAGGGTCAGTATTATAAAGCCTAGTCAACCAAAGGTTGACTCAACCGCAGTTTGAAATTATAAATAAACGTCAATTTCACTATTTTATCCAATCATTTCAAACTAAAATGACAGCCAACCTCTGGTTGATTTTCAACCTCAGGTTGATTTTCAACCTCAGAACCCCAGAAATTTAGAACCCCCTTGGTCTTTTATGATAGTTTTGAAAATTCAAATATAGGACATTAATGTCGATACGTAGATATTTATATAAGTAGGTATACATATTTTATTAACAGTCTACCTAGTTTCAATTACATTTTGAATTATTCATTTTAGTTTTTGTAACTGACGTGTAATATCAAATAAAAAAGTTTATGTTTTAGAGGACGTATCTTAATTGTTTAAATTATCATTAAATATTCATCTTTATTATTAAGAAAGAATAAGGTCACCTATAGAAAAATTAGAGGGTCCATTTGCAATAATACTTCCTACTTTTATTATTTGTTAAATATTTTTTAAATATCAATAATTTTTTGATTTTTTAAATTTATCGATTAGTTTTAAAATTGATTTTAATTGGTTGTTAGGTGTTTTTGCAACGTTGCCAAGTTGAATGTGCCCTCTTGCGGCTTTAATCTATACTAAAAATTCGCCAACGGCGACAACTGATGCCAGTGTGGTTTTGTCTTTATTAGAGTGCATTTTGTAATGGCTTCTCGTAGAAATATATGATTCTGACTGATTTACAAATTCCGGTATATTAGTGTAGAATTTTTATAATACAAAGGTAGGAATTTAATTAAAATTATTTTACCAACCCAATAAAAACTGACTAGTATTATAATGAGGTTAATTAAATAAATTCTAATTTTAAGAACTTCCTTAATAAAGGCAATCAGTAAATGACTAGGATTATTGTACTGTAAATTACTTAAAATGTAATTTATTGTAATTCTTGTAAGTGATTATAATTTTTCTTATAGTTAAAACGTTTCTTTCTTTGTTTTAGAACCACCCCTTGACTAATAAATTGGCCTTATTGGAATTCGATGATTTCATGTGTTTTTTAGAACTGACACAGATTAACGAAATAAAATAACTACCAAGTTAATTTTCGTATATGATGGCTACAGCTATTCAAAAGAATGGCATGAAACCTCTTTCGAATGGTAGTGGCTTAATTGTACACGATGTCAATGACATAGCTGATTTATCGTCTTACTCTATCGTAGAACAATGTAACGAAGGTTATACCGATATACAAAATTATAAACAAGAAAATATTCAACAAGAACAAAGTCAAGTGAAGGAAGAAAGTGAACCTGAAATTGATATAGTTATAAACAACGTAGTGTGTAGTTTTAGTGTACGATGTCATTTAAATCTACGCGAAATAGCTTTGAGTGGTATGAATGTAGAATATCGACGCGAAAATGGTATGATTACTATGAAACTACGACGACCTTACACAACTGCAAGTATTTGGTCTTCTGGTAAAATTACTTGCACCGGTGCTACTAGTGAAGATCAAGCAAAAATAGCAGCACGTAGATTTGCTCGTTGTCTTCAAAAATTAGGATTTAATGTGCGCTTCAATAACTATAGAGTTGTTAATGTTCTTGGTACTTGTTCGATGCCTTTTGGTATTAAAATTACATCTTTTTCGGAACGACACAGAGAAGCTGAGTAAGTAAATTAGTTTTAAATTTAGTTTTTTGTTAATTGGATTTTTAAAGTTGTTTAAATGTAGAAAGGACATTATTGGTTGTTGAGAATTTTAGTTTATAAATATGTGTAGGTAATTTACAATCGTTACTATTTTTTATTATTTTAAATAATTTACTAATAAAGTTTAAAATTTGTAGTTATGAACCCGAATTACATCCTGGTGTAACGTATAAAATTAAGGATCCAAAAGCAACCTTAAAAATATTTTCAACTGGAAGTGTTACAGTTACAGGCAAGTTTTACTTATATTTATTTGTGTAAACTGTAAAACAATGTGCTATTCTAATTAAATTTTAATTTTATAGCCATTCTTTGCTTAACATTGTATAAAAATTGAATTTCTACTTAAGTAATTCAATATTTTTTAATTTGCTAATATAATGTAACTTTATTCATACATTATGGTCAAATTTAAATTTTATAGATAAAATGAATTCCTTCTTTGAGATGATTTTATTGTTTTAATGTGCACTTTTGAGTACATATTTAATATTTTTAGAAAGAACTTATTAATGGTGACTGTATTTTGTAGTGAATCCTTTGTTGTGGTAGAAATTTTAAAGCGAACAGTTTACTCGGGAAACCTTGTCAAATATTCAATACATAGACGTTTTGTATTAAAACTCGAGGTGCAACTTTAAACTGTAACAATTATTTTTATGGTTTCTATTTTTAGTGCATATATAATTTTAATTGCAATTAGTAAGAGATGCATTATCTTTGAGTTTAAAAGATTGTTAGTCAGCTTCATAATAAAGAAAAATGCAATGTAGTGTGTGGTAGTGACTAATAATCTTTACTTTTCTTATACCGGGTGCTGTAGATTGGCCCAGGTTGTCATAGGGATTTGATTTAACATTCTTTTTCTATGATTCCTGCTTCTCATTTTAACATACACGGTGATTCTGTACCAACGTCACAAAATTTTAGAGGTAATAGAATAAGCCAATATGAACATTTTTTGTTAATGTTATGGGGGTCTCTGATGCTTTGTAACCACCTCAACCAAGCCATCCATGAGCGAGATAGCAAATGTTTCTTCTAATATTTAATGTGGAACAATTAGAGTGACTCGTTGTGAAGTTTTCATTTAATTCGGTAGAATAGGTTTTTAAATATTCGCGAAAAACCTCACCCCTAAGCTTTAAAAAGGAATTACAGGGTTATGAAGCGTCTGCAGCCACCATATCATATAACAAAAAATGATTTGACTTATTCTATCATCCCTGTATTATTTTACGTTGATACAGAATCACCCTGTATTTTACTGATAGTACCAATTAAAAGATAAATTTTTATGGTTGCATAAAAATTTAACGATTTTTTATTCCTTCATAATTTTAAAATAAAGTTTCACGATTTTGAGGTAATCTCTTGAGCTATTCTACTCCTGGTATGTCACGTAAACAAATAAATAATAAAGGATATGCTACAAAATAAAGTTAGTCAGTAGGTTATTGTTTTCACTTATTTATTTATATTTAAAAAATAACGATCATTGTGGAGGAAACTTTTTGTCCTCGATAGTTGATCGCAAGTAGTCGATAAAACTAATTTATAAAATAACGAAAGGATTTTTATTGCATTTTTTTTTTATTCTAAAGAAGTCTGATCTCAGTAAATTGGAATTTATGTGCTAATAATTTAAAATATATTTATTAGTGATCAATGAATATTCAAACCCCATCCAGAACCCTTCCTATCTGGCCATTTTTAAACGATCTGCTAGAGCACTAGTGGCTCTAAGTTAGAGTAATTAATTACTGAATTAGTAAGGAAATCTCATGAAAAATACAAGCTAAGGAAAAATGATTTAATAGTGCGAAAATTTCGAAAATTTGTTTATACCGTCCGTTTAAAAAATTGGGCCCCACCTTATAGTGGGTTTATTTGTAACTCTCAGACAAATAAAACCTTATATAAAATTAAATGAGACGTTTTTTTCTTCAATTTTGGCTAAAAAAAAGTTATTATTTTCCAAACAGCTAAGGCTGATGGCGTCTTCGTTATTTTTTTTCAATTGCACCATATACATTTTTTAGTCTCATAAGATAGAGAATTTTTTCCTCTTTTCAATAAGGTTTTCATCTATAGGGTCAAATAAGAAAATTTGAATTAAAAATTGTAAAAGCTAAATCTACATTAATTTTCATCAAGCAAGCGGATTGTTAAAAAAAAAACAAATGATTTTCAATTGTTTAGCTAACTGTGTAAAGCTAGGTTCATAGCTTTCCGTTGGTATAGGATTATTTTTCTAAGATTGCGATTTTGAAGTTTCATAATGACAGCGCAGGGTTGCCACATACCAACAAATCAAGCTAAAAAACATTGAATTTCAAATAAATTAAATTGTAATGTGACAACTCTGTACAGGGATGCCAAATTAAAATAGTCCCTAACTGCATTGTATTTTCACATTTCTAACTAACTTTAGGTTTGCTCCGGTAAGTGCCAAAATCGCAATCTTAGAAAAATAATCCTATACGTTGGCCAATAAGAGTTTGACAGATGAATTTGAAAAATACTCTGCTCTGATTGACCAACGTACCAACGGAAACGTATCAACGGAAAGCTATGAACCTAGCTTAAGCTTTTTGATTCAAAACTAATGTTTCGACGACCGCTGGATTGGCTACGATAAGCTTGTTACGAATAAATTAAAAGAAGAAAAATATAAATTAAAAGAAAAAACTGGTAAAACATTATTTATTTATTATTAATTGGCGTCAGCAACTAAAACTACATATTTACGATGAACATTTAAACTAATAGATTTTCACAAAAATTGTTCAAAGTGAGAACCGTTGTTTTCTACCCAAAGTTGGCAACATTTAATATTTACATTAGCAGACACTGTTCAAAATACTAAGATTGGATTGCAGAAAGCTTTTAACGGCTTGTTACAATTAATGAGAGTTTTGAATGTGACGTATCAGATGTCAAAATGTAGTGGCTGAAGTCACATTCAAAACTCTCATCAATTGTAACAAGCCGTTAAAAGCTTTCTGCAACCCAGGGTAAGTCTTTTATGTAGCTCCATATAAAAAAGTTGTTCTTCTGTTAATTTATTCCTAACAAGCTGATGGTAGCCAAACCAGAGGCGGTGGTCCAATGAAACATTATATTTGAGGGAATAAGCTTACACAGTTAGCTAAACAATTGAAAATTATTTGTTTTTTTGAACAATCCGCTTTCTTGATAAAAAACAATGTAGATTTAGTTTTTTCAATTTTTCTTTAAAATTTTCTTATTTAACCCTACGAAAACCATACGAAAAGAGAAAAAATTCTCTATCATATGAGACTCAAAAATGTATATCTTGCAATTTCAAAACAAATAACTAAGATGCCATCAGTCTTAACTGTTTGGAAAACAATAACTTTTTCATTGCTAAAATCGTAGAAAAGATCGTCTCATTTAATTTTATACTATTTTATATAAGGTTTTATTTGTCTAAAGTTACAAATAACTTCCCTATAAGCTGGCAGCTGGGGCCCTTTTTTGGAAACACACGGTATACCTATATTATTCAAAAATTGTCTATAAATAGTATAGGCATAATAAGATCGGAGACGGAATTAATTATTAGAAAGCTAATTTCTTCTGAAATACCTTTTATAGGCCCCCCTGTATTTCCCCAGAAAAATCCCAAGAAATCCTCCTTGGGGAACCCTCTTAAATTTTGAATAAACGGCCATCATCTTGCATTTTTCCAAGAAAACGCCATAACTCAGCAATGGACAATCATAGGAAGAGGCTGTTGGTTAGATAATGAGTTTTTACAAACAATATGTTCTATAAAAATTTTCTATTCGAGCAATGGTTTTCTCACAAAATGAAATTTAAAAGAGGTATGTTTTCAAAAATAATATTAGGCAGGCAGATTGCTATGGTGAAAAAAAACATGCGCTCTGATGGACAAAAAACCGTTTCACTCCGAGACGAACTATGATAAAATTACAATAAAAATATGAATTTAAAGCTGAAGGCTTCAGCTTTCATTTCCATATCTTTTGAATTTATTTTTGTTACATCTTGTGGTATTAAATAGCAAATGAAGTTTTTCATGTACCATTTTTTAAACAGTTCAAGATATTTTGTTGGAAGGATCATTTTAAAAAAATTTCCTCCAAGGATATTGTTCCTTATGAGTTATTTTTCAAAGTTATGTCATGGGAAATTAATTACATATTTATTTCAAAAAAGCATAATGATTTAATATTGCTTTACTTTTGGTAAATTTTATTTTCCACAAAAATTTAGATTTAAAGTGCTGTAAAATGGTTAATATGAAAGGTATTGAAGAAACTACAAACTCATTATGAAGGAAAATATGTCTACTTTTTGATACATTCGTTAGATTTTACTTATTATCTCAAGTTTCCTTTTTCTATTGAATACATTGAAGAAGTAGAAAAATAGACAATTTTTTCTTAAAATTCCTCCTAAATTAAGAGTACTGTACATTTTTAACAATCGCTTAGGCAAATGAAACATTATACTGTAATATACAAAAATTAGAACGCTTTATGATTCACTGGGGCTGCAGGAGTAGCTATTAAATTTTGTTAAAAATTTCGATAATATCCAATGGTGTGGAGATATTTCAACAGTATCATGCAACTATTCTAAAAAACGACTTTTTATGCCTTTTTAGAGTTATATAATGCCTCCAAAAGAGTTAATTGTGTAAACGAGCACATATACAGTGTGTCCCCGGATTGAGTTCACTATAGGTGTAATTGACAAAAATTTTCGGAATTTTATTTTGATGTTTTGGAATTCAGCCCTGCTTGGTTTAAAATGAATTTTAAGCATATTTTCAATTTTTAAAAATGAAGGCCCCCTTGACAATAAAGAGAAATCTATTTTCTGTTCAGGTATAGTGTCGTTTTAGTCAACAATACAACAAAATGTCATTAACAAAAGTTGTTCAGAATATAAAATTATGGCTTCATACAAAATTTCAAAATGATCGACACACTTTGATTAAATCGGTTTTTTCTTCAAACGTCAGAAAAAGTCGCCTTTGTGTCACTCAATAGGTAACGGTGAAGTTTAACTTTCCCGCCGAGGCAGGAAAAATTGTCAGAAAAGTAATTTTTGTCTGTCTAGGAGGGAAAAGTAAAATCTTAACCGCACATTATTTTTATTTTTAACGTAAAAAATGTTTTTTAAGCATTTGTAATGTAAACAATTTAATGTTTTTTAAATTTTCCTTTATAATTAGTTCGTTGCTTTTAATAATTGGCTTTTTTTACAAATTTAAGTTAATTTTAAAAAATATTTGACAATTGAACTACAACTAATTGACAAGAGATGGTGCTCTTTCAAAAATCAAAATTTTCAGTTTTACGCTTTACGTTTGCAGAAAAAATTTAATGTTTTATACGGAGTCAAAGTAGTTTTGTGTGACTCGCCTGTATTGCCTGACTCGCTCGCTGCGCGCTCGCTCTTCAGCCAATCACAGTCTTGTCACACAAAACGTCACTTTGTCTCCTTATAAAACAAATAACTATTGATTGTATGTATCAACGAAAAATCGCATCGTACGTATAAACTATGGGCCCATAACAGAAAACTGGTGGTAATATTATTTTATTCGGGTGTCACCCAACAAGAAATGAATCATAATGGCCTTGTAAATTGAGATAAAATTTTATTAAAATTAATAATGAATTGATAGATCAGGCGTGGTTTGCTCTTATTATTTTGAGCGATATTGATATTTAGAGTGAAAATAAATAGGTAACTGCATGGCATTTTTGTATGTTTCAAAAATTATTTCCTAGAATCACTAGAATGTTGACTGTGGAACAACGTATTAATCAAAGTGGGCCGATCATTTTTGAATTTTGCATAGAGCCATAATTACGTATTCTGAACAACTTTTGTTAATGACATTTTGCTGTATTGTTGCCAAAAAAGACACTTTACCTAAACAGAAAATATATTTCTCTCAATTGTCACGAGGGCCTTCATTTTTAAAAATTGAAAATATGCTTAAAATTCATTTCAGACCAAGCAGGGCTAAATTCCAAAACATCAAAATAAAATTCCGAAAATTTTTGTCTATTACACCTATAGTGAACTCAATCCGGGGACACACTGTATACAGGACGTTTGATATATCGTGTCAGCAGATATTCCGACTTTTGTCAAAATTTTAAATACATATTGTAGTTGGTAAATTAGGGTGCTGATTCTGGTGCAAAAGATGAACTCCTGAGACTTGGTACTGGTTTGCACGGGTAAACGTCAAGAGAGACCCTTACTAGGCGCTATCATTCGGAGTCAGCTGAACTCAGGTGGTTGTAGGTTGTAACCACTGAAATGAATATAATAACTGGAACGATAAAGTAGTGGATCTGCGCGTGAAAATGTGTTCACATTTGAAGAAAACAATAAAGTCGAAAGTCGCTAAGAATTTAACTTCAAGAGGGTACCTGAGTTTGCGCACTTTGCATTTCGCGACGTGAGAGCTAAGTTCACGTGGTTCTGTCCCTCTACCACGCATTTAGCGCGTGGGTTGTGTTTACGTTTCAAAATCAACATATGAACATAACCTCAGATGCACATAAATATTTTTTGTTAATTCGCTTCTTATGGAGTGAAAATAAAATATTTATTTTATTCTGTTTTTTGTATTAATCATTATAGTAAAAATATTCTATTATTATTATTGTTTAATAGTATAGCTTTAAGATTTAAATTCCCAGACTTTTTAAACTAAACTGCGCATGACGAATTTCTCCCTGCGCAGATTCAATTTGGTTCCCAGTAAAACTCTATAATACTGTTCCATTTATTTATTGAGTTCAGTGGTTGTAACTCATTCACCTCCTCCTTCTTCCTTCGGGCTTGGGAACGACATCGGCTGAGTTATGAGCTGGCAACCAAAGAAAAAAGAAAATAACTCGTAATTCCACCGAAAACCTGAGTTCAGCTAACTCCGAATGATAGCGCCTAGTAAGGGTCTCTCTTGACGTTTACCCGTGCAAACCAGTACCAAGTCTCAGGAGTTCATCTTTTGCACCAGAATCAGCACCCTAATTTACCTACTACAATATGTATTTAAAATTTTGACAAGTCGAAATATCTGCTGTGACACGATATATCAAACGCCCGTATATACAGTGTGTCCCCGGATTGAGTTCACTATAGGTGTAATTGACAAAAAATTTCTGAATTTCGTTTTGATGTTCTGAAATTCAGCCCTGCTTGGTCTGAAATGAATTTTAAGCCCATTTTTAATTTAAAAAAATGAAGGCCCCCGTGACAATTAAGAGAAATCTATTTTCTGTTCAGGTAAAGTGTCGTTTTGGTCAACAATATAGCAAAATCTCATTAACTAAAGTTGTTCAGAATATAAAATTATGGCTCTATACAAAATTTCAAAATGATCGGCACCCTTTGATTAAATCGGTTTTGATTGTATGTATCAACGAAAAATCGCATCGTACGTATAGACTATGGGCCCATAACAGAAAACTGGTGATAATATTATGTTATTGGGGTGTCACCGAACAAGAAATGAATCATAATTGCTTTGTAAATTGAGATACAATTTTATTCAAAATGTTAAAATAAAATTAATAATGAATTGATAGATCGGGCGTGGTTTGCTCTTATTATTTTGAGCGATATTGATATTTAGAGTGAAAATAAATAAGAAATAAGTAACTGCATGGCATTTTTGTATGTTTCAAAAATTATTTCCTAGAATGTTGACTGTAGAACAACGTGTTAATCAAAATGTGCCGATCATTTTTAAATTTTTCATAGTCATAATTTCGTATTCTGAACAACTTTTATTAACGACATTTTGCTGTATTGTTGCCAAAAAAGACACTTTACCTAAACAGAAAATAGATTTCTCTCAATTGTCACGAGGGCTTTCATTTTTAAAAATTGAAAATATGCTTAAAATTCATTTCAGACCAAGCAGGGCTGAATTCCAAAACATCAAAATGAAATTCCGAAAATTTTTGTCAATTACACCTATAGTGAACTCAATCCGGGGACACACTGTATGTGCTCGTTTACACAATTAACTCTTTTGGAGGCATTATATAACTCTAAAAAGGCATAAAAAGTCGTTTTTTAGAATAGTTGCATGATACTGTTGAAATATCTCCACACCATTGGATATTATCGAAATTTTTAACAAAATTTAATAGCTACTCCTGCAGCCCCAGTGAATCATAAAGCGTTCTAATTTTTGTATATTACAGTATAAGCTATAATGTTTCATTTGCCTAAGCGATTGTTAAAAATGTACAGTACTCTTAATTTAGGAGGAATTTTAATAAAAAATCGCCTATTTTTCTACTTCTTCAATGTATTCAATAGAAAAAGGAAACTTGAGACAATAAGTAAAATCTAACGAATGTATCAAAAAGTAGACATATTTTCCTTCATAATGAGTTTGTAGTTTCTTCAATACCTTTCATATTAACCATTTTACAGCACTTTAAATCTAAATTTTTGTGGAAAATAAAATTTACCAAAAGTAAAGCAATATTAAATCATTATGCTTTTTTGAAATAAATATGTAATTAATTTCCCATGACATAACTTTGAAAAATAACTCATAAGGAACAATATCCTTGGAGGAAATTTTTTTAAAATGATCCTTCCAACAAAATATCTTGAACTGTTTAAAAAATGGTACATGAAAAACTTCATTTGCTATTTAATACCACAAGATGTAACAAAAATAAATTCAAAAGATATGGAAATGAAAGCTGAAGCCTTCAGCTTTAAATTCATATTTTTATTGTAATTTTATCATAGTTCGTCTCGGAGTGAAACGGTTTTTTGTCCATCAGAGCGCATGTTTTTTTTCACCATAGCAATCTGCCTGCCTAATATTATTTTTGAAAACATACCTCTTTTAAATTTCATTTTGTGAGAAAACCATTGCTCGAATAGAAAATTTTTATAGAACATATTGTTTGTAAAAACTCATTATCTAACCAACAGCCTCTTCCTATGATTGTCCATTGCTGAGTTATGGCGTTTTCTTGGAAAAATGCAAGATGATGGCCGTTTATTCAAAATTTAAGAGGGTTCCCCAAGGAGGATTTCTTGGGATTTTTCTGGGGAAATACAGGGGGACCTATAGAAGGTATTTCAGAAGAAATTAGCTTTCTAATAATTAATTCCGTCTCGAGATAAATTAAAGTCGAAAATGCCTATACTAAAAGTAAACTAAGCACTGATAGCATTTTTAGTGAAGTAACATAATAATCTAGATCTAGACTAAATATCAAAGTCCTAATATTCGAAGTTCATTAGCTTAAAAATGTGTTACAGAAAAACCAACTTTTTTTGCATTTAGGGAATTTCTTTTGGTTTCATAAACATTACCCGCTTTCAGTCTACACAGAGCTGCTAGGAGCCCATAAATAGGTCTTTATGGAGGCTCAATTCATTTTGAATGGACCAAGGTTTTCTTGGCATATTATACAGGGTGAGGAAAAAGTAACGCAACAAGGCTATAACTTTTTTATTATCGATTTTTTGAAGAAATGTTTAAATAAAAGTTATTAGGCTAAAAGTGCTTCACTTATTCGTGATATTTAACTGCTCATACGCAATTGCACGTGGGCACAAGAGCACGTTACTATAATTTCTTAAATGGTAACCTATGATTATTTTTACATTTTTGGAATCGCCACATGATTCTGCCTCTGGTAGCATAAAATTTTTGGTAGGTTACATAAGAAATTTTGGAAAAAAATGACATTAAATTTTCATCTTTATATAATCTCTGTTTTAGGCAAAAATAACTTACTTATTTGACAAATCTAAACAAAGAAATTGCTTTAATAAATGTTTAAACTGTTCTCTATTAACTATTAAACAGTATCGTAGATACCCTATCTTTGCTATCCTATCTTATACTTTTCTATAGAAGCCGATATCTCTCGTCGGAGGAAGTTAAGCGACAGAGGTAAAGTTATAAACTCTTATTTCAAGTTATGAATCAAGTTATTTTGGAATAAAACAAAGTTGTAATCTGAATTAGAGTTGAAAACTGGAGGATTCCAAAAATGTGAAAATAGTCATAGGTAGCCATTTAAAAAATGAGAGTTATGTGCTCCTGTGTCCACGCGCGATTACGCATGAGCAGGTGAAGGTCACGGATAAGTGAAGTACTTTTATCCTAGTAACTTTTACTTGAAACTTTTTTTTGAAAAATCGATAATAGGAAAGTTATAGCCTTGTTGCGTTACTTTTTCCCCACCCTGTATGGTTCAAGTGTGTAACAATTTATTGTTCTCCCAACTGCTATCATTTCTGTTGCTTTTGGTTGCGCTTTATGAGAATTATTACTTGTTGAAGTAATAATAAATTGTAACCGGATGCTCTTACCTGCTCTTACCCCTTTAACCATACTTTCTCCATTATTGCAAACAATTACCTGTATGAGAATTAATTCCAACAAGACCTGGCAATGTGTTTGCTTAATTGTTTGCTTTCTACATGATGGGTCTGTTTTATTGTACATTTTAGAAAACTGTTTTTGGTAACTATCAGGCCGAATTACTATTCGTTGCATCAGTAATATTTATATCAAACTATTTCATCTAAATACATAGTAAATACAGCCTTAAATAAAATTTCATTATTCTGAGCGTCTATTTTGAACATAAAATTAATATATTTTTATATTATACAGCTCCAAGTGTGGCAGATGTACAAGCGGCCATCGAATACATATTTCCGCTAGTTTATGAATTTCGTAAAGAAAGAACAGCCGATGAAAATGCCCTAATTCAAGCTGCTAAAAAGAAACGTATGATGGCAACTTCGATAATTGAAAATGTGGCTACGATTCCAGTAAAAGCGGAAGAAGAAGAAGATGAAGAAATAGATAGTGAGTCTGAGTGGTAAAGTTTGATTGTGCCGTCGTCACTGCCATGAAACTTTGTGTACAACAAACTTAATTTTTCGTGATGAAAAGCAATTATTGACATTAATGTTTTTTTGTTATTTTTTTTTTATAATTGAGTTTATGGTTTTTAAATTTTTTCTTCTGCGTATTTCATATCTTGCGTTTTCAAAATTTACAAACTATAAATTTGATGTTATTTATGTATTGTTATTAATTAATAGTGACATTATTCGACAACTCATTATTTATTGTACATTTAGTTCAATGTACACTCATAGAGCTGTTAGACTGAGAGCGTATTAAATTTACTCAATATTTTTTGTGATTGGTATTTTGTTAACAAGTACATTTAGCTACAACACCACGATAACGTAATCAAAATAAAACAAAATACAGTTTTATGCAATAACGATTTATACAATATACGTTTTGTTAATATTTTGACGAAATTCTAACATTATTGTTTACAATGACAATATTAAGATCAAGTTTTGATAATCCCAAATGAATGGGACCAATATCAATAAAAATTCCTTGGTTGAGTAGTTGAAAATGCTACTTATTAAAGTGATGCAGGGTCGCCACTAAAAAATTACCGTTCCTGTGGCAAACAACGTTTCGTGACTTTATAAAAAATATTTTATTGCAAAATCAAATTGGCACGATAATTTCCGCTAGCATTCGAATTAATATTTAAATCACACTAAGTTGAAATAGTGTATAAACCTCTTATAATACGTATAGTCCATACGTATTATAATTATAATTTCCAACATGTTCTATACGGTATAGAACATGCTGGAAATTTAATTTAAATGCATATTTTTTATTTATTTTTATAGGAATGCTATACTATAGTAATTTCTATTAAATGTGGTGTTTTCAAAATGTTTGTTGGTTCTTCATTAATAAAAAGTATGGGACTACTTCAATTTTCGCGTCTGTTACTTTTTTAACTGTGGGATAGGTTTCTGAAAAGTTTTACTAAAAATTAATTAATTAATTTTAGTAAAACTATATTTTTAACATGTTTTTAAATTATGTATTTAAAATTGAGGTGTAGTGGTAGTTCTCAGAAATGGTGTTTAGAGTAGAAAGGTGGAAGCTTTATAACTTAATGTGATTTGTGCACTATTTAAAAAATATTTGGGAACTACTGTAATTGTAAAAGAAATTCTTCATTTTGTATAAATAGTTAACAGGAGACGGTTTTTAATGCCTTAAATTTGTTTCCTTTAGTGGTGTAGTTTATTATTATTAATGTAGGATGAAATAAAAAAGGTTGGCCAGTTTATGTTGTTAAGTGTTCAATAAATGTCTACTACAGTTTTAATACGGCAATCCTTGGATCATATCAATGTATTACTAATTACTTTATTTTTTATCTCAAAATTAAAATAATCGAAACATAAAACGAATAAATGGTAATAACCAAAGGGCTGTCAAACATTTTATACTGTCATCTTAATGAGTATACGGAATAGGCTCACCATAGACCTTTAAGATTGTTGCATTTGTTTTATTGTATTGTTTTCAATTTCAAGTTTTATATTGAAATGCCTATTGCGAAGTCAATTTTATGAAAACTATTGGCCTCTTTTACGAAACTAAATGAATATTATGTTTAATTTACTTGATCTTACCTGAAGATAATTTTTGTTTCAAATTGAAAAATAATTATTTATAAAATGTAATATATATTATGTAGTAATAATTGTAGTTAAGAAAATACCTACCTTATAAAAGCAATTTTCAATCCTTGTGCGCCTTATCTTTCAGATTACAATTTATTATAACGTAAAATAATAACATAGATCTGTGTTATGTATACAATGGTCTTGAATGTAAAAATTGCAAATATTTGAAAAGCCTATTCGAAATCAAAATAATCTACGTTTTTGCGAAGATTAATAGTATATTTTTTTTGTACTGTTTTTAAAACACTGAGGTAAAGAAATTAAACTCATTTTTATTATTTATTTAAATATTCAATTGTTTTAAATAAAATATTGTTGTTAATATTATAATATCTCAGTGTTTTATAATAAAACGTCCAAACGTATCTCGTTCTTTGTGGATGTTATAGTAATTAACGTGTACCAAAAATTTACTTAGTTTATAATTTAAAATAAGTATTTTTTTTTCTCTACATTTATAATATTTAATTTTTCGTTCTAGCAGTGAAATTGATATAATTCATACAATTTTGTTTTATTTAATTTATAAGATCTACACATTACAATTATTTATTGTGCTATGAAATTATGTTTGTACTAAAATAAATAAATATCAAGCTTAGTTTATTTTTCATTTCCTAAAAATGCTTGCGCAATTAATGTTTTTACTCAATTTTACTGCTTATTACTAGAGCCTGGATTCTAAGCTTTTTGCTTATGGCTTTAAATCATAAGCAGAACAAATTCCTTTTGGATCTTTACGTTTCTCAAAAAATTAAGCGATTTAAGCCAATGTTGATAATGATTCATTTCTACTTGGCTATAAGATTGTACATGTAAGCCCCAATTTCAAATTATTTTATTCAAAATGGCGGCCAATAGAACGATTGTCCCATTTTCTGGTTTTTCCCTTATAGCTTGGCCGGTAATTACATACTATTATAAAAATTTCAAAACGGCATTGTAAAGCCAAAATATAGGGCTTTCGTCCTTATTAAAGCGATTTTCAAAATTGCCACCTTTAAGGGGTCAAAATTTTGAAATGGATTTTCTCAAAATTCCCTCTGCCATATTTTTTCTTTTTTGGATATGTTACAGAAAACGTAATTCTCTATCAAAATATAAATTTTTATCAAAATCGCTCGAGCCGTTTTGAAGTAATGATTTTTTGAATGTCCAAACTTCGAAAATATCTAATTTCTTTTGTAATAGAAATTAAAACTTGAAAATGGATATATGTACCAATCTCATAAATATCTATTATTTAACACTATTTTCGGTTAATAAAACGCTTCCAGTTAAACCAGAAATTACAAAAATACCAACATTTTTAGGAACACCCTGTATATTTTTTTATATTTTGAAAGTTCGTAAAATTAGCTATTACACTATACCAAACACTTTATATTTTGACTTCCGGTTTAATCGGAAATAGGATCAAACTTCTTAATTAAAATGGAACACCCTGTATGTTTTTCAATATTTTAAAAGCTTGGAAAATTAGCTTTCTGAACATATAAAATAATATATATTTTGAACTTGCTAAATTAAAAAAAAAATGAAATTAGTATTTCAGCCTTCATGTCTAAAAATTCTGCTTTCACGCAGAAGTTCTAGGTTCGATCCCGGACGAAAGCAATTTAAAATTTTTTTTTTATCATCATGTAATTTAAATTAACATAAAAATAAATTTAATAAGAAAAACAACGTATATGGCCATACGAGAAACTTTCTTCTGTCCGTCAATCATCAAATATTATAATTTTATATTTGTTTTTTATTAAAATTTAATTTGATATCTTATAAATGAAATACATTAATTAAATTTTAAATTATAAACTTTTAAAGAAGTGCAAAAAAAATACAACTGGAAGTAGTTCCTCGTATGGCCACATCCGTCGTTTTATTAACTAATGTCGGCATTGTATTAAACCTGGAACTTTTAATTTGTCCTTTAATGAAACGTCAATTTAATAATCAATTCTGATTAGTCAAGGACAATAGTAATGTAGATCAAATTAATTTAATGTCGATTCTAAAATTGTAATGTCGACATTAAACTTTTAGTTTTGAAATTAAAAATTTTTTACCACTAGCTTATCAAGTTTTTCATTTTAAGTGTAAAAGAATTACGTATCTTTCAATTCGTCCCAAAATGTGATTTCACAAGTTAATTCCCTAGGTTCTTGGATTTGGTATAATCCAATACTTTCTGTTAGCACCTCTCAAGCTTGTAATTTGTTTCAACCAGGTTTTAAAAATAAATAAGTTATACATACAACTTTGTTATTTAAAAATAATTGATTGCTTTATTCAATTTAAAATGGCAATAATTATAAAATAATTTTTCTTAATTCAATCGTTAAGCTACTATATTACACTTATAAGTTATAAAGTTTTAATTGTTATAACAAGCAGTTTTGGCCTTGGATCTAAAAACAAAATATTGTATAAAAATAATTCAATCATCAAAAATTACAATGCTCTAGAAATATTAATCTATATTAAACGTGCCTAGTCTTAATATTATTCCCTTCATTTAGAATCAGTTCTGTAATTACTATTAAAATCCTATAAAATAAATAAAATGTACATATTTATATATTATATTATAAATCACAAATATTTCAATGCTACATTGTTTTTTAAAAGCTTTAGAAATATTATTTGAAATAATAAGCAGCAGTATTTCCTTTATTATCAACTTCATTGAACAAGTTAGGACAAATCTTTAAGAGAACTTCATATATTTCTTTATGTTGATTTTCAGCAGCTCTATGTAAAGAAGTCTTACCATCTATATCTTTTAATTCAACATTGGCTCGATTTTCTAAGAGGTACTTTGTGACATCTATTTTTCCTGTAACAATAAAATTAAATTAATGATTCACATTTTCATACACAATGCCTTGTTTATCTTATAATACTCTGGATGATATACAAGTCATTCAATGTTTTATTATTACCTGCAGAACAAGCACGATGCAAAGCAGTAGCATGGCCTGATTTAGTTACAGCATTAATATCAGCTCCATTTTCCAATAACAGTTTACAAATATTTAAATGACCATTTCTACCTGCATAATGTAATGCAGTATAACCTGCCGCATCTTTACAATCAACACTGGTACCTTCTAATATCAACTTATTTACCTTATCAAAATCACCATATTGAGTTGCGTACCAAATACCACGCTCAAAATCTAATTCATCTAAGGTTTGATATAAAGTTGAAGTGGTACACTGTGTAGAACAAGTGTGGTTATGATTATCGTGAGTACAATTGTTAGACATGTTTACAACACTTAATAAAAATAGCACTTATGAGTAAAAATAGATTACTATACTTTACAAGTCACGTTGCATTGTCCAAACAATTTCTGATTCACCGGTAGTACCAACTACACTATATCCTAGCAATCCCAAAGCATTTACAATAGCAATAGGTGGTCCTTTGAGTAAAACACCATTTATAATTTCTTTGCTGAAATTATGAAAACGTTTTATTAATGCTGATTCTTCCTCTTTATTTAAACCAAAAACTGCAGTTTCAGTAGAATGTAAAGATGCTTTAACAGCAACATATGCGTGCATACCGGACGACATTAGTAAACTTGCAGGTATTTCCATACTTAAATTTCTTCGTTGAATTTCGAATTAGTTTCTGCTTCAACAACGGGTTCAGGTTCTGCAAAGTTTCTTTGCATAGTCCACATATACATATACTCGTTGAAATCTTGTTTAACCCCCGTTGATGATGAAGTAACTATTTTATAGCCCAAAACTTCTAATGCGCTTAGTATGACACACGGATGTTGCCAATACACAATTGTAAAATCGTCACAAGAGCCGCCACTAACAAATCTTTTTAATTGATCAATATCGGCTGCTTTTAAACCAGAAACAAGTACACGCCACGGTGTAGGTGAACCCGATTCTGCCCCATAGGGAGCTAGATTACCACGAACAAAAATGTAGGGCATTTATCTTAAACAAGTATTTGAAAATTGTTGTTTCAAGGTTCAAGTTAAACAATTAAAATTTAAATGTTTTACTGCATTTATGGATGACACACCTAATTTTAATCAAATTTGGGCTGGCTCAAATTTAATTTTCACACTTACTTAAAAAGTTGGGTTATGTTACATTGACAGAACTATGACAGCTTTTTGATCAGCTGAGCAGCTGTCAATTTATTTAACTTCCTTTTCCTGTCAAATCGTGTTTACCATTTTAGAAATTTGTTGTTATCTATTTATTATTATTGTCTTGCGTAAGTGAAGAGTCTAATCGTATATTTTAATAAATAATGGTTTGTTTAGTAAATCCAACCACACTCAAGTAATTAATGTAATCTTAAAGTTAATTTATTAACATATTTTTGTAATTTAAGTAAAAATTTTATATCGCTGTAACTTTCTATATTCTATTAGACGAATTAACGTTAAATTAAGTGCTTTTAAAATGCAAAACGTAATCAATAGTGTAAAAGGAACTGCTCTAGGAGTAGCAGAATATTTAACACCTGTATTAAAGGTAAGATTACGTCATGTGTTTATATCCAATAACCAAACTCATTTGTTGTTTATTATTGATTTCAGGAATCGAAATTTCGTGAAACTGGGGTTTTAACACCAGAAGAATTTGTAGCGGCTGGAGATCATTTAGTTCACCACTGTCCAACATGGCAGTGGGCTTCAGGAGACGAATCAAAGTTAAAACCTTATTTACCCAAAAATAAACAATTTCTCATTACACGCAACGTACCTTGTTCAAAAAGGTGCGAACAAATGGAATACTCAAAGGACTTGGAATTTGTGATCGAATCTGATGATGCCGATAATGGTTGGGTTGATACTCATCATTACGATAAGTCAGGATTAGAAGATAAAATATGCGAAATGTCGTTAGATAATAAACAAGTAAGTGAAACATAACAGTGGTATTAATATTACATGTGTATTCTGTAGGCTGTAAGTATGGAAGATGCAATTTTAGAAAATGACGACGATGATGAAGATAATGATGATGATGACGACGATGAAGAAGCTGCCGATATGGAGGAGTTTGAAGAGAGCGGTTTACTCGACTCTGAAGAAGTAATAATCTAACCTTCTTATTTTAGATTATTAACTATTGATTTTTTTTATAGAATACCATTGTTCAACCTAAAATAGTACAAAATGAAGCGAAGGCTGATGAAGGAGGTGAAATTATTCATACACGTACTTATGATTTACATATTACTTATGATAAGTATTATCAAACTCCTCGATTATGGTTAACAGGATATGACGAAGTAAGTGCATAGGTTTTGAATGAAAAACAACACGTGGCCATACGAGGCCAATTTTCCGTCCCTCAAATCTTTGAATTTTGTGATTTTTTTATTAAAATTTCATTGAATATAACGTCGAGAAATGGAAAAAGAATTTTTTATTATTATTTTTTTGTCTCGATTATAACAACTTTTTCTTGGATTGGAAAAAGTTAAAAGTAGTAATTAATTTTATTTATAGAAACGTAAACCATTAAAAGTGAATCAAGTTTACCAAGATGTAAGTAAGGATTATGTTATGAAAACTGTTACAATGGAGGTGCATCCACATTTGAGTGTTCCTCGTATGGCGTCAATACATCCATGCAGGTGAGATCAAATTATTCTTGAGCATGTATTGTAAAGTTTACTCAACTATTTGGCGGTTTCTAGGCATGCTGAAGTTATGAAGAGTATAATTGAGACTGTAACTGAAGGAGGTGGTGAATTAGGAGTGCACATGTATTTAATTATATTCTTAAAGTTTGTTCAGTCTGTAATTCCAACTATAGAATACGATTTTACTCAAAATTTTGCAATGTAATTTTAAAAATTTACAGCACTGTTTTAATAAATTAAGAACCGTAATTTATTCATTTATATTTTAAAATTTATTTTTTTACAATGCTTAGAATAAATTAAAAGCTATTTATTGTATTATACACGCTTTATTACAATAAAAGATTTATGTCATAGCTAAATACTGTGGATTTATACTTGCATCCAAATTATAAGTAGTTAATAAACAAATATTTTGACCATCTTGAGTTAAAAATTGTATACTATTGTCTATTTTATTCGAATCCGTATTTAAATATTGTATATTACTTTCTAACAACTGTTCTTCATTTTCATTATCTGATATCGGCATTTGGAATTTCTAAAATTATAAAGTTTATGTAAAGTCTCTTAAATACGTTTTTTATACTCACATCATCGTTATCTCTTTCAAGTTTATATTTTGAATTACTATCTTCTGGAGTTACAATTGGAATTAATGTACCATTAGGCATCAAGCCTTTAATACATCTATCTTCTTTTGTAGTTGCTAAAACTTTTATTTGTTGACCATCGACTGTTGTTAAACTCAAAACACTACCATTTTCATCTACAACTTCCTATAAAAAAAAAAGAGTTACGACAGAATTTATAATAATTGATTAACAAACCTCATAATCGCCAAGTGGATCTTGTATAGAAGAAGTTAAAAATGTTTCATCTTCTAAAGTTTCATCATTAGACATAGTATCCGTGAATTGCACGTAAGTTTGTAATCTACTATCATTGGAATTAGAATCTTGGTAAGTGAAATATATTACTTGATTATCTTCAGATTGTCCTTGATCATCTGCAGACAAAATCTTAACGGTACGAGGTTTTGTATCTTTACTTATTCTCAAATTTGTGTGAATCTTTTTATGTTTTGTTAAATTAGAACAGTCGGCAAAACTTTTTTGACAAATATCACAGATATACGGTTTTAAACCAGTATGTAGCCTCTCGTGCTTTTTTAATGCCCATTGTTCGGTAAATCCTCTAAAGCATTGTGAACACTCATAAGGTCTTTCATTTCGATGCCTGCGAGTATGGCATTTCCAAGTATCCTTATGTAGGAAAGTTTTAGCACAATATTCGCATCTCCACGGTTTTTCACCAGTATGCCTTTTTACATGTAATTTGAATTGAGATGAAGTAGTAAATTTGCGCCCACAATAATCACAGCAGTAAGGTTTTTCACCTAAAAATAATACATTATTTTATTAAATTAATGTAAAATACGAAGAACTTTTTCCTGTTGTATTTTTTTATGCATTTCTTTAAGTTTATAATTTAAAATTTTCTTTATAGTAGCGTAGAACTAAACAATTTAAAAAAAAAGGCGGAGGGATAGGAATTTTTTTTTCACGAATCGCTTTATTTTGGGACCCTAATTATGGCAGAGATTTTTCCAGATCAGAGGCGTGCGGGAACAGGGTCAAAATCACCTTTGTTTGTTGCAAAACTGCTAGTTTTGACAATATCTTTGATCACATCGAAGATAGCGAAAAAATGCATCCTAGGTAATTTGTAATGTATAAAATTACAAAGAGAACGAGACCGGTTCGAACCCAAACGGATAGTTCGTTTATGAAGAAAAAAATAGAAACCATAGGAAGTTAATAAATTTTCAAGTTTAATTTAAAAAAAAAGTAAGTGGCCAAATTTTTTGAAAATGTTTTTAAAAGATGTATTTTGATACACAGAAACACTGTACCAAATTTCAACTTTAAATATTTATTTTAACAGCCACAATCGCTAGAAGACTAAAAATTTTCAACCACTAATAAAGTTGGAGCAAATGATGGTAGAGGGTAAAAATTTTTTTTAAATGAAAGGTATTGCCAAGCACTTTAAAATAATAGCAAATTGTAAATTTTTCTCAACTTCTTCGCCGTTTTTTCGCCTTATGTTTATGAGGAGTTGTATACAAATAACAATAATTTGCTCAGTAACTTAGTGATAAACATGAATCATTCGGTGAACTACTCGTTAACATTAGGTGAAAAAACGGCGAAGAAGTTGAGAAAAAATTACAATTTGCTATTATTTTAAAGTGCTTGGCAATACCTTTCATTTAAAAAAAAGTTTCACCCTCTACCATCATTTGCTCCAACTTTATTAATGGTTGAAAATTTTTAGTCTTCTAGCGATTGTGGCTGTTTAAATAAATATTTGAAGTTGAAATTTGGTACAGTGTTTCTGTGTATCAAAATACATCTTTTAAAAGCATTTTCAAAAAATTTGGCCATTTACTTTTTTCTTAAATTAAATTTGAAAATATATCAACTTCCTATGGTTTCTATTTTTTTCTGCATAAACGAACTATCCGTTTGGGTTCGGACCGGTCTCATTCTATTTGTAATTTTATACGTTAAAAATTACGTAAGATGCATTTTTTTGCTATCTTCAATGTGATCAAAGATATTGTCAAAACTAGCAGTTTTGCAACAAACAAAGTCGATTTTGACCCTGTTCCCGCACGCCTCTGATCTGGAAAAATCTCTGGCATAATTAGGGTCCCAAAATAAAGCGATTCGTGAAAAAAAATTGCTATCCCTCCGCTTTTTCTAAAAGCGCTGGTTTTTTGTTTAATTCGACTCTGCTATTAATGTATTTCATTTATAAGGGATCAAATTAAATTTTAATAAAAAAATCTTGTAATTTTGTATTAAATTTATTTTTATGTTAATGGAGGGATTGAACCTAGGACTTCTGTGTGTAAGCAGAATTTTTAGGTATAAACTTGTTTAAAAAATTTCATTTTTTTATAATTTTGGCATAAATTGAAGTTCAAAATATGCATTATTTTATATCTTCAGAAAGCTAATTTTACGAGCTTTCAAAATATTCAAAAACATACAGGGTGTTCCTTTAAATTAAGAAATTTAATCGTATTTCCGGTTAAACCGGAAGTCAAAATATTAAGTGTTTGGTATCGTGTAATAGCTAATTTTACAAGCTTTCAAAATATTTAAAAATATACAGGGTGTTCCCAAAAATTTCGATATTTTTGTAATTTCCAGTTTAACCGGAAGCGTTTTGTTAACCGAAAATATTTTCAAATAATAGATATTCATGGGATTGATAAAAATATCCACTTTCAAGTTTTCATTTTTATTACAAAAGAAATTAGAGATTTTCGAAGTTTTGACATTCAAAAAATTGTAACTCCGAATCCGTATTATACAAGTCTTTAAAAATTTAGAGTTAGATAGAAAATCACGTTGTCTATAACATATCCAAATCTGTATAAATCGGCCGGACCAGTTTTTAAAATTTTGACCTACTTTGACCCCTTAAAGGAAGGTAATTACTTTGTTTAGGACGAAAGCCCTATATTTTGGCTGTACATTGCCGTTTTGTAATTTATATAATAATAATTACCGGCCAAGTTATAAGGGAAAAACCACAAAATAGGACAATCGCTCTATTGGCCGCCATTTTGAATAAAAAAATTTGAATTTTTGATTTCAATTCGGGCTCATATGTACTATCTTATAGCTAAGTAGAAATGAATTTGGCCCAAATTTGCAAATATGCACTCAAAATAACCACCTTATTTTTGGACACCCTGTATAGATTTCTTATTCAAGCTATTTTTGCCGATGAAATAGTTTTAAAGTGGCTAAAATAAATTTCCATTAAAATCGCTTCAGTAGTTTTTGTTCTAAGGGGGGGGGGGACCCGGACATTTCAGTTCAAAAAATCGAAAAATTTATTTTTGCATTTTTGGAATCAGGGAGACTCAAAACGTCGAGAAATGAAAAAAAAATTTTTATTATTATTTTTTTTTCCCTCTCGATTATAACAACTTTTTCTTGGATTGGAAAAAGTTTGAATTGTTCAAGAGATGGTGTGTATTTTAATTTACCTGTATGGATTCTTTTGTGTTCTGCCAAATTGCCCTTTTGAGAAAATGTTTTCATACAAACATCACACTCGTATGGTTTTTGCCCGCTGTGCCATCTCTCATGTAATGTTAGCGAAGTTTTATGAGCAAACGATTGTCCGCACTGTTTGCAATAATGTTTTTTCTCTCCTGTATGAATTGGCATATGATTGACTAAGTTTGCTCTTGTTTTAAATGTACCGTTGCATGTTTTACAAGTGTGTGGTCTAGCATCAGTATGTACCAGCTGATGACGTTGCAATAATTGTTTATGTTTAAACACCTTGTTACATTTATTACATACAAAACGTCTTCCATTATTATGTTCTGCTTCTCGATGATACACTAAACTACTGGGATGATTAAATTCTTTTTGACAAATATCACAATTATAGGACTTTTCACTTTTATCATAATGTTGTATCATATGACATTTAAGACTGTTAAAATAAGAGTACGATTTTTCACATTTATCACATTGATAGGGTCGTTGGTTTTCATGCACAGCTTTATGATGCACTTCAAAATTTTGTTTACTGCTAAATTTCTTATCACACAATTTGCAGTTAAATTTGCTTTCTATTAGTTCAACTCGTTCATTTATATCCGTACTAATTTCATCTTCTTTTAGTTCTATAGTTGACAACTGTGGAAGAGCAATTTCTCCCTATAAAGTAATAAATATAAAATCAAAATCATTGTAATCGAATCATACTTACATAATTGTTTAGCCTTTCAATAAAAGTAATTCCCGAGTGGCCAACTTCAATTTGATGGTCTTCTATTGCAGTTTTTGCGGAGGCTTTAAAATTACAATTTGCGCAACCGTATTTTTCAATTTTATGAAATGCTTTATGTATTTTATAACGACCATAGTGTCGGAATTCGCGCCTACAAATATTGCATTCATATTTCTTTTGCTTGTCAGGACCAATTACACCATCTTTTGCCTTGATTCGTATTTTATTAGTACTTTTATTAATTACAAGTTCACCTAAATCGTCTCCTTCTTTACTTTGTAAATGACCAATAATTTCGTCACCGTTTCGTCCAGGTGACAATACTTCTACAACAGCATCCTCTTCAGATACTGAATCTTCATCAATTACCCCTTCTTCTTTAAATATCCTATCCAACTCTTTGCCCTAAAAATGAAACGTTACTTATAAATTGATTAATGTAAAAACAACGTTTTACCTTTACAGCTTCTTGAAATCTGAACGGTACCTTGATTTTTCGTCTTCGCTTTCCATCAGCATCAAACTCATCATCTTCTTCTTCCACATCTTTGGCGTTTTTTTCATCGTTAATAACTTTTAACTCTTCGTCTGTTGGGGGTGGTGGTTTAGGTGGTCTTCCACGTTTACGCTTTGGTTTTTCTAATCCTTCTGCTCTTAAAGATAGTTCATGTTGTGGAGGAAATAACGGGCCATCAGACAGGACTAAAAATTTCGTAAATAATGAAACTCGACCCTAGAATCTGCGAAAGCATACTTTTAATGAGAAACTTCTCTCCACTTTCATCGGATGCAATTGTAAATGTATCGACACTCGAATTTGGGCTAACATTTTTAAGGGCGCTTTCGAGTTGCTGCCTTTGCTTTTCTTGTCGACGTAAAGTATCTTGTTGTTGTCGAAAAAGTGCGCGTAGTTTATTTTGACCTTCTATTATAAGATCTAAAAATTGTTTTGTAGCTTCTAATTGTATGTAACATCCTGGGCATATAACAATTGGAAACTTTCCATCTCTTTCAACCTATAAATTTTAAAATAAAAATTTAAATTTCGCGCCGGAACAGGTATTGGCGAAACGCAAATAGGAAATACTAATCAATGTGGTTACCAAAAATTAGAAATATTTACCTTTAACGGAAGATACTTGTTTACAAGATGGCTTAAATCTTGCTCATTTTCGCTAGCTGAAAATAAATTAGAACTATTTTTGTTGTCTTCTGCACATAAACGACAAAAATTCGAGTTACACAACAACCTTGGAACGTCCATTTTGGCAATTGCGCGCGCTGTCGTGCGTAGTTTAAATTTCTCTCACCTATTTTTTAAATGTTGCAGGCGCGAAATTTAAAAATTCTTTAAAGGCTAAAGCACCGTATATCCTAGGATATATGGTGGCTAAAGTATGTGGATGAAGTGTATTTAGAATTTTTCAATTATTTACTGAATTTAATTGCTTTTAAAATGCGATTTTATAATTTAAATTATAAAAAATGTACTAGCGCTTAATAAATTTTAATTATAAATAATGTTTAAAATACATTTAAATTTTGTAATTGATAAAGTAAGTTTAGCTTATAAATAACAACGCTTCCGGAGTATCAAAAAAAATCAAAATCTTTACAAGTCAATAATATTTAATTATTGTATTATATTTATACGCTTTTTGTTATAAACGTATAAATTAAATGCATATTAGTAGATTATAAGACGTTTAAAATAATTTGATATAAAACAAAAAAATATTTTTATTTCGTGAAATTTCGCGCATTTGTTTTAAGTTTGAAACATTTGGCGTTCAATGAAAATGTTATCAGTTTTGTTCCAGACCGCGAACGAGTTTCATTTCGAAAGGCTATCGCTCAATGTTTTCGTGTTCTAATAAATAAACAATATCAATTGAAAGTGGTGATTTGTGTATGTGCCAAAAGATGTTTTTTTATTTATAATAGGTAAGTTTTTAATTATTGACCTGTTTTAATTAAATTTTGAGATCATCAAAAAGACCTTATACCTAATTGAAATTTTTTATTTAAATTCAATGTTTTTAAAATTTTTTTGAACAGTATATCGACTTATCAATCAATTAACTATAATTTATTTAGTTGTTTCAATTTTATAATTGATATTATCTGAAGTAAAAACATGCATTTTTAACTTTTGCTTTTTTACCATGTGTGTGATTAATTATTATTTAATCCAAAAGTTTTGAAAGTAAAATTAAAATGAATTGTTATTAAGTTCTTATAAAATTTTTAAACTTTCCTATCTTCTTTTAGTCTGAAACTTAATAAATTATAAGATTTTTCATGAGGGACTATTTGTTTTCTGAAGGGATGCTTATTTATGGTTGTGATGGTAGCAACTAATCTTGACTCTTTAGACATTACTAATGCAAGATAAATACAAAAAGTCTTAAAAGTATTTGAAATTTATTGGGAACACTTCAAAGTTAGTTAAAACAAGTTGCGATTCTTTTTGAATGAACTTGTAAGCGTAAGGTGTTTAAGAAGCATTGATCTTGCTTAATGAACTTCAAGGTAATAAAATTATTTAGAAATCGCTATTTTATGTAATAAAATGTTGCTCAAATTAATTTTATAGCAAGTAGGCAATCAAATAGCAAAATCGATTAATTTAAAATATCATAAAAGTAGGCAATAAAATTTAAATTAAGCGAAGTTAGCTGTCTTGATTTTTGTCAAAATGGACCAAAACTTAAGCCAGTCTTGTTCTGATGGAACTTCCATCATGGAAGGCTATAACTTTATTATTGTAGTAACACGTCAGTCGCATAATTTGGTAATTGCATGTCATGAATTGTTGGTTCGATGGAGCTATAACTTTGTGCAACTATCAAAGTTTTTGATTTGTGATTTAAGTTTACCTAGTAAAGTAGTTTCCCTAGGGCCATCCAGTAGAGAGTAGACCTACATAATTTTAATTTAGGAATTGTAAAAAGAATTGATTTATAGATTGAAAGTTTAGTAATTAGCTTCTAATATCCTAAGAATAATAAAGAAATTTATAACTGTCGGTGTGAATACAATGGCATTTACCATATAACCTTCTGAAAATGTACGTTGGACTTTGTTTTTTGATTAATAGTTAAGTAATAGTCGAGTAATAGTAATGCTATAGTTTTAAGTGAGCTTCTGTTTCCAAAATATATTTTTCTTTTTAATTTAAGAGATATTAATCTGTAGCATCTGTAGTCAAATTCAGAACGATTATCCTGTAAATTGCTTGGTATAAAGTCAATGTCACCAAAATTTAGATAAATTCAGTACATAAATGAAAAAGCCATGTGTCACTCTGGAGCACTTAATTTTACTATTGTAGGTTTTCATTTTCTCTAAACTTTAGAAACGGTCTCTTGGGACGTGTTGGGAAATTTCGCAATTCCTCGTTTTTCCAGCTTCTCTGCAAACAAGAGCTGTGCATTTGCATTCTCAAAGTATATTGGAACTTGTAGCTGTTTTCTCAAATTTCGGTATTTATTCTGAGCTTTTGAGAACTAAAAAGACCAAAACTTGTCTTGGTATTGTTTCATACTACATAAAACATACAAGCAGTATTCGAGATCACCAAGACTTAAGTCTTTTGGTTTTGGTATTAGTTCATTGAATAAATATATGCGGAAGGAGGGTTAGCAACCGTTGTTTATAAGAGAAAATTCGACGGAACCGACATTTTGGAAATCTTTGGATGACTCATTTATTTTGTCGAGTATACATTTTTTTGGCTGTCATGATCTTTCCTTATAAGTGGGAGTATTTATACCATTTCTAATCGCTATATTTAGAAAACAATTGCGATCCATATTATTAGCTATACAGGGTGAGTCTAAAATGCGTACCATAACTTACACGGGTGATTCTACAAGTCAAAAAACGACGATTGATCTAAACATGCCTGACTCGAAAGTCTACTCCTGCTGAGATACAGGTTGTTAAAGTCTTTTTCGTTTTTTCGATAAGTTTTTTCGATATTTTGCATTAATGTTTGAACGGCTTAAGACACAACGATGAAATTTTGGTAACACCACAGAGTAATTATAAGTATGGTCATAGTGTGCAGGCCGCCTGAACGCTATGTCTACAATGCTCCGATTTGGTCTGTGCAGGCCGCCGATTTGGTCTGTGCAGGCGGACTGCACAGGCAAACCGGGAGGCAAGCCTGTGTGTGAAGACGGCTCTTAACATTTCGTACCAAAGGGTATGCTAATTTTTACGTTTTTTCAACCATTTCACTAATTATTTCAAAAAGTATTAATTTAAATACAAACTATCAAGTTATAAAAAATGCTTGCTACTAAATTCTCTAAAATATGGAAAAATTCATTTCGAAAAAATACAAAAGGCTAGAAAGGAGTGGCTAGAAGTACCTAGGAGTGGCAACTATCAATACCGCCCCAAAACTACCCTTATCTTCAAACGATTTTCCTCAATTTATTTCTCATTAACCATACTTATAATTACTCCTTGTTACTAAAATTTCATTCTTGTAGCTTAAGCCGTTCAAACATTAAAGCAAAATATCGAAAAAATAATGAAAACTTTTACAGCCTATATGTCAGCAGGAGTAGGCTTTCGGATCAGGCATGTTTAGCTCAATCGTCTTGTTTTGACTTGTAGAATCACCCGTATAAGTTATGGTACGCATTTTAGACTCACCCTGTATAGGGTGGGGAAAAAGTAACGCAACAAGGCTATAACTTTTCTATTATTGATTATTCGAAAAAATGTTTTAAATAAAAGTTATTAGGCTAAAAGTGCTTCACTTGTTCGTGACCTTTAACTCTAATTTTTTAAATAGCAACCTATGATTTTGTTTACATTTTTGGAATTTCCGCATGTTTCTGCTTCTGGTAGCATAAAAGTTTTGGTAGGTTACATAAGAGATTTTGGCTATTTGACAATCTAACTAGGAGCTTACAACTTTACCTCTGCTGCTCAACTTCCTTCGCGCACCGTTCGGGAGATATCGATCTCGAAATAAAACTTAAAGCTAGGAAAAAAATACAGGTCTTATTAGATATTGTTTTTCGAGATCTACAACTTTACATCTATGGTCCGACCCCCTCCGATGCTCCTCGGATGCTCCTTTCGGGAGCTGCCGGCTTCTATAGAAAAGTATTATAGATAGGAACAAAGATAGGGTACGACACTTACGGCCGGTGTTATCAACCATATTAACTGCTCCTTTCGCATTTTTTTCAAAATTTTTATAATACAATCATATTAAATACTTATACCAACGAAAAGGTAATAAAATTCTCTATAAGAATATCTAAAAAAAATAATACTATGTCATTTAACAAAATTGTCGAAGACGTCATCACCAACAAATGTGTGACTTAAAAAAATTTTTGTTTCCGCCAAATTATAGAGAAAACTGTCTCATTCAAAAATATATATGGTTTATTGGGAGTAAAATGAAAAATAAAGCTGCTATCGTCTCGGGCCTTTAAAAAAAACAGACGGTATACATAAGTACAGGGTGGTCATAGGGTCATACTTTAGTAATTTTCTGCTTTCCTGATTATTTTAGGCAAAGAAAGTTTTGAATAAAAGTTGAATAGCACAAAATTCTACATTCAAATCAATAAATAAAATTAATTTTGTGTGCTTTGTTAAGGTGGAAATTAGATATGACAATGTAGAAAATTGCTTCAAAGTGTAGTGATAGCCATGCATTTTTCTTCTAATTTTGACAATGTCAAGTAAATGCTCTCAATTAATTTTCGAAGCATCAAAATTGTTTAAAACCCATGGCTATCTCTATTTTGTAGGATTTTCGACATTTTCATATTTAATTTATGCCGTTCATGCAACATTAAGTGTCTTACAACTTTTATTTGAAGATCTACTTATTTTAGTTAAAGTAATTACTAATTAGGAAGGCAGGAAATTACGGAACTATGATTTCACATGACGTCTCTATGATTTTCCTGACCTATGATGACCGAGAGTCGGGTCACCACCCTGCATAATGATGTTTTCGACACTGGGGTGTTTTATTTACACCGAATTTTTGATTTTCTTGTTCATGTCGTTTTTTGTAAGCCTAATCTCTCTTTTAATTAGTTTATCTACCTTCTATGCGATGATATTTTAGTAGGTACAGTCAGCCTCACAATTATTGGCCACCCTGACTATATGCGCCAGGGTGGTTATTAACCAACAACTACAAAAGAACAGAAGGGGAGGTTGTTGATTTACTATTTGTTGGCAAAATAAAGTTACCCTTCAATTTTAGTAAGGGTTGTTATGATGGTTACGTCCATAATTCGTGCTAAACGTATAGCCAGGGTGGCCATTAATTGTGAGGCTGACTGTACCTATAAGCAAACGCAATTTTGTAGAAGTTTAACACTTGGACATCAGGGCCCGATTACGTATGTTTGGCGTCTTAGGTTAATACAGATTTGACGCCTATTTAATTACCACATAAGAAATTTGCTGGGTCCAGGCGTACTATACCGTCGTCGGCAAGAGGTTTGGGGGATATTTTTTTGAAAATTTAGTACAAAATGGTAATATTTAGGGCTATTATTAAGCTTAGTCTTTAGCCTTGTCAGCCTAGTGGATAACACGACCCTGTTGGACATAGAGGCACTCAATAAAATGTCTCATTGTTTTCTTCTCAGTCTATAAAACTATTATTATTGCGAAGGTTTCTACTCAGAGTATCTACGTTTTTTTTCATTATATTTATCTGCATTGTATCTTAGTTTAATAAACACAACCCATGTATATTCCCTCACGTTCTCTGTGATTGTGTCCGACTCTCTTGTTCAGATTGTCCAGAATAGTTTGAGAAATTTGCATGAAGTGATGAAGTTAGATAATGCTAATGATGAAAAGGTAGTACCTACCTAGCTCTAAAAGTTTAATCTGCTCTAAAGTAACATAAGTCCTGTCTGGATAAAGCAGAAGGTTCAAAAATTAAAATATTTTTAAAATCTAGTTTTATTCTCTTAATCAAAGGACAATCACAGTTAGCACAAGAATTCCATTATTATTCCCAATAAAAGTGTTTGTTTTTAAATTTAAATTGTTATAAACAATCAAAATTATTTTTTTAAATTTTAGACATTGTGCTATCAGAAGATAGACATTTTTCTTATTCAGTTTAATTATAAAGAAGTCACAAATCAAATTTGGTTTGTTAGGTACATAGAATAAAATTGATTTTAGTCGGTTTGGCGCGAGTTTGATTTATTTTTTAGATAAATCAGGTTTACATTCCCAATAAAAATTAATTTTATTGTTTATTGTCATTAATTTATGCTTAGCTTGTGACTTTTAATAACCGTATATCTAGATATGATGTCATTCGTACATCTTGGAATGTTTACTTAGTCGAATTTAGAAATTAGGTAGATACGAACAGGGGTGGACTCTGGAACCCAACTTAACTAAATGTGTTGCAGTTTAATAAAGTACTAAGTATCTATAGGTAGCTTCGAATTTGATACAAGCTAAAAGAAACAGACAGTGGCGGATTTAAGTAGTCGAAGGTTCTAGCTGCAAAATTATTTTGAGGCTCTAGATCTAAACTCATTATTTTGTTATGCAGAGCACGTCTAAAGCCTTCGCTTCCTCTTATATAACTTTTTAGCGACCCGAGAGTTAAATAATCCAGTCAAATGTCCCTATAATATTGGAGGCTCCCTAAAGCATGCTCTTGTTGATAAATACGCCTCTGGAGACACAATTGGCGAAAGACTTTTAAGTTTGGAAGCCTAGCCCGTTCCTGGATTCAGACATTCAGAAATAAAATTATTTTTATTTAAGCATCAAAAATTTCCATACAACTGAATTTGAATAAGAGATGTTTCTTAAGAAGTACATTAAATATCCATAAAACGGAAAGGAAAATTCTATACAAATATTAAATTAAAATTTTAAAAAGAACACGAAGAGAAAAGAAAATTACATGATTATGTTAATCGTATTTCGGTATTCGTTCTTATAGACGATGTTCGTTTACAATTCAATTTACTCGCGAGAAAAACCATTTCTGCTTTTACAATTAATAGTTTTTCATCGATCGATATTTAATTTAAATGGACTCTTAAAAAAAATCTAAAAGTGACACTGTCATTAAGTGCATTGTGGTGCATTTAGGTCAAGTATTTTCTTGGCGTTTGTTATTAAAATGCATCAAACAGCTACTTTATATAAATCCAATGGGCAATGGCAATCGATTAACTACATCGACTTTGAATGGTTAATATTTTCTTAATGCGTATTAAATAGGTACTTATAAATATGGTAAATGAACTTATAGCATAGCAGTAAGTAAATTTTCATTTTGGATACTTCTAAAAACTGTGTGTGAGCGGTGTGAGGTCTCTTGGAATTTGTACTATTCGTATCGTAAATTGTGTAGGTGTAAGAAGAAAGCTAATTAGTAGTAGTAGTAGTAGTAGTATTAGTAAAGCTAATTTTGAACTAAAGAAATCAATGGAAAATTTTAAAAGATTCTTCGATTAATTCTAATTTTGAAATTCAGCTTTTCAAAATAAAGATTATACATTGTAGCTACCACGGTCCACGGCCATACGGATTTACATGTAAAACAGTACTTTCGTACTTTCATAATTATTCTAGACACAAAACCCTTAAATAAAAGTTGTAGGGCATAAAATTCTGCATCTAAATCAATAAACATCAATAGTGCTTTGTTTTATTAGGGGAGAAAGTACTGTTTTGTGTAACAAGACTGTGTTTGGCTGATGAGCGAGCGAGTCCGGCAATACAAGCGAGTATTGAGAAAAGTACTTTGTCTGAGAGCTTTTCTTGCCGAGGCGGGAAAATTAAACTTTCCATTAAACTTAAAATTAAGGTTTTTGCGTAAAACAATTAGGAAAACAGGATATTATAAAAGTATTGCTTAACACGTTAAATATTTATGACCAAAGAGTTTTGGTCACTATACTGTATTATTAATTGTTTTTGCTATTCAACAAAAACCGTAACCATGATAGTTCAGTTTTTTAGTTCATTTTTAGCGTAACCGAAAAAACATGAGAATTTACATATTGACTTTAAAATTTCTCTCTAAAAATTTATTGAAAGTCCCTAAATGTCGTTTTGGTTAGTCAATAAGCAGGGACTTCAGAGAGTTTCATTTCTGGCAATAGAGCCACTGGTTTTATAGATTTTCGGAAATGAAAAATGTAAAAAAGTACAATTGAGAATGTGCTTTTCTCTGTTTCTCATCAAAAAGTTGCTAAGTGCATCTCTATACATAGATATAGAGTAAATTCGGGCTTTTCGTATTGCATGTTTGACCTGTATATAGTTTAAAGTAAAAATATTGAAAACTGTAAGTTTTAAATGTACCTATCAGCCGTTTATGACCATATTGATATGTGATTGCAGCAGCAGGTACATTTAATTTTTATGTGTTCTACAAAATAAAAATAATATTTTTATGATTCTATTTTCTTCGAACTATTATTATTAATTGTTTTGACTTATTGTCACATCGTGAATTCTAGTCACGAACATTCAGTTAACCATTATCATTCATTATTACAATGGGCAATACAATGCAATATACATCGTTATTATTATTCAAAAGGGATGAATAGAAAGAGTATTTTTTTATATAAACAATAGTTTTCCTTTTGTGGATTGATATTTCAGGCACTTATTCAATTTTCATTTTCGTAACGGCAGACAAGGTTCTAATTTAATATTTTTAAGGATTTCTAAATTATAACTCCCATATTTAAAACTCGAAGGCTTTTCTTCGGCTTTTCTTTACTAGTAATTATAGAAGCTCCTACTGAACCGATCTTAATGTTTTTTAAATCGAAGCTCTCGATCCACAGATTTGCATCATTAATTTTATTTTTTTCAAATTAGCAATTTCATTTGTCTCTCTTATTAGTTATTACACACTACCTTCTAACCCCTCGTCAACGTAGCTCGATCACGTTGAATGACTGACAAGCCTATATCGTGCATTGCATTTCGCTACAAACAATAATCAGTTATAACAAGACCTCATTTTTCAATCGATAAAAAATTGACATTTGCACAAAAGTGCTAAAATGCATGTACATTTACATTTATTAAGACCCCTAAGCTTTTTTCTTGCATTAATGATAGAACGTCCAAGCGTTTGTCCTGCCGGCAGCTCCTTCCAGAAGGACAGTTGTACAAGCCTACGGTCCTGCTGGAAGTACTCTCCCTTGTTATGGAATATGTCCTTCTCGCAGTACTGCCAATCTTCCGGCAGTACGGCGACTTTTACAGTGCCGCAGTACATATTTGATCACCCACTTTTATTTTTAAAACCGTTTAAATTTCGGACGCCACTGGCGAAATTAATAATGTCTTAAAATACCTTTTACGTATTGTAACTTCGCTCCTACTGGAGCTATCGCGATGAAACTTGCACAAAACATAGATAACTTTTTTTGCTGATTCGAACGGTTTGGGTTACGTCCTGCTAGCAGTACTCAAACGTCATATAAGTCAACATGGAAAAATACGTACTACCAGCAGGACGTAACGTCCTGCTGGTAGTACGCTTGGACGTTCTATCATTAATAATGCTCAAAAAGGTCGAAATAAATTACCTTAGGCATTTTGGCACTTGAGTGCAAATGTCAATTTTTTGTAGATTGAAAAATGAGGTCGAATTATATTCGATAAGACAATTTTTTTTTAAATTGGTAACGTGATTATGTACAAAAAAAAATTGTCGATGTAAGTTGTATTAGATGCATTATAATTTTTGAAAATTTCATTTTTCGAACGCATTCATATTTTCAAATACTGAACACTCGTTTACAAATGAAACAGTAAAGAGAGTTGAGGCTGTTGAGGCCACAGCATTTTTTATATTCTTAAAATCTCTTTTTAGTTCCTAGGCCAGTCATTTGGTGCTTAGATATGCATTGAGCTGGAAAGTTTAGCGGAAGTTTTAAAAATTGGTAGTCTTTATAGATTTTGAGGTGCTCTTTCCGAATTTTCATTTTGCCACCTCGTACGGGCATGGGAAATGCCATCTTTTTGGGGAAAATGACACAAGAAGCTGGTTTATCGCAAGTATCTCTTTACCGGTTGAATTTTTAACAAAAATAGTTATGTATAAAACTATTCTACAGGAAATTTTCAACAATTTATGTCTGATTGACTTTTTTCCTCAGACGAGTAGTTTCGGCGTACGAGCACCGTGAATTTAACCGAATCACGTGCACTGGTGGAAAACTCATTTTCACACCACCTTGAGGTAGAGTTATAGCGAGTTTTTTTTTTCTAGTGGTATTCCAGTAGGCCTAAAGCACCTTTTGCACTTACTATTTAATTTAGCTCATCTTTCTACGCTTTGATGTCCCTGATGGGCCGGGTTCAGCATGTTTCTCGTTGGTTTTCTCATTGGTTATACCTTCGTTTTTTTGGTTCTTTAGAATCCGCTTCCGTTTCGTCTTGAAATTTTGAAAGAATGTTATTTGTCTCGTCTTCGTCGTCGTCGTCGCTGTCCTGTAATACAGTCTCTACATTGAAACACGCCTCATTACAATTTAGACACATCGTTGAGCACTTTAATCCAGCCTTTCTGCATCAACATGCGCCTTGACATCCCTTTTGCATTTGAAAGAAATCATTTTTAATAAAGTTTCTGGAGCAGGAGGCTGGAGTGTGGTAACTGGAATAAGTCCGTTTATGCTTTTTTTCCATCCCCAATCCTCGGCGTTCTTTTCTACCCCACACCACTGCTAGACTTGGTGATACGCGCGTAATGAATGCTCCCTAGCTGCCGCTTCTGTTGGAGGTAGTGACGCGATATTAAATTTATTTTTGTACGCTGATTTCATAAAATACTGAAATTTAAGCGATAAATTTTTCTTGCCACCTATAACCGTATACCTACAGCTTTTACGAGAAATTGTTGCCCTACTGCAGCGATGGTCTCCCGGTCGGCATCTCGGTTTTTAAATACTTCTACAAGCTTAGTCAGTTGCTGATTATTTTTAAAAACAGTTATGGATTTAATTTTTCCTCTAGTAAAAAACGCTAGACTTTTATAAAAAAATTCAACCGGTACGGAGATATTTGTGATAAACCAGTTTTTTGTGGCATTTCCCCCAAAATGGTGCCATTTCCCATGCCCGTACGAGGTAGCAAAATGAAAATTCGGAAAGATCACTTCAAATCTATAAGACTTGCCAATTTTCAAAACTTCCGCTAAACTTTCCAGCTCAAACTACCCAATGATTGAAGTATCCCTCGTAAAATCGAATAAATCATGGATTTCCCAAACTCATTAGTTCTGCTCCCTGTTCTTCAACTTATGCTTCTCAATCTTTTTTACTTTCGTGGCACATTTATCGAAGAAAAAGTTTTTCGCGGCAGACAGAAAAATAAACTTTTAAAAAATGGAAAACTTAAGTTTATGAGATATTCCCAACAGAAACTTTAGGATTATTTTTATGATTTCGCTGCTTACTCCGAGTTTTTCGCGCCACACCCTTTGAAAAACACCTGCTTGGAGTAATTTGGCAGGGAGTAATTTGGGAATGACATTTGTCATTCATTCCTGTTTTTTCATATGTCAAGGAGGGTCATCTGTCTTCCCGTCTGTCATCTCATGTCATCCATATGTCATCAAAGTTGTCAATAAATCTGTCATACTATACTATAGATGGTGTTTTGCAAAAATAATCTAACTCACAGTTTATTGTTTTGACTTTTTCATTTCAAAATGTTCTTCTTAATGTATTCTAAAAAAACTTTCTTCTGTTAAAAAACGATGTTTTCAAAACGCAAATTTAAATTTACTAAAGTATTTTAAACTTGTTTTATTAATTTGTGGAAAACTACGTACTTGTGGCTTAAATCATTGTTGTAAAACACCATCCCTATGTTATTCTACATATAGTTGGGCCGAGTTAAAATCAATTATGACGCATCGCTCTAAAGTGTACGCGTCAATCTGTAGTAAACGTACAGTAAAAAAAAATCTAACTTGAGGTAAGTTCGCGCAGGTTACATCTAGTAGGCTCAGAAAAAGATTCATACGTTTAATTCGTAGCTCGTGTCAAGTTATGTAAACCTACCAAATCTCATATCAATGCCTTAAATAATAAAATTATGTTGATGTAATCAACAAGAAATTGCAAGTTTTCAGTTTTTTCAGGATATTTCAAAACCAAGCAAGCTATCGCAATTTTCTTTTCTATTTCTTATAGGACCTAAAATTGTGCAACTTTTCTCTAATTTAACCGATCTCGTAACTCTTACCGTTTAGGAGATGCCAATAGTGTGCAAGATAAAAGTGACCACCCTGTATAGGTCAACTAAAAATTTTTTTTGAAAATGGACCAGCATTTAGATCTGTCATTTCATATGTCATCAAATATGAGTAAGTGGGAGGGGGATTACTTGACATGACCTATGTTATTTCATCTGTCATTTTATATGTCAAGGGGGGACGTCTGTCATCCCGTCTGTAATCTCATCTGTCATTCAATCTGTCATCCAATCTGTCATCTCATGTCATTGATCTGTCATTTAATCTATCATTCCATATGACATCAAATCTGTCATTCCATATGACATTTAGACTATCATTGTCATTATAAAATCATGGCAATAGGCAATAGCTATTGGAATTGCTAGTTTTTAACAATTTTCTTAATTTTCGTGAACCTGCAGTTTGCAGTAGTTTCAAAAGTAAAAACAAATTGTTCTAAAACAAAATTAAGTATCTACACATAGAAAATTGTTATATCTATATATCTAGATGCACTTCGTACGATCTACGTGTACTGTACGTGGCTATATTAATTAACGCAAAATTTATCAAACTACAAACCACGTGAAAAAAACTTTACAGCCTTGGTTTATATTTTAACTGATTATTATTAATTACATACATTATTTGTATAGTAAAATTAGAATGAAACTGTTTTGAATACGACCTTATCTATGCATATGATAAATATAATACACTCTCATGATAAATCTTATCATAAAAAGGATTGCTTTTAATAAAACACTAATAATTATGTCGTTGTATTTACTAATTTAACAGCCCATTAGTTGGTGTTAGGAGATAATAGTTTTATAAGCAGACGATCTTTGATTTAATCTTAAGAATAGAATTGTAGAAAAATGGTTTAATTACATGTTATAAAATTTTGGTTATTATTATTTATAATTTTTACACATATGAATATGCAATGATATTATATGACATTGACCATAAAATTATAGTTTTACATACAGGTTTTAATTAAATTTGTCTGCGATACAATCAAAGAATTTGACCTTAATTACATGTTTTTTTTCGAATTTTATGAAATTATTATATAACTAAGTACTATTATCTTTGTTTTAAATTAAAATTATGTTTAAATTACATTAATTTGTATTTTGCACATGAAAGTTTAACATTTGAAATTGATTTTCAATAAAAATAATGATATAGTTTATTGTACTATTAAATTAAATATGAGCTCTGGGAGGGTAGTTCCAAGTTTTACCTAATATTTTAAACCGACGTTACTAAGGGATATTTTATTGATTACTTTGACATGTGTCTCCAGGGCACAAGATATATAAGTAATAAGGTACACGACAATAAACACTTGAGCAGTCGCGTAAGAAAGGTATTGCTCGATAAGTTTCTTTCAAACTTTGTTTGTTTCGAATTACTCTGAAAATTCTTTGTAGTTTTGTGATCTTCGGCGTGGCTTTTACTATTTTATGCACGTAAACTCTTCTTCTTTTAGTCGACGGAGCAACCTCGATGGTTGCTAGGTTTGCTGTGTAGATAGTTTCATTTGTGACTTTAATTAGATTTCCACCACATCATTATAATTACCTGTACTATACAATGCACATGAACATGCATATCAAGCCCACATCAAGAGAAAACCTGAAGAAAAACAATCAGTTCATTATTTAGAATTTTTAGATTTTTGAAGACAACTAAAGCTCGCGCATCCCGCTCGCGAAAGCGACTGTCGGCACGAAAACGTTTCTGGCGCTTTCGCTTGGCCCCGGTACTCTTGTCGCATCTTCTGGTAATACACGTTTAGCTTCATTCAGATAAGATTAGTGCAGTTGCAGTGTACTTGTAGTGTATTTAGTAAGGTAGTTCTTAAAGTCGAGCGTTCACATAAACTTTGTGCAGTTGTATAAGTAGAAAGAAGACGCATTGAGGTGATAACAATTTCTAGATATAGTGTCCAAAACATGTTTTACTAGAATAGCAGCAGCCATGATCAACATTAATATTAAAAATCGTATTTTTAAAAAAATATTATTACAATTTAAATGATCCCTTTATAGTCCTGGAGCTATAATGCATATTTACTAAACCATTTATACAAAATTTTAACCTTTACAGGTCGAAAGTACATAAAAAATGAGTAATAGAACCGCCCGTCTGCCTGTCGAAAGTGGGCGCTTTAACTCAGGAGGGGCGCTAGAAAATCGTTTTTTTTGTTTTAATTACACCATAAGATATACACACAGATCAAAAAATTACATATCAAACGATTCCGTTTTTAACGAAGTTTTCGGATATGAATCGGCCGACGGTTTTAAATGTAGCCTTCATGGTGGTAGACGCTCTTGAAAATAAATGAAGAAAGAATCATCAACAAAACCAAAAGACACATGAACAGATTACACATCAAAAGATTCCGTTTTCTACGTAGAATTCAAAAATGCCGCGACAGACGGTTTTAACTGTAGCCTTTATGGTGGCAGACGCACTTCAAGAAGGAGTCATCAACTAAACCACAAGACCCATGAACAAATTTCATATCAAAAGATTCCATTTTCTACGTAGTATTCAAAAATGCCGCGACAGACGGTTTTAAGTGTAGCCCTCATGGTGGCAGATGCTCTTCAAGAAAGAGTCATCAACTAAACCACAAGAACCATGAACAAATTTCATATCAAAGGATTCCATTTTCTACGTAGTATTCAAAAATGCCGCGACAGACAATTTTAAGTGTAGCCCTCATGGTGGCAGACGCTCTTCAAGGAAGAGTCATCAACTAAACCACAAGAACCATGAACAAATTTCATATCAAAAGATTCCATTTTCTACGTAGTATTCAAAAATGCCGCGACAGACGGTTTTAGGTGTAGCCCTCATGGTGGCAGACGCTCTTCAAGAAAAATCACGAAAGAGTCATCAACTAAACCACAAGAACCATGAACAAATTTCATATCAAAGGATTCCATTTTCTACGTAGTATTCAAAAATGCCGCGACAGACGGTTTTAAGTGTAGCCCTCATGGTAGCAGACGCTCTTCAAGAAAAATCACGAAAGACTCATCAACTAAACCACAAGAACCATGAACAAATTTCATATCAAAGGATTCCATTTTCTACGTAGTATTGAAAAATGCCGCGACATCCGGTTTTAAGTGTAGCCCTCATGGTGGCAGACGCTCTTCAAGAAAAATCAGGAAAGAGTCATCAACTAAACCACAAGAACCATGAACAAATTTCATATCAAAAGATTCCATTTTCTAAGTAGTATTCAAAAATGCCGCGACAGACGGTTTTAAGTGTAGCCCTCATGGTAGCAGACGCTCTTCAAGAAAAATCACGAAAGACTCATCAACTAAACCACAAGAACCATGAACAAATTTCATATCAAAGGATTCCATTTTCTACGTAGTATTGAAAAATGCCGCGACATCCGGTTTTAAGTGTAGCCCTCATGGTGGCAGACGCTCTTCAAGAAAAATCAGGAAAGAGTCATCAACTAAACCACAAGAACCATGAACAAATTTCATATCAAAAGATTCCATTTTCTAAGTAGTATTCAAAAATGCCGCGACAGACGGTTTTAAGTGTAGCCCTCATGGTAGCAGACGCTCTTCAAGAAAAATCACGAAAGACTCATCAACTAAACCACAAGAACCATGAACAAATTTCATATCAAAGGATTCCATTTTCTACGTAGTATTGAAAAATGCCGCGACATCCGGTTTTAAGTGTAGCCCTCATGGTGGCAGACGCTCTTCAAGAAAAATCAGGAAAGAGTCATCAACTAAACCACAAGAACCATGAACAAATTTCATATCAAAAGATTCCATTTTCTAAGTAGTATTCAAAAATGCCGCGACAGACGGTTTTAAGTGTAGCCCTCATGGTAGCAGACGCTCTTCAAGAAAAATCACGAAAGACTCATCAACTAAACCACAAGAACCATGAACAAATTTCATATCAAAGGATTCCATTTTCTACGTAGTATTGAAAAATGCCGCGACATCCGGTTTTAAGTGTAGCCCTCATGGTGGCAGACGCTCTTCAAGAAAAATCAGGAAAGAGTCATCAACTAAACCACAAGAACCATGAACAAATTTCATATCAAAAGATTCCATTTTCTAAGTAGTATTCAAAAATGCCGCGACAGACGGTTTTAAGTGTAGCCCTCATGGTAGCAGACGCTCTTCAAGAAAAATCACGAAAGAGTCATCAACTAAACCACAAGAACCATGAACAATATTTCATATCAAAAGATTCCATTTTCTAAGTAGTATTCAAAAATGCCGCGACAGACGGTTTTAAGTGTAGCCCTCATGGTAGCAGACGCTCTTCAAGAAAAATCACGAAAGACTCATCAACTAAACCACAAGAACCATGAACAAATTTCATATCAAAGGATTCCATTTTCTACGTAGTATTGAAAAATGCCGCGACATCCGGTTTTAAGTGTAGCCCTCATGGTGGCAGACGCTCTTCAAGAAAAATCAGGAAAGAGTCATCAACTAAACCACAAGAACCATGAACAAATTTCATATCAAAAGATTCCATTTTCTAAGTAGTATTCAAAAATGCCGCGACAGACGGTTTTAATTGTAGCCCTCATAGTAGCAGACGCTCTTCAAGAAAAATCACGAAAGACTCATCAACTAAACCACAAGAACCATGAACAAATTTCATATCAAAGGATTCCATTTTCTACGTAGTATTGAAAAATGCCGCGACATCCGGTTTTAAGTGTAGCCCTCATGGTGGCAGACGCTCTTCAAGAAAAATCAGGAAAGAGTCATCAACTAAACCACAAGAACCATGAACAAATTTCATATCAAAAGATTCCATTTTCTAAGTAGTATTCAAAAATGCCGCGACAGACGGTTTTAAGTGTAGCCCTCATGGTAGCAGACGCTCTTCAAGAAAAATCACGAAAGACTCATCAACTAAACCACAAGAACCATGAACAAATTTCATATCAAAGGATTCCATTTTCTACGTAGTATTCAAAAATGCCGCGACAGACAATTTTAAGTGTAGCCCTCATGGTGGCAGACGCTCTTCAAGGAAGAGTCATCAACTAAACCACAAGAACCATGAACAAATTTCATATCAAAAGATTCCATTTTCTACGTAGTATTCAAAAATGCCGCGACAGACGGTTTTAGGTGTAGCCCTCATGGTGGCAGACGCTCTTCAAGAAAAATCACGAAAGAGTCATCAACTAAACCACAAGAACCATGAACAAATTTCATATCAAAGGATTCCATTTTCTACGTAGTATTCAAAAATGCCGCGACAGACGGTTTTAAGTGTAGCCCTCATGGTAGCAGACGCTCTTCAAGAAAAATCACGAAAGACTCATCAACTAAACCACAAGAACCATGAACAAATTTCATATCAAAGGATTCCATTTTCTACGTAGTATTGAAAAATGCCGCGACATCCGGTTTTAAGTGTAGCCCTCATGGTGGCAGACGCTCTTCAAGAAAAATCAGGAAAGAGTCATCAACTAAACCACAAGAACCATGAACAAATTTCATATCAAAAGATTCCATTTTCTAAGTAGTATTCAAAAATGCCGCGACAGACGGTTTTAAGTGTAGCCCTCATGGTAGCAGACGCTCTTCAAGAAAAATCACGAAAGACTCATCAACTAAACCACAAGAACCATGAACAAATTTCATATCAAAGGATTCCCTTTTCCACGTAGTATTGAAAAATGCCGCGACATCCGGTTTTAAGTGTAGCCCTCATGGTGGCAGACGCTCTTCAAGAAAAATCAGGAAAGAGTCATCAACTAAACCACAAGAACCATGAACAAATTTCATATCAAAAGATTCCATTTTCTAAGTAGTATTCAAAAATGCCGCGACAGACGGTTTTAAGTGTAGCCCTCATGGTAGCAGACGCTCTTCAAGAAAAATCACGAAAGAGTCATCAACTAAACCACAAGAACCATGAACAATATTTCATATCAAAAGATTCCATTTTCTAAGTAGTATTCAAAAATGCCGCGACAGACGGTTTTAAGTGTAGCCCTCATGGTAGCAGACGCTCTTCAAGAAAAATCACGAAAGACTCATCAACTAAACCACAAGAACCATGAACAAATTTCATATCAAAGGATTCCATTTTCTACGTAGTATTGAAAAATGCCGCGACATCCGGTTTTAAGTGTAGCCCTCATGGTGGCAGACGCTCTTCAAGAAAAATCAGGAAAGAGTCATCAACTAAACCACAAGAACCATGAACAAATTTCATATCAAAAGATTCCATTTTCTAAGTAGTATTCAAAAATGCCGCGACAGACGGTTTTAAGTGTAGCCCTCATGGTAGCAGACGCTCTTCAAGAAAAATCACGAAAGACTCATCAACTAAACCACAAGAACCATGAACAAATTTCATATCAAAGGATTCCATTTTCTACGTAGTATTGAAAAATGCCGCGACATCCGGTTTTAAGTGTAGCCCTCATGGTGGCAGACGCTCTTCAAGAAAAATCAGGAAAGAGTCATCAACTAAACCACAAGAACCATGAACAAATTTCATATCAAAAGATTCCATTTTCTAAGTAGTATTCAAAAATGCCGCGACAGACGGTTTTAAGTGTAGCCCTCATGGTAGCAGACGCTCTTCAAGAAAAATCAGGAAAGACTCATCAACTAAACCACAAGAACCATGAACAAATTTCATATCAAAGGATTCCATTTTCTACGTAGTATTGAAAAATGCCGCGACATCCGGTTTTAAGTGTAGCCCTCATGGTGGCAGACGCTCTTCAAGAAAAATCAGGAAAGAGTCATCAACTAAACCACAAGAACCATGAACAAATTTCATATCAAAAGATTCCATTTTCTAAGTAGTATTCAAAAATGCCGCGACAGACGGTTTTAAGTGTAGCCCTCATGGTAGCAGACGCTCTTCAAGAAAAATCACGAAAGAGTCATCAACTAAACCACAAGAACCATGAACAATATTTCATATCAAAAGATTCCATTTTCTAAGTAGTATTCAAAAATGCCGCGACAGACGGTTTTAAGTGTAGCCCTCATGGTAGCAGACGCTCTTCAAGAAAAATCACGAAAGACTCATCAACTAAACCACAAGAACCATGAACAAATTTCATATCAAAGGATTCCATTTTCTACGTAGTATTGAAAAATGCCGCGACATCCGGTTTTAAGTGTAGCCCTCATGGTGGCAGACGCTCTTCAAGAAAAATCAGGAAAGAGTCATCAACTAAACCACAAGAACCATGAACAAATTTCATATCAAAAGATTCCATTTTCTAAGTAGTATTCAAAAATGCCGCGACAGACGGTTTTAAGTGTAGCCCTCATAGTAGCAGACGCTCTTCAAGAAAAATCACGAAAGACTCATCAACTAAACCACAAGAACCATGAACAAATTTCATATCAAAGGATTCCATTTTCTACGTAGTATTGAAAAATGCCGCGACATCCGGTTTTAAGTGTAGCCCTCATGGTGGCAGACGCTCTTCAAGAAAAATCAGGAAAGAGTCATCAACTAAACCACAAGAACCATGAACAAATTTCATATCAAAAGATTCCATTTTCTAAGTAGTATTCAAAAATGCCGCGACAGACGGTTTTAAGTGTAGCCCTCATGGTAGCAGACGCTCTTCAAGAAAAATCACGAAAGACTCATCAACTAAACCACAAGAACCATGAACAAATTTCATATCAAAGGATTCCATTTTCTACGTAGTATTGAAAAATGCCGCGACATCCGGTTTTAAGTGTAGCCCTCATGGTGGCAGACGCTCTTCAAGAAAAATCACGAAAGACTCATCAACTAAACCACAAGAACCATGAACAAATTTCATATCAAAAGATTCCATTTTCTACGTAGTATTCAAAAATGCCGCGTCAGACGGTTTTAGGCGTAGCCTTCCTGGTGGCAGACGCTCTTGAAAATAAGCCAAAAGAGTCATCTACAAAACCTTGAAGGCTACACTTAAAACCGTCTGTCATGGCATATTTCAAAACGACGTAAAAAACGTAATCATTTCATATGAAGTTTGTTCATGTATCTTGTGGTTTAGTTGATGACTCGTTCTTTATTTTTCTTGAAGAGCGTCTGCCACCATGAGGGCTACAGTTAAAACCGTCTGTCGCGGCATTTTTTAATACTAAGTATAAAACGGAATATTTTGATATGAAATTTGTTCATGGACCTTTTGGTTTAGTTGATGACTCTTTCTTGATTTTTCTTGAAGAGCGTCTACCACCATGAAGGCTACACTTAAAACCGTCTGTCGCGGCATTTTCAAAACCTACGTGAAAAACAGAATCTTTAGATATAAAATTTGTTCATGTATCTTGTGGTTTAGTTGAAGACTCTTTAGGCTTAGTTTCAAGAGCGTCTGTTACCATGAAGGCTACATTTAAAACCGTCTGCCGCGGCATTTTTGAAAACTACGTAAAAAATGAATTTTTTGATATGAAATTTGTTCATATATCTTGTGGTTTAGTTGAAGCGTAAATGTCTCTTGTTACTTGGGAAAAGCGTTAGAAAATTAGTCTTTTTGAGTGTTTAACAACACCTACATATAGTTCCGGCAGGTTAAAGTCAATTATGACTCATCGCTCTAAAGTGTAAGCATCAATCTGTTGTAAACGTATGTCCGCTCTTAATACACAATTTCAGAAACGTCAAAATTAATTAAGTTAATTCATTGTTTGTCCGTGGTGGCGACACAGTATGTTGCGATGTATATTTTAAGCGGGAATTTTAAATTAATTAAAGTTGTACATCCAGTTTACTTTATTTTAAGTTTTTCTCTCCGTCCTAAATTATGGAATACATTCCTGGAAACGCTTTAAACGAAGAATGAAAGGCAATCAAAGTGTAATAACAGATTTCCGATCGATATATCTATTGACAGAAAGTTTAATAGTCAAGATTTTTTGAAAATGTCTGATTTTGACGCACACCGTGGAATGTAAACCTGCGTTTTAGGACGTAGGGTCGCTCGATGATCAATGATCTAGTATAAATGCTATTTTGCTTATAGACTTACTCAAGGGCGGCAAAAAAGTGAGAAGCAGAGGCACTGGGTTTTGGAACCCAAGAAACCCACATCTTGTCACTGTTATAACCGACGATAAAAACATCACACGATTAGCAAATCAACAAATTCAACAATTTTAGAAAAAATAATTACTCAGTCGATGCTCACATACACAACTTCATGAGTTTATTATAACATTTTACAGCCCAGTAATCAACCCCTTGATTCGTTAAATTGTGTTAAGTGCAGAGGAATCCAAAGATCTTCTCAGAAGCGCATTGATTAATTTAAATCAATATTTTTGTTACACGAAATTTTTGTATAAAATAGTAAAAAGGGCAACCGAAAATTTTACTTCTGAGAGAAAGCTAGGTAATTTTGAAAAAAACCATCGTCAATAATTTATTGTGTGGCTGTCCATTTCATTCAAAGAAACTTTCCATGTACTATATCGTACCACTTCATTACGTTAAAAATTTTGTGATAAAGAAAAAACTAATTTTTATTTAAAAAACCGATTTAAATTTAACTGACATAACATAACCTCAAAACATCCAGCTGACATCTAATAAAAGTCTGAAATGCTCGACATACGTTTTTATCTACCATATAGTTTATACAGCAGACGTATGTTTTTATATACGTCTTTTTTTATTACAATATTAGACAAAGAAAAAATATTTTATACCGACATTTCTTATTACATACTGCGATGCGTCATAATTGACTTAATCTTGGCGGGACTATACATATGAACATATGAACAAATTACATATCAAAAGATTCAATTTTTTATGTAGTTTTTGAATATGGTACGGCAGACAATGTTTAATGTAGCCTTCGTGTCGGCAGATGCCTTCCTAGTTAACGTCTTTTTAAGTAAAAGAGGTTAGAGAATGACTTCATAGCTACTTTACGGATGTTGATACGACAAAATTTTATGAATGTAATTTATTTTTCAAAACAGTATCTAAAATTTCTATTAACAATTATTGTTAATCCTATGTACGGTTATCCAATAGTTTTGACTCAAACTGTGCACTTTTTTGGTAAACGTCGGTGAAGAATAGCTTTATAACTAGTTTAGGGTTGATGATATGAAAAATAGTTATTGGGGTAATTTCTTTATTATTACAGTATCTATAACTTCTAATAATAAAATTTTTCAATTGTATGGACGGTTTTCCCTGTATTTGTACTCAAATATCGCTTTTTTTGCTATAAACACTTTATTTTTCTTTTTCTTCGAAGGCGTCTACCGCTATAAAGGTACACTTAAAAGGACCTGCCATGGTATATTGTAAAACTAAATAGAAAAATGAAATTTTTTGATGTACAACTTGTTCATGTAGCTTGTGGTTTAGTTAAACCACAAAGAAACTCAACCTTCTAGCGCCCCTCCTGAGTTAAAGCGGCCACTTTCGACAGGCAGACGGGCGGTTCTATTACTCATTTTTTATGTACTTTCGACCTGTAAAGGTTAAAATTTTGGTTCTTATGGTTTAGTAAATATACACGGTAGCTCCAGGACATTAGGTTTTTAGAGAAAAAAAAAATAATAACAACTGACGTTTATAAACATCACATAATGCGCCAGCGCACGTCTTGTCTCGTGTGTTTTCATTGGGTGCTTGTATTTCGCTTGCAGTGGTAGTGTAGAAAGTTAAAACCCATCTAGCTTTTACCAACCGTGCTACTGCTTACCAATTCCACTAAGTTTATGTGAACAACGCGGTAGAACTAGACGGCTTTAACTTTCTACACTAATCCTGCACTACCAATGCAACTGCACTCTTGCTTATGTGAATGATACTTTATATACCCTAAAATCTCAGATATGTACCTCTACCTATACCAAAAAGATCTTAAAAATTGTTAACTTTTAATTTACCTTACAAGGGAATATCAGTGAGGTTTGAATATCCTCGATTGTTCTTCATTGTGATTTTCATATACAAAGGCTTTATTTTGTGTGTGGCAAATAGTCCTAAGAGAATTTTTCTAAAAATTTATTATGTTGTAGTTTTTGACTTATTGAACAAAAGTCTCCATGGCCGCAAAGCCCAAAAGTTAATATTTTTCTTGCTACAGAGTTTTAACTGCTGCGTTTAATGTTTCAAACTTGTCGAATTCAATGCGATTTCATCAATAAACGTACCTACCTCACGGAAATTTTTTTGGCTGATTTGGCCATCTTCGTAGGTGTAAGTAGATGAATGATCTTTGTTCACCTGAGCTTTAGGAAGAATTTGAACCTGACCAGGGTTCTGTATCGAATTTTAACTGAAACTGTTAGGGTCTTTTTATCCCCTGGAATCTGGAAGGCAACAACGACGCCAGCATAATATTTGGGGGGGGGGCACAATTTCAAAAGTTTCAAGAGGGGTGACAGTTTTTTTACGAACAACAATTGTTTTCATAGGTGAAAATTTCATTTAATATGAATTCGGAATTATCTAATGAATAATTAATATCTTGGGAACTGTCAGAGTAAAGGGCACACATGAGCACCTTTTGAAATCATAATTTTATAATACATACAGAGTGATTAAAAAATGGTGGAATTCCTCTGGAGGAGTTGTTGGGGACTATTAGGGGAGTACAAGTAAAAATGTCACTTTTTTTGGAGTAAATGTCACTTTTTACTGAACTTCGTTTCGTCTGACAAGCCCTACTGACTTGCCAAAAAAAGTATTTTTACTCCGTATGAAACATTTAATTTTTTCTTCAAACGTAAAACTTAGAAAAACCAAAAATAAAAATTTTTCAAGTGTCGTCATCTCTTGAAAATTATTTGTAGTTCAATTGTCAAATATTTTTAAAAATTAACTTTAACTTGTAAAAAGAAGCTAATTATTAAACGCAACGAATAAATTATAACAGAAAATTTATAAAAACATTACCTTTTTACATTATAAATGCTTAGAAATATCATTTTACGTTACAATTTGTTCTAAATATTTAGGGTTAGAATTTACTTTTACCTACTAGGAGGTAAAAGTAGAAGTTTAACCTTACTTGTTCTGTAACAAAATGTCAACTTTTGTTGACGTTTGAAGAAAAAATTATTTTCAGGCTTAATTTACAAGTTATAGAAAAATGAAAAAAAGAGAATTGATCGCTTTTATTTGCTCTATACATTGGCATTATCAAAAATATCAAATTGAGGTACAGTCTAATTCCCCATTCTCGACAAATTAGGCCTAAAGTTGGTTTCTTTTAATTGAGATGTTTATTTAACAAAATAATCTTTGATTTAAATCATGAATTTTCGCAAAATGCTGGTAAATAAAAAAGTTCAAAACCCATCTTCAGCTGTTAATAGGTATCTCAGAAAACTTACTGAAAAGAACTTTTTTAACATTTTTTTCTGTACTCCCTTAGTAGTCCCCAACAATCCCTCCACAGAAATTTCGCCATTTTTGAATCACCATAAAAAATATGAGGTTGCAGTTTAAAAAAAATCTTCGAGGATGTCCACTCCTCGAAGTGGACATGGATGGAAGTGGAAGAGGACACGGAGGAAAAATTAAAAACATCGGAAAATCTGTGTTTTTAAATCAATTAATTTGACGTGTCCAACCGTTTTTTAATATTCCTGTCGGAAAAATAAATATTTCCATTGTACTATATACTTTTGGCGCTTACTAGTTGCCTACAATACGCCGTTTTTATAGCATGAGCTTCTTTTGTTTAGTATTGGAGTTGATTCTTTTCTCTTCAATTCTTAAAAGCGGAGTCTGTTGTCTGCACTTTTATGTTTCAACATTATGTACTATTAACTATTAACATTTTGCTGAATTGGAACAATTTTTAAGCAAAAATTTTAATTTTATGTATCGGGCCAATATATTATTGGAGGAGCACACACTGAATACTTTGTATACCGGGTGACACAGGGGTTTGGAACACTCTTATAACTCCGTTATTTGTCAACATATCAAAATGAAATTTGGTGTGGATTATACTCACATAAATTGCAATTGTTTTAACTACTTGTGAAAATTCTGTCACTTCCGATTACGCCGGAAATGAAGTGAACTTTTGATTTTGAAATGGAACACCGTAAATATTTTTACTTTTTTGAAACCTATATTAAATTTTGAATACAGTAGCATCAAAGAAATTAATTTTATAAGCAAAATAAAATTTATTTTTCAAAAAATAATCAGTTGTCTAGAGTGCTGTGATGTGGTAGAAAATCATCGGTGAGAGCTAATTGTACTATGGAAATTATGTTTGCACCACAAAAGTTGAAGGTTGGTGTTGTGGAGCTTTCAGAAAGTAATTTAGTTACATTTTCCTCAATAACTTCATTTTTTCAAATGGCATCATATCGGAACAACTCCACCGTTGTATTTAGAAAAAAATACTTTATCTGAGGTAGATTTGTTCCGATAAGTTGCCATTTGAAAAAATGAAGATATTGAAGGAAATGTGACAAAATTACCTTCTGAAAGCTCCACAACACCATCCTCCAGCTTTTGTGGTGTAAAAGTAGTTTTCATAGTGCAAGTACCTCTCACGGATGATTTTATACCACATCACAGCAATCTTGAAACCAGCGTAATTTTTGAAAAAAAAATTTATTTTTGCTTATAAAATTAATTTTTTTTATGCTACTGTATTCAAAATTTAATGTAGATTTTAAAAAAGTAAAAATATATACGGTGTTCCATTTAAAAATCAAAAGTTGACTTCATTTCCGGCGTAATCGGAAGTGACAGAATTTTCACAAGTAGTTAAAACAATTGCAAATTTATGTGAGTATAATCCACACCAAATTTCATTTTGATATGTTGACAAATAACGGAGTTATAAGAGTGTTCCAAACCCCTGTGTCACCCGGTATAATCTGTTAATTGATTAATTATGCCACTTACAGAAATGATGCACATAAGAGACAGGCAAATCTTGTTATAAATTTAAATAACTAATTTAATAATAAATTAGTAAAAATTCACTACACATACGAGGTGCTTCGGGAAAATTTAACCTTAAACTACTTTTATTTTCAACCTAGTTCTTTAACGTTTTTAATTTATCCAACAAATTATAACTTAAATTATGTTAAGTACATAAAGTTGACCTGTCATGCCGTTCTTTATAAAGTTGTTATTTAATTAAATACAAAACTGGAGCGATTTGCAAATTAAGTTACGCAAGTTTTATAAAATAGTCGCGCATTGTGTTGTACATATAAAGATTTACAATTTGAATAAATAAAAGTCAATTAAATAAACAAATTATAGTAGCTTCGATCAGATTTTTTTTGTTTTTATTTACTTAATTGAATGTAAAAGAAGGTTAAATTAAGTTAGTAGTTCATAAATATTTATCTGAAGTAGGTTGTTGATGTGTTGTACCTCAGTAATTTGAACTTGTAAAGGACACAAATTCAATTTTCGTGTATTTTGAATATCAAAGGAATTAAGAACATCGTTGGCTTTGCTTGAAAAAACAAAAACCAATTTAATAATTTAAATTGATTCAATGTTTTAATCATTAGGTTAAAGATAAAATGGTTTTAGGAAGCTGAAGACCGATGTGAATTGGCATCGACATCCATTCGTATTTTTTATTATCCGTATAGTTGCTTGTTAGGTACATTTTATTCTGAAAATTGGTTTAGGAAGCTGAAGACCGATCTGAATAAATTGGCATTGACATATTTTCGTAATTTATTTTTATTTAGGTGTAAATTTACCGCTACTTATATTCTTCGAAATCGTTCCTTGAATGAATTACAGATGAGTTGAAATAAATACTCTAAGTAAAAGTGTATCAGCGTATCTACTAGCGTATTAGAGCTATGCTAGGATCCTGTAATTATTAGAGTATTTCTACGCTACGATAAACTACTTATTCCCTACTCCTCTCCTACAAATTTTTAGAAATTGATAGGAGATGGGTATAAAGGGTAGGTAGCTTAGCGTAGCGATTAGCTAATAGTTACAGGATCTCAACCTAGGTGAGTTTCAAAAGTGGTCGGAGAAAAAACCAACCGTTTTATTTTCCAACATACCGAACCTCCTTGTAGAGCAAACCCAACGTAACCTGAGCACACCATGTGATTAAAGTTAAAGTTGCGCAGTAGTTTTGTACTGCCGTTGCTTAGAAACGGAAGTAGACAGTGTCGCCATATATAGTTATTACATTACTTTTTTCTATTTTGCGTTTGTAATATACTCATTACAGCATCGAAAACCGTCAAAAACGATGTTGTAATGTTCTACTTTTAAGTACTGTTTCTAGTTTTTTTTTAGTTTGAGATTGGTTGACATTGGTAATTAAAATAATTATTTTGACATATTTTACAAATCAATTATCAAAATTATTCTGAATTTAAAAAAATAATTACAAAAAATGCTTATTAAGTAATAAATATCAAAGGAATAATGTAATTTTTACGTAAATTGATTAGTATTAAAGTTAAAAATATTAAAATCAAATAAACTTTACCACCATCTCTTGGTAAAATCTTAAAAGTTTAAATAAACGCCAACTGTCAGTAGGACCAACTTAAGAATTTAAGCAATAAAATTTTCTAACACGATTTTTTTAGAATCAATTTTTAAAATAAATCATTGCCAAATAGAAAAAATAGTATAAAACACTTGTGTCACAAGAGCTTTTGACGCACGAAGGCAAATTTTGCCAGACCGATTGAAAGGAGGTCTGCAAATGCTATCTTGTGACACTTGTATTTTAATATACTATTTTCGAAGCAAAATAATTACAAGCATTTTAATAATGTGTAGATCTCATGTATAAAGTATTAAATCAGTAATTAATTATTATTAATATACTTCAAATAAAAATTTAAATTAAGTAATTATTTGAAATTTTGACTACTTTTAAAAATAATTTTTTTGACAGAAGAAATAACTAGCTCTGCCACTGGACTCTGAAGCCACGCCTCCCGCAGATTTGGTCACGTGGTGTGCTCAGGTTAAGTTGGGACCACTCTACGTCTGTACAGTCCGCCTCCCAATTAATGGCCACCCTCGCTATACGTTTAGCACGAATTGTGGATGTAAATTGAGGGGTAACTTTGTGTTGCCAACAAGTAGTAAATCAACAACCTCCCATTCTGCCCTTTTGTCGTTGTTGGCTAATAACTACCCTGGCGTATAGCCAGGAAGGCCAGTAATTGCGAGGCTGACTGTACACTTGTTAGACCACTTAAAAATTAGCTCTTAAAGTATTTCAAGAAATATTCTTCTATTTTGGTGTTAAAATGGCTTTCGACATTGACGCTGACCTTATCACCGGCATTAAACTTGATTTTTCTAGAGCCGGAAGTCGGAGTCAATAAAACAGGTAAAAGTGCTCATTAGCATTTCACTAGTGCAGCGATCTTTCTTGTCTTGTGGTAGGCCGATCAGAGCGATCGTTGCTATCATCGCAATTTGAATTATTTACTCTTTTATGGTTGAACAGGGCGAAGAAAACTTTTCATAACGTTGTTTGATTCCGTTGGTAACTGCTTTTTTTGGTAAAAAAATTTATCACAACTCTATTTTCAATATTAAACACTTTGAAGTGAAAGCAGTGTGGTTCTCAACCTTTTCATTATGATCAATAACATAAGTAATTTTATTTCTAAACTTGTAGTGCTTGTAGCCTAGAATAATTCGAGATCAGACATCTGAAAGAATGAGTTGGAGAAAAAAAAAACATTGTAATTCAGATTTGAAGGAAGAATTTCAAGCCCATTGTCGATGAAATTTTATGTGCCATCCCTTCACCCCTACGCCCCTAGCCATCACAATAGAGCTTATTTTAAAAGTTTATTTGTCGCTATGCCTAGTTCATAAGTCGGAGAATGGCTGTGGATAAAAAATTTTCGAAATAAAAAGATAAAATAAAATGAAAGAAAAAATGAATTCATAATTTTCGTTTTGAAAAGTGGTCCTGAACTAATAGACTAGGCACAAAAGTTAAAGTATTTTATGCAAGCGGCATTTCATATAACATTTTGGTAACCGATGTTTTCCCAGTATTTCAACCCTGCTGAATACGAAAATTGCGGTTATCAAAGCGAAATCTTAACCGGAAGCGTGATATTCAAGATGACACCCAAGATGTCAGCTTTGTTATTTTTGATGGAATCATTATGGACAATTAAGAAAAATATTTTAATTGGTTCGGATAGATAATTTTATACCCTACAATTTTTATTAGAAGTAAAATTATCTTCAGATCACTCCTAAAAGAGCTAGAGTCGATAAAAGCACCAGTGTTGTATAAACCGTCTTAATACATAAAGCAGTATATGGAAGCATCTTGGTGAGTTCAGCGAGGTAGCTTTCCCAGTATCCAGCTAGGATGTATCTGTTAAAACATGATCAGAGCAAATCAAGTCCATAAAAGTCGATCATAAAGAGCATATTGCGTCTTCTATTTTGACAACACACGGTGCTTCTCCCGCTCTCTAGACCCTTAAAGAGTGATTTTACTGTAATTTTTTGTAGACCATAAAATTATCTATCGGAGCTAACAAAAATGTTTGTCTTAATTGCCATAATAATTAATCCATCAAAATAAATAAAAAGAGCAAACATGTATATTACGACGATTTTTACGCACACGATGTCTTTAGCTGGCTTTCGCTCCTTAATAAGCAATCTTACGGTACTTTTACATTTAATAATAATTGTAGAGAACCTTGTATATCTAATTCAATCAAAACAGTTGTCCAAGTTTCAATAATAATTCTTCCATCCAAATAAATCTTAATTAATAAAGCAGACAACTTAGTCGCCATCTTGAATATCGCGCTTCCGGTTTAAATTTCACTGTGGGTAACCGCAATTTTTGGATTCAGGGGGGTCGAAATATTGGGAAAACGTCGGTTACCAATATGTTATATGAAATTCCTCTAGCATTTCGATACTGGGATTTTGTTCCAATTTCACGGTGCTTCTTCCGACTGTAGCTCCTTAAGGAGTGATCTGAAGATAGTTATACCTCTAATAAAAATTGTAGAGTATAAAATTATCTATCCGAACCAATAAAAATATTTGTCTTAATTGTCCATAATGATTCCATCAAAAATAACAAAGCTGACATCTTGGGTGTCATCTTGAATATCACGCTTCCGGTTAAGATTTCGCTTTGATAACCGCAATTTTCGTATTCAGCAGGGTTGAAATACTGGGAAAACATCGGTTACCAAAATGTTATATGAAATGCCGCTTGTTTGGTTAAGGATACGTTTTTTCCGATAACAGTCCTAGTCTATAATCCCTTCTGTTCTTTCAATTCAAAACCAAAAAAGAAAAATAATGTATACTTGTGCAAATAAATTATTATTATTATTATTATCCTACCATTCTCCAATTAACCTCCTATAGACAAATATGCACAATATAAATGATTAGAGATATGTTTTCTGGATATTTTGGAAATAAAATTATTGTTATGTGTGCATAAACGTTTCATTATGGCACTGCTTTTATTGTTTAATACTTTCATTTTAAATTTGGGTTAACTTACTGCTTACAAATCTAGTTTGTTTACTTCAAACGCTGCCATTAAAACAGGTCCATATTTTAATTTAATTGGAAAATTGCTAAAATACTGAATATAGGGTCATTGAAAAACGTGTCCGGGATTTTATGATAAATGAGAAAAGAATGCATTTAATTGATAACAAAACATATTATTTTATGTAGGTATATTAAAGGATAACGGAAAATTTTGGTACGAACACCTCTCGTTGGTGGTGGTAAACCAAGATTATTGTATATCTATCAGTTGGATGAAATGACATACAATCAAGGCACCTTGTCGATATTAAAATGTGCCATGTATGTCATTTTATGTCTTTTGATCATTTGTTATGTCACATTACAATCGACTGTTATACGATTATAATTTTGAGCATATTATACTTTCTTAAAATCCCCACAATGTTTATACACAATTCCATACATCAGCAATCAAAAAGATCGATTTCGAGGTATCATTGACATAATTAGTGCATTCACCGGACGTAACAGTTATGGAGCAGCTACCAACTGTTAAATCACTAGCGCTACTATGGTGCAGTAATTTTGTTAAGTGTTCCGCTCACGTTCCCAAAGCAGGGGTAGAGTAAACCCAACGTAAGATGAGTACACCACGTGATGGCCGTTAAAGTTGGGCAGTAGTTTTGTACTGCCGTTGCTTAGAAACGGACGTAGACAGTGTCGACGTAAAGTTATTACATTACTAGGTTTGGTCACGTGGTGTACTCAACTTACGTTGTGTTTTCTCTTAATCGCCGAACAATTTGGTAGGTGCTCCACAACTGCTACGTCCGGTGAATGAACCTATTGTTTCAATGACTTTGTATTGCACAAAGTTGATTTGTTAGCAAAACCTGAATTTTTCGAAAGATCTCTCTTGCTTTTCAAATTTTATTTTTGATTATTTTGGGTATGGGTACATTTTCAATCAGGGAATATGAAATTAAAAATCGTTGCCATAAGAAAAGAGAGGTAGGGGTCGATGAAAAGTATGAAAAATCTTGTAGGCAGCAGTACCAGTCTTAAATTAGAGTAAAACTCGCGAAACGGCAATAGGAAAAAAATTGTCAAAGGCTCTAGAAAGGGAATTTTAAAATTGGCCATTTTAACTCGCACTTGGGAACTATTACACATACTTATGAGAACAGTAAAATTTTGATAAAATTTATCATTCATCATTTTTGTCTATTTAATCAACTAGGTATATCTCTTCAGATAAGCGAGATCCCTACGTGAGGTGAAACCCTTCTATAATTAGAAGATCCCACATTTGCAATCATAATGCAGAAATTTCTGAGAATTTACATAGTATTTCATTCAAATAAAATTTCAAGCAAAAGCTTAACTTTGAAGTGGTTTCAGGGTTTATATGACACAACTATAAACTCTAATTACCCATATACCAATTTACTAATTACTTACTATTTTCTTTCATTTTCACATTTTTTCTTTGTCAAAGGAAAATTTTAATAATTCAATTAGAAAAATGTTTAAATGGTTAAGCGAAAGTTAAAATTATGGTAATTAGGGTTCGTGCATATTTTAGGATTCTCTGGAATTATTTATGAATAACTTAAGCTAAATTTAAATTACATTATGGCCTATCTTAATTAGAAGAGCTTTTATAAATTTACTCGTACTTATAATAACTAATATAAATAATTCCAATTACATTACAATCTACTTCTATTTAACAAGTATTTTCATTTCAGCCAATTTTTTAATAAACAGTGTAGTAACTAACAGTAATACTCTAAACGCTCCTTTCATTCTAACGATAGTTCAATTTAACCGTGTATCCTTCAGCTAGTTTTAACGTTCTACTGTTATGTTATTGTTGCAATAATTTCTCGCGAGTACTCTAGGGTTAACATAACAGAAGGCCTCGTATAAGTTAACAGGCATGTTATAAGTTGAAACTCGGTTGGACCGATTGTCTGCACATTAACAGATCGAACAACATCAGAGACGTTCAAAGAAGTCTTAATTAATCTTTTTCAAATAGAGTAAAGAAAAGAAAGAAGTGTTGAGTTTAAAAATATCCTTTCACGCTAATAGTTATCCGATAAAAGATTCAACGTAGAATACATAGAGGCGGTATTTTGAGTATCATTATCATTTAAAAATTAAAATGGCTTCAAACTAACCCGCTCTATTTCTAATGCCTAACCAGAGGTGTAACTAAGAGTTTGGGGGTCCTCCCGCAAAATCCAGAGTGGGACATCTACCCATTCCCGTTAATAATCATTTTGATTAACCACAATTCGATTTTATAACGAAATTTTGTACTAAACGATGTTTCTGGGACTCTTTCTATCCTGGAACCTTCCCAGGCCCTCCTGCGGGCCCTTTATTTACGTCACTGAATTTAGGGTTCATTTGTGACTATTTCTAAAACTTTTACAACCGACCGACTTTTAGTGGCTTATTTTCGAAACATCTGTCTAACTTGTCTAAGGGAAGAAAAGTATTTACCTATTTTTTTTAAAATACATAATTACAAAAACAGACATAAATGCCTCTTTAAGTTAGCTTTGCACCACAGCTTCTAGAAGCTAGCTTCTTTTTCTAAGCCAGTAGAAACCTTCCATTTCTAGCGTCAGACGCTAAAACATAAACCAAGTTTATCTTCTACTGGTTTGAAAAAAAAGCTCGATTCTAGAAGTTATGATGAAAGGCTAGCTTTATGGTACAAACTATGGAATTTTTCGGGGCCCCTTTTATTCGGGGGCTCTCCCGCAACGCTTATAACGGTAACGAGGTATCAAATTTTCTTAAACAAAACTTAAAGTACTGGCTCTTATAATATCTGCTTCCTAACGAACCGACTTCTGAGATTTTAAGGATGTCTTGGGGGCGCCTAAAGTCGAATGTATAGAGAGTGTTTCTTGTGCTATTCAATAAGAAGTGTTGTACTGTATAGGTAGCTTTTTTATTTGACTCACTAGTTTTTTATTTGGTAATAGTTTCCTCCTCCTGCCAATTTCATTCCTGGGTCCCCAAAAACAACATAGTTAAAAAGGCTCGAATATTGTAAAATAAATAATCTAACCACCCAAAAGGAGACCAAAAATTATTTCTATTCATTTATTTTACATATTCTACGCAGATGTGCTAAACATGCGAGCCTTAGTAGCCTTTTTCTATCCTTTGCTTATCTGAATAACTAATTTAAATGATCAATTTAACCTGTTATTTATCCCACAAAAAGCGGTGGAAAGCGCGTCCATGTCCATTGTCCATTGCCTGACTCGTTAACGGGCTGACATGCTCTCGTTGGTTTGAACAGCCTTAAATTTCAAGTATAAACTTTTTAACATATCTTTTAATTTCAAGGATAAAAATGGTTGTAAATTACTTGAGGATACAGATTAGAAATATGTCGAGATTATTAAAAACCACAAAAAAATTTAGTAAGTACAATCAGGGCCGTACTGATTAGTAGTTGGCTCCACTGGCTACCAAATATTTAATTCCTAATGTTCAATGATTTTCCATCTCTACAATTTACATACCTACACCAGAACTGAATAGTATTTATATATTTTTCCATTTATTTACATTTGGCCCCAACTTGACCGGAGATTGCCGCTTAACCGGCCGGACAAGTCCGGCCCTGGATACAGTATTTTAACTATTTTAGTAAAGGATAATTTTAGTAATTCCAACAAAATTTATTTGAAAACAAATTGGAAATTCCACCTAAACTTTGTCATATTGAAAATTAATGTTAAACTTTACTTTCACTTATTAAAGTTATTATATAAAATAATTATTGTAACTGACGGTGACGAAGATGTCGAAGGTCATAATCTCGTTATGTATAGTAAAAAAACAATTAATTTCTAGTTTTTTAAATGTAAACTGGTCGATAGGTACTATTTTTTACATACCTATTAATTAAATATTAGAAGCTAATAATTATTTAGGACACTTTAATTAGTTAAAGAGCTACAACTTTTATATAATCATAACAACAGATCAATAAACCGCAATTATTTTATACAAGGTTTACGAAGAAAATAAGAAATCGCGGATCACATAGTGATCAAATAACTCGATGCTCTTCAAGTTTCATGATTCTAGGGCCAGCGGTTTGGGTTGAGCGATGATGAGTCAAGTCAATTAGGATTTTGATTTTTATACTTATATTTTATTTAGATAATAAAACCTATATGGACATACGGAATCCTGTTCTGGGAATCTACCAGCAACAAAAACATTGAAATTATCCAACGGTTTCAAATCAAAATGCTAAGAAGTGTAGTAAATGAACGTATGTTTTACCATTTAGAGACTTGTGTGTGCCCTTGGTGAAAGAAGAGATATCAAGGGCTACAATCCTATGATAATATTATGTATAATTTATTGATAATTGATATATTCCATACCTTTTGGAGTAATTAGTAAAACCACAGTAAAAAGGAGTTCCATAGAGTTTTATCTACTTGTAAAGTTATGGCAAAACCGATAGGTAACATATCGCTCGAGTCTCTGAAATTCTCTGCGTGATGTGTTTACTGTTCTCATAGGTTTAATAAGAAGACTTGTTTTTATTAAAGTTGGAAGGTACAAATAAAATTTAATTAGAGTAATTCGATTGACTGTTTTCAACTTAAGCTCTGAAGATTTCCACTCTAATTAACAATCTATGTGCTAGTTGTTTTGAATTGTCACCGAGAACATGTTGTTTCTTTTTAGTCGCTTCAAATTATCATTTGTTGTTTTTCGTTGTATACAATTGAAAATCGTTGAAAATCGGTTGGTTATTTTCTTTTAATCAGAAAATAAACCTATTTGTGGACTAAAAGTTATTTACAAATAATATCCTCTTACATAAGCTTGAGTTAAACTCATTTGTGTAAGAAAAACATCTTGATTAAAATTCCCAAAATAAATTAATAACCTTATTAATTATAAATAGATAACCTTATTAATACATAAAGCCTCCATTTTTTAGACAAAAGTGACGTTTTTGACCATTTTCATTTTACTTAATATTTTGGTATAGTTGAGGTAAAGTATAATTGGTTTTTTGTCTTTCAGTATTAAATTACTCGGTACTCGTCTAAATTACTGGCCGTGTCTGTACGAGCCTTAAAATACAGTATTTTATTTACAACTAAGAATAAATTCTACATTACACATTTATCCCCAGGATTTAATTTTAGTCTCAGTATAAACCGGTTCACGTTATTGTTAAAACCTCTTTATACCTACTGGGACTAAAATTAAATCCTGGGGATAAATGTGTAATGTAAAATTCGGTCTTAGTAGGGGAGAGTTCCCTTAAAAAGAACAATTGCTTTGTTCTGACTGTAACCCTGTAACTCATATCCCAGGCAAACATGAAAAACTTATTATGTTAAATATTATTAATTTATCATTCAATTATTTTTTGAAAAGTGCCTCTGTCCATTCTTAAGTCTTGAATTGGCAGGTGTGTTTATGAAGTGGATAATGATATAAAAAAGTATTTCAAAAGCATGTTTTACAAAAAAATGTAAATTTCCCATAATAGGTACCACAAGACTTGGTGAAATGAAGCCCATTTCATACAAAACCGACACTAAAACCATTCCTCCTGCTCAGACTATATTTCGATTTGACAGTTGTAAATAATAGTATATTTTACAAAAAGAGTTAGAATTATTCTAACTCAAACCACCGTCAAAAATGTCAATTCGTTATGTCACAACCATTGAATAAATAGCCGCTACTCTAACATGAATATTAGGTTTTCTAAATATAGCGTTTTCTGGTCAATTTCTCTAAGAGAAATGGTTGCTTATACTCACACTTATAAGGAAAGATCATGACAGCTAATGATATTGTAAACTCGACGAAATGAACGAGTAACGAGTCATCCATAGATTTCCAAAATGTCGTTTTCGTCGCATTTTCTCTTATACGCAACGGTTGCTAACCCTCCTTCCGGATCTATTTATTCAATGATCACAACAGTCAAGCAAAGTCGACTTGTTTTTAGTATAAAATGCGCAGTATTTCGGCCTAGATTCATGGTAGATCCATTAACCCACACATTACTATAATCGTCCTCAAAAGAAGAATTCAGCTATTTAAAAATATACAGGGTGTTTCATTAAAAAAGATACAAGTGTATTCTATATAATTTAAGTGCATCATCCATGGCAAAGCCTCAATTTTATGATAACGCAGCGTTGGGACACCCTGTACACTTGTACAGTTCTGAATTATTATAATAATCTAGGTAGGGGGTACGGCAACCACATGTTTATCCCTTTTTAAAACATTGTTTAATAAAGACATAAAGAGGCGTTTCTAAAAAGTATCTCGTGTTCTATTAACATATATTGGCCAACTAATAACCTTAATAACGGCTAAACTTTATTTACTATGGGTCGATTTTACAATCATGGGTTAAGCGGGCTCCAGCTAAACCGGGTATGAACCCGCATGAGGCACATGTGCTCATGCAGGTTTATACCTAGTTTAGCTGGGACCAGCTTAACCCATGATTGTAAAATTGATCCTTAATACGCGAATTTTGACGTTTAAGATTTTATATTGTTTCCATGACTAAAGAGATTATGCAAAAATCGCAATTTTTATTTTAAAATTCTACATAAATCAAGTTGTGTTTAAATCCGAAGAAGAATCTTAAAAAATTCATTTGATGGGCACCCAGAATATTATCACATTATGTATTGTTTAAAAATTGCATGGGGAATAATAAATAACAATGAATTACTTATTTTAATACTTCTAATTTGTATGCATCTGTAAAATTTTGGTGTACAAATTACTGTACTTTACATTGGGTAAGAAAACGTGAGATAATAGTTACGTAATTGTTGTATGTGTATTGTGTAATTACAAGGTAAACTAACAATTAAATTGTTCGATAAGTAAGGTAATGAAAGGAAACACAATAGCATCCCAAATTGTTATGTTTTGAACGTGCAGCTTTTAGTAATTATGCGTATCTACATTATACAGTGTGTCTAGTATAACAAACGCAGCATATAGAGATACGAATTCGCTAAACTGATTCGATAAAGCTGGTGACTAGCAAACTGCAAATGTAATTCCCTGGGTTGATTGGCTATGTTCCGCTTTGATCGTGGGCACCCGGTATACCGGGTGTTGAATGACTTACCGATATATATGGCAATAGCACGTAAAATCACGTTTTTATAAATTCCTGCTTCCCTAATTGTTCAGAGAAAATATGAAAGAGCCAAAAATGATGCAGAATTAAAAATTAGAAATGATAAAAATATTACATTTCATCATGCTTTTACTTAAAGAGCAAAAAAGACTTTCAAAGTTGTTAAAATTTTCATTAATCGGGATAGCAATTTGAATAACAAGCAATAATTTCATTGTGTATCGTAGCACCATTTAAATCGCTACCCTGATGATTAACGAAAATTTTAACAACTTCTTAAGGACGGAAGATACTCTACCTGAAATCGTAACAACTTAAAAATTTAAAATAGGCAACACAACTTACTTGCTTTTTTGTGCTTCGTCAATATCGTAGGAGGTCACGTAGCATAAAATAATAAAGAAATACATAACTGGTACCAATAACAATAAAGAAAACAAAATCAACAAACAGGTAGTACATCTTTTGTGTACTATAAAGGGGGTTCAATAGATTTTGCATTGTATAATTATTGTCTAAAGAAAAGTGAAAGTAACTACCCGTGTTTATGCCATTATCAAACATAAATTAAAACTGTTTTATTATCAATCATGGTATTAATTTTATTATAATTTTATGCCAATGTTTACATTTCTGAATTTCTCAACTAATTTTAGTTCTGAAAATGAATTAAAATGATGTAAAAATAAACAGAATGTACTCGTAATCATTTTTGATTTTAGCTTTTGGGTGGGAATTTTATTATAAATGGAAAATTGAAATAATCAGATATATTTATTTCACTTTAATATTTTTTTTTATAAATTTTTCAGGTACTAGGATCTTTAATAAAAAAAACTTTCTATGTAGTTGTCATATTTTTTCTTTTTAATTGTTTCGATCCCGTATCCGGGATCGTCATCAGAATTGATCTGAGTCAGATACATTTTTTTTTGTTTGTTTTGACTTTCACAATTTACATATTAAAAAAAATTTTCTTTACACATTAAAATTAGACAAATTTACATATTAAAAAAATTACACATTAAAATCAATCAAACATTCACTTTACTTTTTGTAAAGTAAAAATTGATTTGAGTCAGATACATTTTTTTTTATGTTTGTTTTGACTTTCACAATTTACATATTAAAAAAAATTTTCTTTACACATTAAAATTAGACAAATTTACATATTAAAAAAATTACACATTAAAATCAATCAAACATTCACTTTACTTTTTGTAAAGTAAAAATTGATTTGAGTCAGATACATTTTTTTTTATGTTTGTTTTGACTTTCACAATTTACATATTAAAAAAAATTTTTCTTTACACATTAAAATTAGACAAATTTGCATATTAAAAAAATTACACATTGAATGTGAATGTTTGATTGATTTTAATGTGTAATTTTTTTAATATGTAAATTTGTCTAATTTTAATATGTAAAAAAAAATTTTATTAATATGTAAATTGTGAAAGTCAAAAGAAACATAAAAAAATGTATCTGACTCAAATCAATTCTGATGATGATCCCGGATACGGGATCGAAACGTAAATTAAAAAGAAAAAATATGACAACTACATAGAAAGTTTTTTTTATTAAAGATCCTAGTACCTGAAAAATTTATAAAAAAAAATAATAAAAATAGGGATCAATAAGTAACATTAATTTAATTTCACTTTAATAGTGAAATGGATAAATTTGATTAATGAAATTAATGAATTATAATAAATAAATTGCTGGATATAGATAATTTTATTATGATTTACATACACACCTAAAATTTATAATAAAATAAAAATAAAGTACAACAAGAAACAAGAATGGGTCATTCTTTTACAAACCGCACACCAATTTAAACTTGACATTTTAGAATCGCCCAAAATTTTTTATAGCCTATATTCATAAAATTACTTGATCCGTTATTTCAGGATTTTGCTGAAAAAATTTATTTTCGAAAGTATTCACATATGAATTTTCAATAATTTGCTGGATTTTTTCCAATCTTATCATATTTGAAATTTATTATCTCCAGTTGTACTGATCGGATCAATGTCGTTTTTTTTATTTTACACTTCATTATGTTAGCTTTAGAAGTGTATTAAACAAAATTTTTTTGTTAACAAATGAAAAATAATAACAATTTAATTGTTTAAATAGTTTTAACAATATCGCCCCCAACTTAAATTAATTGGAAAAAATATCATGTTGTTCCTTATTCTCTAATCTATAAAAATAATTTTATAAAAAAGTGGAGTCTCTATTAGATCGAAGTTATTAAATATTTTGGAGCGCTGGGCGCATTGATCCGATCAGTACAACTGGAGATAATAAATTTCAAGTATGATAAGAATGGAAAAAATCCAGCAAATTATCGAAAATTCATATGTGAATATTTTCGAAAATAAATTTTTTCATATATAATACCACTAGAGATAAAATTTTGTCGGCAAAATTGTTCGATTGTTATGAAAGTTTGTTGCTTGATAATTTCGCGAATGACATTTGTCAAAAAATCACGAGCCGTACGGCGAGTGATTTTTAATTAAATGTCATGAGGGAAATTGTCAAAAAGAAACAAACTTGAATACTTACAAGAGAACAATTTTGCCTACAAAATTTTATCTTGAGTGGTATTCGACATGACTATTTTACGAGAGAAAAATTAAGTCTAATTTCACTTAAAAAACTTATTTTTTACTGCAAAACGCAATGCGATTCAAAAATGTCAGTTTGACAATGATTGACAATGATTTAATTTCCAAGCTGACTTGAACGTTTAAAACGTCAAAAAAATTGTCGCTGAGATTCCATGTTGTTAGTTTTGCCAAGGTACTTGTTTTGTCACCTGAATACTTGATTTTATTGTCGCTATAATACACTCTAGTGAAATAGTCAGCAAAATCCTGAAATCCTGAAATTAAATTTGTTGAAAGATACAGAAAAATTTTTTTTTATCACACTTGAAGAAGTCAATTTTTTTCCTGGAATCCGTGCGGTTTGTAAAAGAATGAACCATATCGTCCTCACTCTGACAAACTCGCAGATCTGCAAATTTGGCGAAATTGAGTTTGATAGTGGATTTGAATGGTAGAGGACCAATGCACATAATACTGAAGTTTCAAATTTGTATCTTATTCCGTTACTTGTAGATACAGCTATTTTAAACTCTAAAAACTGCATAAATCTTGGTTTTTGACTACAATAAACTCACGAATACGCTAAATCTCTCAAAAATATCATAGATAGAAATGAAATAAAATGAATTTTACAGACACCGATAAATTTTTGTTTTTCGTTTTTTGTCTCCTGTAAATTCGCAATTTTGCAGATTCGCGAGTTTACCAGAGTAGGGAGATCTAACTGAATGAAATTATAAAATTTTTTGTTTCTTCTTCTTTTGAGCATTTTTTATTAGCTCTGAATCCCTAGCTTTTAAACCTCGAGGAATTAGCGGATCAGCCAGCTCCGGTAGCATGCAATTAAGAAAAAATTTATTTAATTTTGGCAACATAACGTTATTCCAAAAATCCACGTCTTTTAAAATTCTAATCACTTGTATATCTAAATCTGTATATAAAATTAAGTCACAATAAGTTCTATCTAATATTTATTTAATTGGCCTTGAATTAGATGAAAATATTGGTGTTTTTTTTTAAATATAAGTTTTTAATATAAGCTAGAAATCCGCGCTCTATAATTGATCATCTACCAAATCTACTTAGTACCTTTTCAAGTATTTACATTTAATAAGAAATTGAAAGTAAAATACGCTTTTATTGTAGGCGTTTAAGTTTAGAAAATGAGCACTGACAAAAGGATTATGTCCCTTATTTTGCAGGTAAAGTGCCGAAATTTGTGTACTCTTCTATCCTTTACAGACCTCTGCCGCACTACTTTATTTAGTACCCCAATATTTTATTAAACTATTTTGGATAAATACAGCCTTAATTAGCCACTAAATACAAAATTTTAAAATTATATCCTGACATAATGATGACGTCCATGTATTAACAAAATTTGAAACAAATTTGACAATTAGGTAAGATACAGTGACTACTTTTGTATATAGAGACATATAAAATTCCAATAAAATTGCATTATACAAGTTCCATAATAATAAATAAAATTATAAAATATGTCATACCCTAGAATGAGAGATTCTCTATAACATGATTTAAACGCGGATTTAATTGAACTAATATTAAGGCCGTAAATGTCTAAAAATCTATCTCTTAAACTATAATGATTATGACTTTTATATTTTACAAATATTAAGTACAGCCCTAGTTAACATTCCTCACATCATCAATTTATGAAAATAAATTTTTATAAGCCAGAAAAAATTGATTAAGTTCTACAATTTCTGCGAGTATCTTCCGCCCTTAAGTCTTTTTTGCTCTTTAAGTAAAAGCATGATGAAATGTAATATCTTTATCATCTCTTTCATATTTGCTCTAAACCAATTAGGGAAGCAGGAATCTATAAAAATGTGATTTTACGTGCTATTGCCCTATGTATCGGTAGGTCATTCAACACCCGGTAGATATTCCAGTTTTCACAGAAAACTGTAGTTTAAAGAACCTGAATATCTCCAAAATTTATTTGAAAAGAAAGGTAGGCAAAGCATGAATAACTTTTAATTTAAATAATAACCCTGTTCAAGAACTTATTTAAGAAACTAATTGAAACTGAAAATAAATGGAAAATAATCCAAAACTAAAGTTACGCACGCAACATGATTAATTGAACAGCTCGCTAATGAGCAAGCATTTGGGATTTGTAACTCGAGTTGAAGAAGAAAATGCACGGTTTTCTATATTTCTTTACAAAAATATATCCAAGAGTATAGAAATGCTTCAACCTTACATCAACTTAAGAAATAGTTAAAAGTTTAATACTTTTATCCTTTTTATCATAACCATCACAATACTTTGTTCTGTAATAATTACTCCTATTGAAGCTTTTAACATTATCATTTACTATAATTATAGCTCACACTTCAAGGAAGTTTATAAAGCCATAATTTGTATACACTTAAAATTATGTTGACTACTATTTTTGTTTATGCTAGCCCAAATTGGTTAATAAAGTCACTAAAATTAATTGATAACTAGAACAATATGCGACATTTTTTATTTTGAGCACTAGTTCAGTAATTAATGTTCTTATGATAGAGTTAGAGTATACTACCTTCTAAAATTAAATACGTAATACCATAGGAACAATGAACAAAGTAAAAGTTAAATAATTGCTCAGGGCCCTTAGTATTATCAACACTAGTTAATATAGGTTCAGAACCACTCGGTTCATCGAGTATTTGTACAGTATTCTCGGAGGACCACTCCGTCCTTACAAGTAAAGGTATAATGATTAATGATAAAAACTATTCTAAATAAATGTAGGGAGCTTTTTCGTTTTTACATGTTTGCGTTTGTGATATATTAACTTTTTCCAAGAAAAAGTTGTTATAATCGAGAAAAAAATCAACATTTTTTTTATTGTATATGTATGTCCAATGTCCAGGTCCACCACCCTGGAGCAAAACCTACTAAAGCGATTTTGATGAAATTTGATTTTAGCCACTTTAAAATTAATTCATCGGCAAACTTAGCTTTTATAATAAATCTACAGGGTGTCCCACTTAGTATGCTCACCATGGGGATCTCGTAAACCGTAAGAGATACGAAGTCGGTTAGTGGTTAAATGACACCAAATGTAGTCAGTGGTAGTTTTTATGGCCAACTCAATCCTACTTTTGTTTTGTGGAAAATATTATTACATTATTAGCACTACAAAAAACTGAAAAAGTTCATTTTCTTTAAATACCTATAACTTTTTTATTAATGAAGATAATTTCAATTTTCAAAAAAAGCTTAATAGGCACTACTAAAACTAATAAATTTAATAAAAATTCGAATTTTTTTATCGCTCCATTTTAGAGATATGACGCAAAGTTATATTTTTTTAAATGCAAACCTAACCTCAATTTTAGGTCGTTGGAAAGCAAATTTTTTTCTCTTTTCAAAAATGTAAGGGTTGATAGGGTTAATTTTTAAAATTTTTTATTATTTTTTTTGAGTTATTTTTGCACTTATTTTGATATTCTTATATTTAATTTCAATTGTTTTTTTATTCAATTGTTTCAAAGGTAATTTGATTTTTAAAAAATATTTTAACATTAAATAACAAATTTATTTTCTAATTTTATGTTACTAAATAAAATTTGAAAAATTAACTCTATACTATCAACCCTTAAATTTTTGAAAAGAGAAAAAAATTAGATTTGCAATAACATAATATGGAGACTAGGTCTGCATTTAAAAATATATAACTTAGAATAATAGGTATATCCAAAACGGCCTAATAAAATTTTTTTTATTGAATACTAAATTTATTGGTTTTAGTAATGCCCATAATATTTTTGTGAAAATTGAAATTATCTTGAATAATAAAAAAGTTATAAGCATTTAAATGTAATGAACTTTTTCAGATTTTGCTAAACATCTAGAGTGCCAATTATTTTTTTAAAAACAAAAGCAGCATTGAGTTAGCCATTAACAAGGCTACATTTGGTGTCATTTAACCGACCTCGCATCTCTTACAGTTTACGAGATCCCCATGCTGGTGAGCATGCTAAGTGGGACACCCTGTATACAAGGTGTTCAAAAATAAGGTGGTTATTTTGGATGCATATTTTCAAATATGGACCAAATTCATTTTTACTTTACTACCCAATTGAAAAAAATTCACTTTTACTCAAAATGGCGGCTAATAGAACGATGGTCCCATTTTGTGGTTTTTCTCTTATAACTTGGCCGGTGATTGTTGTTTATAAAAATTAAAAAAACGCAAAGTACAGTCAAAATATAGAGCTTTCGTTCTAACCCAATCGACTTTAAAAATTGTTTCAAAATTGACTAACTTTAAAGGACCAAAGTAGGTCAAAATTTAAATTTTTTTAAAATTTCCTTTGTCATATTTTTTCTTTTTTAGATATGTTACAGACAAGCTAATTCTCTATTGAACCCTGAATAGAACATGAATAATAACATGAAAACTTGAAAATGTACCTACACCGGGTGATTAGCACCAAACCTGGCCATAGGGCGACTTAACATTACGCTAATTTCCAAAAATATATGAATTGCCATGAAATATATTTCTTTAAATCACACACTGACAGTTTAAAATTTCCTATGATAAATAAAATCGCTATTGCCGGATTTGGTAACCATGGCACGTTACCATGGCAATTCATATATTTTTGGAAATATGCATAATGTTAAATTGCCCTATGGCCAGGTTTGGTGCTAATCACCCGGTATATGTGTCAATCCTATAAATATCTATTATTTGCATTATTATCGGTTAACAAAAAGCTTCCGGTTAAACCGAAAATTACAAAAATATAAAAATTTTTTAGCCCATTTTTATATACAGGGTGTCCCAACGCTGCGTTATCGTAGAACTGTGGCTTTGTTGTAGAATTTAACAAAAAATTTTTAATGCACAACTATAGTTCTCTTAGAACTTCATCTCTTAAAAATATTTTTAAATATACCGGGTGATCCATTTAAATGATACTGGCCACACTTGTATTTTTTTAAATAGAACACCCTGTATATTTTTGCATATTCAGATTCCCCTTTTGAAGGCGATTATAGTCATGTGTGGGTTAATGGGTCCACCATGGACCTGGGACAAGATAATCCGTATTTTATATTAAAAACGAGTCAACTTTGCGTGCCTGTTGTGACTTATTGCGAGTCTCTGAAAAGAGAGTTATCTACTGACGAATAGATATCTATTCATTCTGTCTCTCGATGGCCAGTCAACTTTAACCATTCTATAACCACTGATTTTCTCCGGTTATTTTAGCTGCAGCTAACTTAAGTCAAGTTATGTACGCTCGTGGCGCTGGTGTTTGTTTTGTTTGTTATTGTCAATCGCGTTTAAATGTAAGTACAAAATTTTTACCTGCTTTTGAGGTGCCTATTGTTAAAAAAAATTTTTGTCCATTATTTTACCTGATGTATGCAAAATATTTCTTTAAGCTTTTCCTTGTATTAAAAATATTTTTAAAAGGTTCGAGAATTTGTTTCTTTTTCTAAATTTTTAATCACCGGCCTACAGGAATTTGCATTTCTTGTGCTTTCTTTAATTAATTTTAAGGAATACAAAGTATCAACTTAAATTAATCATATTTAATATTATTTTTTTTTGGCTTAGGTACCTATTTATGATCTTTTTTTAGAGATAATAGTCAATTTTATATTATTATTTAATATTTATTAATTAATTGGCTATCTCTAAAAAAAAAATAATTATTTTATACGTATATTTTGATCAAAAAAATTGTAACATCAAGTGACGATTATTTATAAACGAGCGCGAATTAGTTATTCTTTTGACAATCCATCTATTGTCGAAAAACAGAATGACGTTATTTCTATCCAAGTTACACGACAATTTTAAATGTTAGCCGACCGTCGAGCAACCCGATTTGACGAGTTATGGGTTCCATAAGTTAGCTCTAGCTAAGTTAGCTAGAGCTAAGCAAAAATGTACCAGAAACCGGCCATTAATGAATTGACATTTTTGACCGAGGTTTGAGTTAAAATAATGCTAATATCGTCTTTTTTCCTTATTATCTTTCAAAGCGGCATACAACGTCAAAATGAGACCATGTCAGTCTCCAACGCAAAATGTCAGTTTTCTTAATTTTTTTAAATGGCACCCCCTATTTTCGATTTCAGGAAAAGAGATCCCCTTTTCTAAGCTTTCTAATGATATAATATTTTCTCAATCTATTCACTTTTAAAATTAAACTTTTATCCCATTTAAAAAATTAAGAAAAATTACACTTTGCGTTGGAGATCCACACGGCACAATTATTGCGGTTTTGTCAACTTTGAAAAATATTTTAGAAAGAAGGCGATATTAGAATTATTCTAATGCAAACCGCAGTCAAAAATGTTAATTCGTTACTTTATAGAAGATAAGCAAAGTTGACTTGTATTTTCCTAAAATTCGCAGTATCTTCGCCCAAATCTACGGTAGACCCACTAAACCATACATTACTATAATCGTTCTCGAAAGGGGAATCCAAATATATAAAAATATACAGGGTGTTCTATTTAAAAAAATACAAGTGTTGCCTATAGCATTTAAATGGATCACCCGGTATATGTAAAAATATTTTTAAGAGGTGCAGCTCTCAGAGATCTATAGCCATGCATTAAACTTTTTTTGTTAAATTATAAGGCAAAGTCACAATTCTACGATAACGGAGTGTTGGGACACCCTGTATTTTATAATTTCGTACAATTAGCTGTTACACGATACCAAACACTTTATATTTTTACTTCCGGTTTAACCGGAAATGGGATGAAATCTCTTAGTTTAAATATAACACACTGTATATTTTTCAATATTTTTCAAATCTAGTAAAATTAGCTTTTAGACTAGGACTGTTATCGGAAAAAACGTATCCTTAACCATACAAGCGGCATTTCATATAACATTTTGGTAACCGATGTTTTCCCAGTATTTCAACCCTGGTGAATACGAAAATTGCGGTTACCAAAGCGAAATCTTAACCGGAAGCGTGATATTCAAGGTGACACCCAAGATGTCAGCTTTGTTATTTTTGATGGAATCATTATGGACAATTAAGACAAATATTTTTATTGGTTCGGATAGATAATTTTATACTCTACAATTTTTATTAGAGGTATAACTATCTTCAGATCACTCCTTAAGGAGCTACAGTCGGAAGAAGCACCGTGAAATTGGAACAAAATCCCAGTATCGAAATGCTAGAGGAATTTCATATAACTTTTTGGTAACCGATGTTTTACCAATATTTCGACCCCCCTGAATCCAAAAATTGCGGTTACCCACAGTGAAATTTAAACCGGAAGCGCGATATTCAAGATGGCGAATAGGTTGTCTGCTTTATTAATTAAGATTTATTTGGATGGAAGAATTATTATTGAAACTTGGACAACTGTTTTGATTGAATTAGATATACAAGGTTCTCTACAATTATTATTAAATGTAAAAGTACCGTAAGATTGCTTATTAAGGAGCGAAAGCCAGCTAAAGACATCGTGTGCGTAAAAATCGTCGTAATATACATGTTTGCTCTTTTTATTTATTTTGATGGATTAATTATTATGGCAATTAAGACAAATATTTTTGTTATCTCGGATAGATAATTTTATGGTCTACAAAAAATTACAGTAAAATCACTCTTTAAGGGTCTAGAGAGTCGGGAGAAGCACCGTGTGTTGTCAAAACAGAAGACGCAATATCCTCTTTATGATCGACTTTTATGGACTTGATTTGCTCTGATCATGTTTTAACAGATACATTCTAGTTGGATACTGGGAAAGCTACCTCACTGAACTCACCAAGATGCTTCCATATACTGCTTTATGTATTAAGACGGTTTATACAACACTGGTGCATTTATCGACTCTAGCTCTTTTAGGAGTGATCTGAAGATAATTTTACTTCTAATAAAAATTGTAGAGTATAAAATTATCTATCCCAACCAATTACAATATTTGTCCTAATTGTTCATAATTATTTTATCAAAAATAACAAAGCAGACATCTTGGGCGTCATCTTGAATATCACGATCCCGATTGAGATTTTGCTTTGGTAACCGCAATTTTCGTATTCAGTAGGGTTGAAATATTGGGAAAATATCGGTTACCAAAATGTTATATGAAATGCCGCTTGCATAAAATACTTTAACTTTTGCGCCTAGTCTATTTGTAAAGATATTAAAATAAATTTTAATTAATTAAAATACAAAAGTATAAGATTTGGCGGGTGGGAAAAAGTTCCTCGTATGGCCACATGCGTTGTTTATTTTACAAACATTTGCAATAGGTTTAGAATCGATTTAAGAAAGCTATTAAGGATCGATATGTCTTTTCTATCGAAAATAAAAATCCCAATCCCTTATTCGAATGTTTGTCCAGAAATAGCTCAAACATAGCACTTATTTCGAAATAACTTCATAAATAGTTAAGGGTCATGTTAAGGGTTGATGATACGATAAAATAGTAAGTGAATAAGATAGCTTGTTGAGGTTGGAGCAACAAAAAAAGGAATAAAAGCAAGATTGTCTTACACGGGATTTTGATCTAAAAGCTTCTCACATTTATTATGGGCTTCGAGAGTCTGATGGGTAATTTAAAGTCAGATCAGTCACGTTTGACACTTGGAATGTTCAAATCGAAGTGTACCAAAAACATCATCTTCGATTATCGCAACTTTTTTATATGTCGAGCCCTTATGACTTATGTAAAAAAATTCTATACTGTGGGCACTCGTCAACTGTTGACGCAACACGGTTTATAGTCGAGTCAAAGTAAAAGCTTTTGAGAAAAGATTGAGGATAGCAATTTTTTTTTCAGGAATCGCTTTATTCTGATGGATCCCTAATTTATTATGGAAGAGATTTTGCCTGATCAGAGGCGTGCGAGAACAGGGTCAAAATTGCATTTGTTTTTAACAAGACTGCTAATTTTGAAAAGATCTTCAATCACATTGAAAAAAAATACATCTTAGATAATTTGTAATGTACCTACTCCTGTAAATTTGCTAAGAGAATGAGACCGGTCTGAGCCCAACCAGATAATTCGTTTTCAAAGTATTCATGTTTTCGAAATAGTTCAAAAATAATTTGACGGCAAAACCGCTTTGTACACTTCAGTTTCTTAAATCCGAAGACCTAAGGGTTAAACGTGGCCGATCTGATGTGGAATTACCTTGATATTTATGGTCGTTGATTATTACATTATTAGTAAAGAACGGATGTTTCGCTCTTAAAAATTAAAAAAAAAGCTACATAAACAGACTATAAAAAATTCGAATTAGGCATTAGATTACTCAAACTCAAAATAGGCGATTTGTTTTTAATAAATTTATTTTAAAAATAAACATTTTAAACAAAATTAAACATTTTACAAATGACAAAAATCCAAAATGAAAGACCAGTGGGGTCTTGCAGACCCCATTTCATTTTTAAAACGAAAGCCCCCCGAGCACAAGAAAGATTTAGGGAGAGAAAAGATATAAAGTACCAAAAGAAACAGGTCTGAAGGTACAAACAGACAGACGGGAGGAATGGACATTTATACAGGGTCGGCAGAATCCTACCATTTTGTATTGCAAAAAAATAATTTTTATTATGGAAGACAAAAATGAAAATCTAACTGTAAATTAAATATTCAAAATTTATTAACTTTGGACTTTATTTTTTTTGAGCGCCAGAGCATTTTATTTTCCAAAATTCGCTCTTGGGTAATGATGCAAGAGCATGAGAATTAATAAATAAAATTAAAATTATTAATAATTTACAACACGCTACATGTAAATGTAAAAAATTTAATTGCAAATAAGTACAAACTGCTTTTTTATTTAATTTTTTTACAATAATTAATTTTGAGTACTTCAAATTATGAACGCTTAATAGTTTTTCAATAAACATAACAGAAAAAAGTTAGTATACCTGGGTACGTAATAAATTAACAAAAACAACAAAATTTACAAAATAACATTAGCTTTTAATAATTGGGTTTTAGGTTCGCTTAACAAGCAACATTATTAAGTACATAATCAAAGAGATTAATGTAATTAATGCTGCGAATAAGAGAACTGGTGTAATTATACGCCTACCAAGACTACGGGTTTCTACCAGCGTTTCGGCTTCTGTGGGTTCTGGCAAAACAACGCGAAATTCTAAATAAGATTGCCAATCCACAATTGTATCGTTTTCTGTATTTGCTCTTCTTTTCACCCTTGTTTTTGATTGTACTTTCTCTTCGCAGCCTCTCACCTAAAAATAAATTAAATTAGTTTACCAGTAGATAAAGGAGTTGTGCTACCGGAAATTAACATTGTTTTACAAATATTGACTTTTAGACTTAACAGAAGCTACTACGTATAGAATGTTACATAATGGTATGTTTGCTCGTGTGATATAACGGATATAACAATGTATTACAAAGGGTTAATATGTATTCATATTTATATGATATCTATATTTACGAGTGCATGGTGTTTGTAAAAAAAAAGAACGGCTGTTCTTTTTTGTAAAGTACAATTAATAAATCGTTCAAATATATTTTTAAAATTTCTTAAAGAAGTTAAAATTCTTCAGTCGGACCCCCATCTAATCTTATTCTATTTTTTTAATTTTCATCTCGTTTTATGTCATCTATTTCTGGACATTTGTCTTCCAATATTGTCTTGGCGATGTCGTCTTTCCATCTGTTTTTCTACACTGATCGCCTTTACATCTCCATTTCTAATTTGTCACTGTAGCTTTTCTTCTTTTCTATTTCACTTTTGTTTTTTCTCTTATTATATCATGAATTTACGGGTACACGCGCTCTCTGTCTGTTTCTGCCTATTTCTACGTCTCTATTTCTCTCTCATCTCTGTCTCCTTCACTGTCTCTCTCTCTCCATCGGTCTCTCCTCCCCATTCTCTCTCTGTCAATCTTATATGTCATCTGACAATCTCATCTGTCATTTATATCATATGTCAATCAGGCACGTAACTACGGGTGGGCCAGGGTGGGCCTTGGCCCATCCTTATGCCCACCCTGGAAAAATGAAAGTAAAAATAGCGAAATCTAAGCATTTTTATAAATGTAGGAAACACAAACCTATACATTTGGCACATTTCAAAAGTTAGCAATTTATTATTTACATATAACATAAGAATCCACTGAATTCGGATGCCAATGACTTTTTTGATCTTTGTATACTGCCAGAGAGTTATTATAAAAATTTGAGCCCAAATACTGTCATGTACCTATTGCAAAAAGCTAACTTTTAAGTTCATTTCTTTGTTGGAAAGCATTCTGAAGCATCCATCGAATTTGGATGCCAATGACATTTTTTGATCTTGTACACTACCAGTGAGTTATTATTAAAATTTTAGCCCAAATACTGTCAGGTATTTTATCAACTCTTCACACACAACTTTTAATTAGTGAGGAGAGCCGGTAAGCCACCAGAGAGGGATGCCAAATGCAAATTCTTAGTTGTTAGGTCAAAAATAGTTGATTTGCCAAAAGGCAGCCCAAATACTGTAAACTTTTTTACCGAATATTTTTAACAATTTCATTGAAGGACTGTGAGCGCTTAAGCCAGTGTTCATGGAAGCCAACCAGATTTTCGTGTTCTGTGAGTATCAAATAGCTTATCCCCAAGAGGTCAGCCTGAATACAATCACCCCGTTTTTTCTGTTAAGGGTCCACGGTCTATAATCTTTAAAAATTTCGTACTTGTACTTGGCCCACCCAAAAAAAATTGGGCCCGCTCTGGGCCCACCTGATTTTTTAAAGCTAGTTACGTGCCTGTGTCAATCTGATGTGTAAGTTTACTCTGCCAATGTCATCTGTCGTTCTCATCTGCCATATCATTTCATCTGCCAATCTCATCTGTCATTTAATCTCATCTGGCATTCCAGCTGCCATCTCATCTGATCTGCCAATCTCATCTGTCATAGCATTTCATCTGTCAATCTCATCGGTCATTTAATCTCACATCTCAAAATCATCTGTCATCCCAGCTGTCATCTCATCCGATCTGTCAATGTCATCTGTCAGTATGATCGGTCATATTATCTCATCTGTCAGTCTTAAGCTGGCTTTACATGCCAACTTCTAAAAGCTGGCTTTTTTTTTCTAAGTCAATAGAAACCTTGCATTTCCAGCGGCAGACGCTAGAAGTTAAACCAACTTTCTAGCTTCTGCCGCTGGAAATGCAGGATTTCTATTGGCTTAGAAAAAAAAAGCTAGCTTTTAGAAGTTGGCATGTAAGGCCAGCTTTATTCTCACTCTCTGACAGAAGGTGTTACATAAATGGAATGACTTATGAGATGACAGATGGAATGACAATGTCATGTGACTGAGTTGAAAATTAAAACAAACAGTGTAGGTGTTAAAAGCTTCTTTTATTTACGTCATCTTGATTATTTTCATTTTTATTAGTTTTTTCATGATTTTCAAAAAGTCCAAAACATAATGTATGATGATGTGAAATGCAAACAAAGGTAGCAACCAACTGATCAAGTAACTATTGTCTTACGTCTTACATAAGAAAACGTGTCACGTAGGCATTAGTAGTTGTCTTTGGGTAATTCCACATCAGATCGGCCACATTTGACCCTTACCTTGTCGTTGACACCTTCAGATTTTGACGAAATTTGATGTGTCGGTTGGAAATATGTTTAAACTTAAGTGTACAAAGCGGTTTTGCGAAAAAAATATTTTTGGCCTATCTACGGTTAAATTAATTTTTGAACTATTTTGGAAACATGAATACTTCAATAATTTATAACTCGCGATCTAAAAGAGATATATTTCTGCAAAATACGCCTATTGAAAGCTAAAGGAACGTACTATTTATTTTATGCATCGCTTCTTTGATTTAAAGCCTTTTTGGTCAAACTGTTCCAGTGTCAAATATTCAAGCCGAGATTTCCAAAAAACACCCTCTTCGGCTTTCGTAATTTTTTTATATGTTGAGTCCTTATGACTTATGTTTAAGTGATAAGATTCAAAACCATGGGCACTCGTCAACACTTAATGCTACACGGCCTCAAGCCTCAGCGAGGGTTTTAGATTCAGATGTAAGGGTTGAGGCCGTGTAGCATCAAGAGTTGACGAGTGCCCACGGTTTTGAATTTTTTTACTTAAACCTAAGTCATAAGGACTCAAAATATAAAAAAATTGTGATAATCGAAGATGGTGTTTTTTGTACACTTTGATTTGAAAAATGGATTAAATATTACTCAACTTTCCGCGGTTTTTATTTTTTTCTGCAAATACAAATTATCCGTTTGGACTCGAACGCGTTTCATTCTATTGGTAATTTTATACATTACAAATTATTTAAGACGTATTTTTTTGCTATCATCAATGTGATCGTAGATATTTTCAAAACTAGCAGTTTTGCTAAGAACAAATGTAATTTTGACTCTGTTCCCGCACGCCCCTGATCTTGAAAAATCTCTCCCATAATAACGGGCTCAAAATAAAGCGATTCCTGAAAAAAATTGCTATCCCCAATCTTTTCTCAACAAATTATTATTTCCACTCTTCTATAGGTGCTTTCCATTTGTTGAAAAGTACAGCTCCGAACAGTTCCTACAGTACCTCGTGAATATTTTGGTGTTCCATTTGAATTGGTACGACTAGTTATTTTCAACTGTTCCGAATTACATTCCCCTGCCCCCTATCGTACCTACCTATTTTTTGGTACGACTAGCTGTTCCAAAAGTACTGTACGGTACAGTTTAGAAAATCAAATGGAAAGCACCTTATAAGACCGTGTAGCGTCAAGAGTTGACGAGTGCCCACGGTTTTGAATCTTTTTCCATAAACATAAGTTATAAGGACTCAACATATAAATAAATTGCGAAAATCGAAGAGGGTGTATTTTGGAAACTTCGACTTGAACATTTGACATTGGAACAGTTTGACTAAAAAGGCTTTAAATCAAAGAAGCTTAAAATAAATAGTACGTTCCTTTAGCTTTCAATAGACTGACTGTAGATAGGTCAAAATAATTTTTTCGCAAAACCACATTGTACACTTATTAAGTTTGAACATATATCCAACCGACACACCAAATTTCGTCAAAATCCGAAGACCTAAGGGTCCAATATGGCCGATCTGACGTGGTATTAACCACATTCAATGAATTTGTGCGTTGAAAATTTCTTATATCTTTTTATTTTCATTTTACCAATTAATTTTCTTAAAATTCTACACACTTTGTCTTATTGGTACATTAGAAATAAATATGTATTATACTATAGGTACATTAGAAGCTATTGCCTATTGTGCTGTTGTATATGAGAGATTTTATGTAGAGGTTTAACGTTGTGAAATAGAACTGGAGCAGAAATTGATTGATTTCCAAACCGCATTCATATTTTATTATAGCCATAATTTATTTATTGCTAATAGTAGCTTTAAATGACCAAATAAAACTTTAAATACTTTCATATGATCAATGATATACAGGATGAGTGTGGTCCTAGTGGTAACCATATCGACAATTTTTTGAATTTGCGGAAAATTCAAGCAAAAGACGAGAGTATTTGTTGCTCATCCGGTAAAAAGCACCCCACACTACCTGCACATTTATTAAAGTCAAATCTTGCTCTAATTTTTCAGCCAAGAGGGCACAAATTGTTTCAGTTTGTAAAGTTTTACTTTTTGTCGTCAACAACTTGAAATAATTACCATTTTCGTTAAAATGACTGATGTTGATTCACGAGGGAAAACTTTCCTTAAAACCTTAATTAATTAAATTATGTGGGAAAATGCTAGAGAATGATGAAAACAGGAGACATTTTAAAGTTAGTTTTAAGTACTTGTTTTTAGTTTACAGCTGTAACAATTAAAGTTAAATTATTTTTAATGAGCTTAAATTGGTTTCATTTGTACATTTTGACGCGATTTAATTTAAATTATTATTTTGTGATTACAAAAAGTTTGGGTTTGAACGGGTTTGAGTATTTATAATAGGGTTTGTTTAAAAGTGAATTAAAGAAATTCTATTTTGACATAAAAAATTTAATTTTGTGCTGGACATTTTCTAAAATTACATTTTACATGCAAGAGGAATTTTATAATGGAATTTTAAGCATTTGTTTAATTTATATTACATGAAGCAGTGTATATGAAATAATATTTAATTAATATGGTTTATTATTATCTTATTGTGTAAAATAAACTTCAACACTTCTATAATTACATTACCATTATCTTAGGAGATAATTAACAGAGCTGTTAAAATAAATCATTAAAAATACAATGAAATATTTTTTTCAAACTAGGTACTTGTGGTGTTAGCATTTAGAAATCGTTTGTAGAAATAATCTGTTGGGTGTTAGAAGGTATAAAGACTTGCAGTGGAGTAAATATACAAGGTGATTTAATTGCTATAGTATGACTAATTTCGATTTAAGAGAGGGAATCTTATTACAGGCTGTTCATATTTTCTCATCCTTCAAGAAAATACCTATTAATATTTTTTGCATTTTTAATTTTCAAACAATCACTTATTCTAACCAAGAATACCTAAGGAATGTATGAGAAAACAGCAGAAAGAGAAATAAAATTGCATACAGCCACTGTCCTTTTAAAAGGACGTGGTACCGTTATCTATATTTTTGATTATAAGAATAGTTTTACTGCCGATATGAAAATAGCGAAAATTGCAAAGGCATTAGTAGACATGCCTGCCACAACACATTTAATTTGAAAGTCATTTCACGTGAAAATATACTGTGAAGTGGTCAAACAAGGGTTAAAGCCTCTCACAGACCAACGCGGCCTGACCTGACCGTGATCGCGACAGCGGCCGCGATCACGACTGTAGAATTTAAGTTACCAAGCCGCGGCCGCTGTCGCGATCGCGGTCAGGCCGCGTTGGTCTGTGAGAGGCCTTAAACTTGCGGTTAGCAAATATTTAAAAAAAGTTTCGGCTTTATCTGGGTTTTTGAAAACCCAGTATTTGAAAATAATGGTATACCTGTGGTTTTGCTTTTGTCTCTCATTCACCATCTCTATTTATTTATTTTTTGTATATTGTCACGACTGGGGGTTTAGTCATGACCTCTGGAGTCCAGAATCTCCAAAGTGTACCGAGATGAATAAATATACAATGCTGAAATTATTAATTTATTTAAAAACGTCCTCTTACCCCAATATTAGCATTATAATCCAATCACAACACATGATGATTATAATCGCTCCTTAATTATTACTAATTATTACAAAGTACGAAACCGGCAAACGTTTCGCGTTCCCGAATTGTGAGACTGACAATTATCAACTGCCAAGTATAAACTCCCCCTTAAATACCCACTTTGGGGCCTTTTATAAACTTCTCGCACGCGCCAACTAAAATCGCTAAAACTGTCGATTTATGCTTTATCTCACATTCTTCAAATACCTGACAATAGTCACGTATTGTAAACTCGTGTACATTAAATTCTTGTTCGTAACTGGTTAAATTCAATAAGCGAACAACGAAGTTGTTCCGGGAGCCACGGAGTGCCGACTTGATACTGTTTTTATAATCGTTATTTTAAGACTTGCGAGATTACGACATCGAATTTTCGATTGGGTTAAAGGGGGAGGCGTGGGGGGACTTTGAAAGTGAGACAAACGCAAAGTTTTATATAAAAATTAGCAACTAAGCCGTCATTGGATTGCAAGAGTTCAAATTTGGGAGGGACGTAAGACACGCCCACAGCTATCCCCTCTCCAAATTTTCGACGAATCCGAACGATCCATTTTTTTTTATAGGTTTACATTGGTCAAAAAATCAAAATGGCCGAATCCGTGCAAAAATCGAGATTCGGATATTCTAGCGAGTCCCCATAAACTCACCGATATTAGTTTCCAAAAATGGCACGAGATGGCCGCGCGGCGGCCGACTTAAAATTCCGAAAAATCGTCGTACAACTTTGAAAAGCTGTAAAAAGAAATCTAGGCCAAAATTTAAAAATGTAGTTTACGGTTGAACGTTAGACGTCATCTGGCTATCGCCTCAGACACGATTTGGACCGACCCCTTCGGCGGTTACCGAACGTAAGGAAACCTCGGAATTTCGGCGTAACCAAAAAAATATTTTTTCCGGAGCGGATTTTAATTTCGGATCTGACGTCTCTAGGGGGTCTAGATCGTCGTTCCGGTATCGGTTCCTCGAGAGCTCTCGCACCCGCCCCACGGAGGGGGGACAAGAAATGGCCCTTGCGCCAAGAAGCCCAGGGCTCTACCTATTGCACCTGCGGCTTTCGGATCGGTCTCGAAAGTTAGCTCGGACCTTCTACTAAAAATGACCACAAGATAATTTCTACGTTTCCCATACAGAGGGCGCTGCAAATTTCACAAAAAGTGTTAATTTTTAGCCACAATTTGGGGATAGCGGGAGAACGCGGAGGCCTACGGCGTCCCGTCTTCTCTCAGAGAGGGAGGGCCCGATTTGGTTCGGTAGGCCGCAGGGAATTTTTCGGGGCATTCGTGGTGCGTCTCCAATTTGAAATGGCGCAGTCGAGAAAAGTGAAAAATTCAAAAAATTCGTGAGCACGAACGGGAAGAAAAGTGCCGACTTTTTCGCTTAATTATCGTTATTGGACCGAGTCCCCGTCGTTTGTCGCCGGCGGCGGGCCAAAAAGGCCCTAAACAAATTTTGACATAGTCCAGTAAGCAAGTTCGCTTATTGGGCCGAACCGATCTCTATACTATATCTTATTTATACCATTCGGGGTCGAAACTGACGAATTCGGCGTCAAAAATGAGCTAAGGCCAAAAGGGCCCGAGTTGTGGAATATTTTAGGTTTTAGACTTTGTCGCCAAAAATCGTAGCTGGGGCATAGACCAATTCGTAGCGATGCCGAGCGGAGGTCTTTTCGACGACACCCCGGGCTACGTCGGTGCCAAGTTTCAAATCGATCGGGGAATCCCCTGATTTTTAAAGTCCTAAAAACAAACGAAAAAATTGAAAAAAATGAAAATTTTACCAATCGAGTTGAAATTCGGCATGGGTGTTGAGAAAGTGCCCTGGACCACATTTTCGCTTATTAAAAATCTAAAAGTTCAAAAACAAAAGAAATGGTCTTCTTTGAACATCGAAACTCAAAATTTCTAAAATTTTTATTTATAGCATGCTGATGTTGAAATTAGGCATGGATGTAGTTTCTGTGGTCCGATTAACGATTCCGTCAAAAAATTCCCGATAAAAAAATTCGGGCACCCCTTTTGGGGGGCCCGAAAATTTTAGAATCTGATCGAAAATTTTTTTGCACCATTTTGTTTGGGTCGAGGTCCTATAAGTTTTTACTCGAGGGAAAATTTTTGACAGACGTACCGTTTGGGCGCTAGGTGACCATTAAGGTAAAAATATGAGAATTTTCAAATTTAGGCCTTTGTCGCGAACACGAAAGTAAAAAAAATTAAGTTATTTTGCCCCGGAAAGGTCCTTCGAACTCTCCCCTTTCGATGTCGCTAAATTACAACCCAAAAAAATTTGTAAGGAGGGCGAAAAAATTTAATTTATAATTTAAGTTATAAAGTTACCAGCGGTCCGATCGGGCGGAATCCCCGATTGCATCCTCTTTGAATAAATGTTAAGAGCTATTATATAAATTAATTTGAGTTACATTTATAACGTAGATTTTGTAGATTTCTGATTCCAAAACATTAAAAAAATAACTTAAAAAAACTTGAACCTAAACTGTATAAATATTAGGTACTTTCCATTTGTTGAAAAGTACAGCTCCACACAGTTAATGTTTTGGAATCAGAAATCAGAAATTTTGTCGCGAACAAGAAAGTAAAAAAAATTGAGTTATTTTGCCCCGGAAAGGTCCTTCGAACTCTCCCCTTTCGATGTCGCTAAATTACAACCCAAAAAAATTTATAAGGGGGGCGAAAAAATTTAATTTATAATTTAAGTTATAAAGTAATTTAAGTAATTTAATTTTACATACTTAGTATAATTAACCAGCGGTCCGATCGGGCGGAATCCCCGATTGCATCCCCTTTGAATAGATGTTAAGAGCTATTATATAAAATAATTTGAGTTATAAAACATACATATACAGTAGGGAACTATTCGGAGCTGTACTTTTCAACATAATATTTATACACTATACAGTTTAGATTCAAGTTTTTTTTTAGTAATTTTTTTATGTTTTGGAATCAGAAATCTACGAAATCTACGTTATAAATGTTTTATAACTCAAATTATTTTATATAATAGCTCTTAACATCTATTCAAAGGGGATGCAATCGGGGATTCCGCCCGATCGGACCGCTGGTACTACTTAATAATTCCATTAAATAATTTGCGTAATATTTCTACGCGTGACAATATGAGCAGTTTTTATACGCTCTTCGTGCCGTTTACTGTATCCTATATTCGTCATTTTTGTTTGTTGGTAATAGTGTCTTCTCTCAGATCTCTTTTCAGCGCTATAGCTGTACTTGTTTATGCCACTGTGTTCTTGGGCATCCTGTTTTTCTTTCTTCTGTCTTACGGTTTCCATTTCTAAACTTTTAGCGGAGTTCTTCTTTGAACATCCTCCTCATGTGTTCATTCCCAAAGAAGTTTTCACTTAACTATTTCAGCTGTTAATATCTCCTTTTTTGGTCGTCCGCAAATAAAGTACCATGCACATCTTAATTTATGTATAGAATTTTCGTCTTCTTCTCTTTGTAGTGTCTTGTCGGTTAATATGACTCTATTGACTGCATATCGGAGCAGTTAGCTCTTGATTTTCCGAACAATTCTCTGGCGTTTTTTATAGCCGTCGACGTTCTTCTACTTCTTCTACCAGAGGGCGTTTTTCTTGTATTTTTACATGCTTTATTTGTCGTAACACTTTGTAATTTTTTTGATTGCTGTGACTATAAACAATTTTCCCTTTAGGACTGTTTTCAGGACCTCTCTGTTTCTTATTTAGTTCATCCAGTTTATTATACCATCATATTATTTGCAAGCGCTTTGAGGCGTTTCATTAATGTATTGGAAGTTGTTCATGATTCAACCTCATAGGTATAAAAAAATCGAAAGGGAGTTCTTCCAGAGTATTAAAAGACTATCGTATCATCGTTTGTTGAAAATTTATCTGTTGTTATTATATTTTCTTGTGAATTCTCAAGAGTCTCCTTGACCAACGTTTAACGCAACCTTGGCGAAGCCCTCCTTCAAATTTCGTTTCTTTTGTCTCTTCATTATTTGAGCGCGTGGTTGTCTGATTTCAATACCTCAATTCAGCATCTTTTTCAAGCACGTTCGAGCTTGCTACTAAAACCTGAATCCCAATCAAACTATCTCGAGTTCCCAGACTATATCGGAAGCCAAACCGAGTCTCCCCTACTCGCTTTTCTATTTTATGGCACGACCTTTAGCGCATTTGTGTATTGCTCATCTTATCAGACTAATTATTGTTCTTTAGTCACTACATTTTCTATCTAGTGAAATATTACCGGTGTTATACGGGTGCCCACGATCAAAGCAGAACATAGCCAGTTTACACAGGGAATTACATTTGTAGTTTGCTGCTCACCAGCTTCATCTACAAGAACTGTAATGATATCTATCGAAATAGAATTATTTTCTGAATCTGTTGATACCAAATACTTCTTAATTAATGGCATTTTTAACATTAAAGAAGTAATTTAAATATTTTCATAATTTTAAAAACTATGAACAGTCATGATATGTCAAATTTAAATAATTGTATTAATTTCCATGTGTAAACTGGCTATGTTCCGCTCTGATCGTAGGCACTCGGTATATTAGATGTTGTTGAACAATCTATTTAGTATTTTTTGTATTTTTTCCGATTCCATCTTTTTTACGGTCCTACTATTGACAAATAGGGGGGGGGGTTATGGGCATTATCACTTATAAGGTCTCACTGATTTTACATTGGGTGCATTCACCGGACGTAACAGTTGTAGAGCAGCTACCAAATCGTTCGGTGACCTACCCCTGCTTTAGAAACGTGTGCAGAGCGGTCGCCATTTTATCGAGCGCATTTCATTTGCGTTATGTTAAACTATCTCGACACCTGCTCACTTAACAAAACTGCCGCACGATAGTAGCTCTAGTGACGTAGCAGTTGGTAGCTGCTCTACAAGTGTTACGTCCGGTGAATGCGACCATTGGAATATCATTAAATTTTACTAAAGAAAATTGATATCAGTAAACAAAAACTTGATATTTTATAAAATAAAATTGCAATGTTCGATTATATCGGTGGTTAAAAGCTCAAAAATCATCGTAAAAGCTTTAGAAAGATCTTAAACAAAGATTTGAAATGAAATCCTCTAGTGATATATTTTACAGCTTTTCTTGGATTGTCAGCTGTCATTTGAACATCTTGATTTTGAAACGATAAAACTACTTTTATTTTTACTACTTTTTGAGTTAAAACATTATTTGTAATTAAAAAAAAATAACTACCTACACTAGAATTTTTAAAAGACTACCGACACGTGACTTTTAAAATAATGAATAAATAATTAATTTAATTATAAATTTTCTAAATAAATATTTAATAATAATTAGCAATAAATGTATTAACTAAATTAACTAATTACACTCACGAAATAAGTCGTTTTCATCTTTATTTATACATATAAAGGTGGTCACGTGTCGGTAGTCTTTAAAAAATTGAACTATATTTGTTTCTAATAACTATTTTTTTTCTAGGTAAGTCAAATTTATGTACTTTCAATTCCACCTTCAACATCTACTTCTAAACATTGTAAGTTCTTATTATGTAATTTATCAATTATTAAATGAATATGTGATGCAAAAACTTAACTGATGTATAGAACACCTAATTTAAATTTAATTGGGATTATAATTATAATAATTTTGTATAACTCTACAGGTAGAGTTCAATTGGGTGTAATTTTAGCATAACTCGGTTATTCACAGCGTTACAAAAAAATAAACACATAATTTCTTAAGCTATTTGTAAAACTGCACTTTTGGTCACCTAAAAATTTGGTTATTAACCATAAAAGAGGTCTCTCGATCTCTGACTAACATATCGAAATTGACTCAAGGTGCCGGATGCACCTTCGTGCATATTTCGTGGTCACAGATCAACTACCTTAAAAAGCTTACACTTAATAAGGTCTCTGAAGTCGTACTTCTGTAGAATAAATAAATCAATTTAGCTCAAAATATTCAGAACAGTCTCTGACGATTACTAATCAACCAACTATGACCAATATAGTTTATAAATTGCAACTGATCTCTAGTGCAGCAAAAACTGTTACAGCAAGTGTTTTTACACGTGTCGATTTTTGTAGTAAAATGAGGTGAAAGTTTGCCAAACACTTTATACTTTGGTTTCCAGTTTAACACGAGAAAGTCCTGTTATGGCCACATCAGAGTTTTTTATTTATGACCTAACACCGCATCCTTAAGCGGTCATAATTAATGGACATGCATGTCTGGCGTATTAATCGACGACGAGACTGTAGCTGCGACTGTAGCGAAGATGGGCTTGGTGTAAAAGATGTAACGGGGCGCCACGTAATTTACAACCGGAAAGAAAAAACGCATAAACCCCTAAATTACGAAATGGTTTTTAACAGGGAAAAAACATAACATAAACTCTATAACCAATTATATTCAATAATTGTATGAATTTTAACGGTTCAATTACACTTGATACCTATGGAAATATGTTAAAATTCAAACTAAAAACTCAAAAGGCATCCCAGGTCCCAGGAAAATTCAATCAGCTGGGTAGAATGTCTTCAGATGAACGTTATTAGTTCTTGCTGAACATTTTCTCGCACACGGCCAATATTCCTTTCTGAGCAAGTTGAAAGTGGTCTTTCAGATCGTACAAGTCAGTGATAACAAAAATGTTAAACATAGAGAATAATTGTTAGTTTGTTGGAATGGCGATCGGCCAAAATATCTATTACTTATTTGAATTTTTTCCTTTGTAAATTTGTTTATTATAACTCGTTATAACTTTTCAACTGTCACTACATACAACTACATACTTGTTTCCGACATGTTAATATGATTTATGCTCTACTCAATACAATACGTGTATGGAAATTTGTATACGACCGTGTTTTCATGTTGGCAATATAAACCCTATTTTAGTGTGCTATTTTAATTTCCAAATAATTCCAAATAAACCCTATTTTAATGTGCTATTTTAATTTCCAAGTAATTCTCATCGTAATTAAATTATTTTCCCAAACTTTACACTTACACGACATCAATGCATAATATCTCTTTTGTGTTATCTAGGACAAACTTTAAGGCTAATACCACTACAACCCTCTTTATTAGATAATAAAATACGCAACTCGATTTGGTGTTACCTAATACCTAATAAACCTAGGTATATTTATTTCAACTTATACAATTATATCCAATTATAACAAAGGGATAGGAATGGAAGTCAATATAGCATTATGTAATTTTGAAATTCGTCTAGTTAATTATTAACTAATTGACATTATAGGAGGCTCTTAAGATTATTATAAACCACCCAAGTTATAGTCTCTCAATTGTACATGTACATGTCAAAATATCGCTTTAGGAACTTTAGTTAAATGATAGAATATTACGTTCCATTTGTATTAATGTTTGTGTTTTGTGAGCGTAAAGATCTAGCAATAGAATGTACGGGGTTAAAACAATTGGGATCGGTATTATTCTCATCCATTATTTATGACACTTATTAACTTAATGGCATAGTCAATACACATCGTTTTATAATTGAATTTATATGTGTTTTTGTTGTAATAGATAATATAAATAATAACAAACGTAACTTCAACTATACAGAGTGGTAACTACGGATCACGGTCATAGCAATTTAACATATTAAATTGAGTGTTAAATTATATTTTCGCAATTTTATGCTATCATAATAAAGCTAGAAATTAGATCTGAAAATGTCAAAAATAATCAAAATAGCGACAGCCATGAATTGTGAAAAACAATTTCCAATACTTATATAGCCATCGCTATTTTTTCTATATTTTGCTATCTAATTTCTGCAGTTAAAAAGTATGCAAATTTTTTTTTTATTGATTTAGATGTAGAATGTTATGCCCTACAACCATTATTTGAAACATTTTTACTTAAAATAGTTAGAGAAGCAGGATTACAGATTTTGATAACTTCTGCAACGATTCGCTCGTATAAGACAGAATGTCGCTGTTCGTCCTCCGTCTTTTTATTTGTCAGCCTATCTCTATTATTACGCCCGTTTGTCTCTCTATATGTCTGAGTATACCGTATTTTGTTCGACTCTCATTTGTTTGTACTCTCTTCACGTGTGTAGGTATTTTTCTGTCTGTCTGTTGGTCATTGAGGAGGGATTTTTTGTTATTTTCCCATAACTCAGCACACGTGACCTATTTATCATTTATGATCGAAATTAGTCAGTTATACTACATGCTTGAAATAATATACCTAAATGGGCGAATTCAGTACTTAATAACAAATTAAATTAATTCTAATTTAAAAACCAACAGTAGGCTTTTAAAGACGCCTTATTCTAACCGTAACCCATTAAACGATTTAAATACAGTTCATTAAACATTAAAGTTTAATTAAACATAAATTTATGTGTAAGTACATTCTAAAACATTACAGAGCTTTATTTTGTTTACAAACCAACTGAAATAGAAAAATGTCATAAACAGCTTCTCTTTGAAAACGCATACTTTTTTTAAAATTCAATCCTTTTTTTATTTTCTACTAGCACTAAAGTTGATTTTTTTGACGTTTTCTCTTAAATACACTTCCTATTATAAGTTGCATTTTCACTTTTCACCAACTCAAGCAATTTCCTGATCGTGATTTGACTAACAAAATTTTAAGCCGGAAAATAAGGAAAATTATTGAGTTTTCTTATATTTAATGCATTATTTTATTCGTAATGCCATAAGGCGCAGTGGAAAATATTATTGAATTTGATAAATTCGAGCTTAACTCGTTTATCAACTTTTGTGAGCGTTAAAATTGTAACTATGTACTTACCTTAGAAATTTAATTGAGATAAATGATAATTTGGTTACAAAGTTTAAATATTAGTTATTTGGTTGCTGAAAACCAAACTCGAAATTAGGGTTTTAATGTATACCTGTGTACTAACTAGACCACTTTGATAATTTATTATGGATTTCTTATTATCGAGTGATATTTTAAGCTACAAACGTTAGCGCAAAAGTTATAGTATAGACAGAAGAAGAAATTAACCATAGGAAAAAATGTTGGATTTGCAATTTTAATGTCATATTTCGAATAATGTAGAGTCGAATTACCGAAAAAACAGCGTTTTTAGAAAAAGCGCAGGGATAGCAATTTTTTTTCACGAATTGCTTTATTTTGGGACCCTAATTATGGGAGAAATTTTTCTAGATCAGAGGCGTGCGGGAACAGGGTCAAAATTGTCTTTGTTTTTAGCAAAACTGATAATTTTGACAATATCTTTCATCACATTAAAGATAGCAAAAAAATACATCTTAGATAATTTGTAATGTAAAAAATTACGAAGAGAATGAGACCAGTTCGAGCTCGAACGGGTAGTTCGTTAATGCAGAAAAAAATAGAAACCACAAAAAGTTAATTTTTTTACTTTAATTTAAAGTATAATTTAGTTCTACGCTGCGATATGTGTAGCTGTGAAGTTTTAAACCAAAATCCAATGAAATATTTAAGTTTTTCTTTCCAAATGTCCAAAATTTCCAAATTTTCCTTGAAATTCTCATGCAACTTCAATTTTTGGAGAGGAGGTATTACGAAGTTTTTCTGTCAATATGCAGTCACTTTTTTCCAACGATCATTCAAAAGATAATATTAAACTATTTTACCAACGGAATTAATGCCTATGATTTTGAATTGAAGAAAAAGCAATTATGTTGTACATAAAAATCAACAGAATAAAAAACACATGAATCATCGGAAATGCGCAGTAAGGTCCGTAAGCGACAGAGATAGAGAGAATAGGGGAAGTAGGATATGGATTGGTTTAGAGAAATGGGGAGTGGTCTGTCTACATAGTTACCATGTTTTAAATGTCACCATAGTTATCATATGTCAGTGTCATCATCTCATACTATAAGTCAATGTTAGAGGGGAGTTCATCTGTCACCATATGTCAATTTAATCTGTCATTTCCTCATTTCATATGTCAGGTAGAGTTAACTATTAATTTCATTAGTTTGTTCAGAGAGATGGAGATGAGGGTGTAATCTGACACCATAGTTACTATATTTAAAGTGTTAATATGTCACCGTGGGGAATGGATCATCTGTCACGACATATGTCATTTCAGCTGTTATTTCATATATCAGGGGGGTCATCTGTCATTCCATCTGTCGGTGCATCTGTCAATCAACCTGGCAACCCAGTTCCCATCCAATATGTCACAGCATCTGTCATTCCATGACATGACATGATGACATGATGAGATGAAATAACAGACGAGATGATATGACATAATATGAGACTGACAGATGAGATTAATAGACGATATTCATAGATAAAATTTTGGGTTTTCGGTTGGTCATGAATTTGGTTGGAATTTCCATCATTATATTGGTTTTATGTTTAAATTGCAATTAACTGCAGGAAAATTATATAATGTTAGCCACGACTTTGATAGTTGATACTAAATACTATAAATATCTTACTTATTTAATTTTGATGAAAATTAAAACTCGATTCTCCATTGCTCTCAAAATCGGACACAGATTTTTTGAAGAATCGATTCTTATGAGTTTTTCAGACCTTACAGAAAAGCCTGTTCAGATTATTATGTTTCTCTAATGAGCTTATCTTCTGTTTGTCATATTTTCATCTGACTTACATTCGAATGAGATTATGAGTAGGTCCTCTCTTATGACAGATTATATCATGTAAACGTTAAAAAGTTGAAATTGAACGCTTATGACAGACTTAGTAGTCTGAGTATTTCTCAGTAGAGAAATTATTACAGAACTCTAAACGTAAACGCATGCTTTAGATTAAAAAGATATATTTTCCATTTTTATATTTTTGTTAAATGTAATATTCGGTAGGGTGTGAAATTTTTCCAGACCACATCTGCTAATCCTTTGATATTGATAGTATTCGAGTATGATTTGAGTGGGATTCAGGTCAATTCGTTTATTGCCTCTATACGTCTACACTCTATAATGCTATATTCAATATCCATTCTAAAAGTTGGTCCTGGATTTACCAATTGGTAGTTAGAGCTCTCGTTAAATAAATACAGCGTCAGTACTTTTTTTGTGTTTGTGTAATTTTATTGTGCTTTGATCACTTTAATATCTTTTGACTGGGTATAAACCAATTAATTTAGAATGATTTGCAGAGTGACGGGATTTAAAAAGAAGACTAAAATTCAATTTAAGAACTATAAATTGCGTGAGAAATAATTAATAATAATAAACGTTCGTACTATGATCCTTATTATGTTTTTATAATAACTTATTATTGTTATAGAAAGCAATTAATGTGTAATAGTATAATGTTAATGTTTTAAATTGAAAAAGTAGCTTTCGCACTTATAACCATTAATTATCTGATCTGATGTCATTTATAATCATTAAAAGTCCCATCTTGAGATCTCGTCATGTTTTCTTACATTTTATTCGAAAATTTTGAAATCCAATTGTGTTTATTATTTCTAACGAAAATTTTCAAGTGGAAAATGGACGAGAAAATTATTAATAATGAGTTTACTAGTGTATACAAGATTAAATTTATTGAAATCGATAGAAAAACGCCAGTAGTAATACAGAAAATTACACACTACGATATTTATCTACTTGTTTAGTATTATACTTTTTATGAACGTGAGAACTAGTATTTTATTTAGTTTGTTAGTCCATGCACCCACGTTCGTTACCAAGATTTTTTTCACTTTCAACAAAGACAGGTGAAGTAGAGAAAATTAAATAAACTTTTTCATTTTTGAGATAGATTATGAATGAAGTTATCAATTTTATTTTGAATCTTTTCTATTTACGTTCAAAACTTTATATAACAAAAGTTTGGCAGCAGGAGCCAGACTGTGTTATTAGGACAGGTTAAAAAATTTTCAAGGGAGGCTGAAAGCAAAAATTTTACTTTATCAAAATCAATGTTATCTTCTTCGGCACCGTTCAGGAGCCGGCATCAAATCGTCGTTTCATTATTATTCCGAAAGCTCTGGCTAGAACAGGGTTAAAATTTTCCAGGGCAGGCTAAGTCTGCCCTGGCGTACCCCTGACTACAGCCCCGATTTAATCACTAAAATACGAGAGATTTGAGACCTTTGTCGTATCATGGCAAAATTCTATCCGGATGCTGGAGCCAAATACTAGGCAATCCTGGAAGTTTTGTATCGTTTGAACCAGCTACTTGTCATTTTTTCTACATTTTTTTCCTAGCGCCGCCCCTGAGATAAAAATGGAGACAAATTTTACATCCCTTGTTCAGCTCTTCAAGTACTTCAATTTGAGTCCAATCTCATTAAGATTGGACCAGAATTATCGAACTTTGATTTTTGTATTACTTTCCGATACCTTAAGGTATTAAAGGAAAGTATTGTAATGGGGTAAAAAAAATATTTTGAGATAACACCGGATATACCTATCTATTTTGAGGTCCCCCGAAACGATCTAGACCATTTTTAGAAAAAAGTCTGTGTGTGTGTATGTATGTATGTATGTGTGGATGAAGTTCCCCACGAAATCTCTGAAACGACCGAACCGATTGACTTAAAATTTGGCGTAAGGTCTTATCAGATAACAACGGAGTGCAGAAAGGAGTTTGTTCAAAATCGGTCCGCTAGGGGGCGTGCAATTAAGGAAATTTTGTTTTTTTTAAATGGAACTATATAATTTTTTTTAAATCATCCGATAGAGAATTTTTTTTTTTATTCAATGATATAAAATTTTTTAAAATTATTTTGTTTTTAAAAGAGTTTTTACGCAATCAAATATCTAATAATATTTGGCAGCTGACGTTTCTGACAATTGTCAAAAAATTTGCCATTTGTCAAAAAATTTTGACTTTTATTTATTTTTAATCAGTGATTATAAAAATGTTCAGTATTCTTTTGTTTTCTAGCTGTTTTGGTCTTAAAATAATCAACTCAATCGGAAAGTCTTGTGTTGACACAACAGATATTTTTACTATCAGCGTTATCAGTGATAACAGCTGATTTCTCTGTAACTCGGCAACCATAAGAGTTAGCGCTTCCGTTTAATTTTTAATAACTATTAGATCATTTTTAACCCAATAAAAATGATATAACGCTTATCACTTGAGCATTTCGTTAACTAGTAGTTTTTAATTATAGGATTCAAAAAAGTTTTAAATTTATTTAGAACCACCTGGAGTGGTAAAATTTGTTGTTGGAGCTGATTAGTGTTTTTTCTTTCTACCTCAATAATTAATTAACACCCCTAAATATTTTCCAGCTCTTAATTAATTTTTATTAATTACTTAAGGTTGAAATTTTAATTGATTACAAATTTACAAATTTTACAAACACAAATTACAGTTACAAATTTTGTACCGACGTGCTTGATATTTCTGTGCGGTTCCAATGAGCTAAGTGTTACCATCTCTCGCCCTTTTATTAAAAAATTGTTAATTTAATTATTAACATTTATAACGTATTGATAATCCTTTTTGAGTAAAATTCAAGTTACAGCGTTCCTATTGGTTGTCGAGTAAATCCGAGTTGGTCGTCGGATTTTCAATAAAAGCCCCCACTCCATTTTGATAAAGGACTCCTTGTTTCACCATCGTGGTGAGCAGGAGCGCGAAATTTGTCCATTTTCCCTTTGTGATTTCCCTAGTTCAATTTTTTACCGTGTGCCTTTAGCAAATTCAGTGATAAATTAATTGATTTTTATTTTATTTACCTTGTTGCCTTCAGCAAACCCGTGGATCTACGTTTTGAACTTTAGGACTATTGATCTCTCTTAGAGGACCTCTTTGGATCTTAAAGAGGGGACTATTGATCTGGTGGTATACGTAATCCCTGTTTCTTTCTTTTAGGGCTAGTGATCCCTCTTAGAGGTCCAATTTGGATCTCAAAGAGAGGACTATTGTTCTAGAAGAAGAAATCCCCTCTCTACCTTCCTGTGTCTCATTAGGTCTATTGATCTCTTTTAAAGGGTCAATTTGGATCTTAGAGAGAGGACTAGTGATCTAGTGGAAAGTTTTCCAGGTCTAGCGATCTCTCTTAGAGGAGCGGTTGAATCTTAAAGAGAGGACTAGTGGTCTGGGACCACTTCTGTCCCATTCGTGTTTGTCCCGGCCTAGTGATCTCTCTTCGACGACCGGTTGGATCTCGAAGACGAGAACTAGTGGTCTAGGAGAACAGTGGTCGAGATTTGTATTTTGTTAGTCGTTATCTATTATTACGTTTTTTTCCTTAAGAAGTTTTTTTTTGTATCCGTGCCCTTTAGGTACCTAGAGTTATGTTTTTTTAATAAATATTTTGTTTACTTTCTATCCAAAGTATGTTTTATTATGGTTTCGAACCATCCAGTCTCCGTCTAAGCGATGCTAAAGGGAGAATTAATGCAACACCCGGTTTCTGGTGTTACACCGTTCATCAGATCCTTGTCCATGTAGAACTTGTCCATTCTCAACAAAACTTTAATCCACAGGAAAAGATCGTAGTAACTGGGCATAAATTCTGGTAGTAAAGAGCGTTGCAGCAGGTCCCAACCAACAAGCTTATAGCTCTGTGACCACTGGGTGCCTAATTGGTCACATTGACTAGATTTTTACATATTCAGTGTAGCGTATTTATTTTAAACGTGCTGAGGTAGAGCACCTAGCGCTACGAAGCGCCAGAGTTTCGTGAACGTGTCGAAAATCTTGAGTAAACAGAATCCGAGACGAAAACAACGCGGTTAGCCTGGTTAGTCTGACTTTGAATATTTATCTACATTTTCTTCAAAGTTTGATGTTTTCTATTGTAATGACAGAGGTGCTTTCGAGCTTTTCTATTGTACTTTAAATGTTTATTATGTAAATCACATTTCGTTGGGAAATAATTGAAATGGCCAGCTACGTCGTCTGGGGGGGGGGCGATAGCACCAGGTCTTGATTTCTACATGACCGGTGTGGAGTGTTCTCGTTTCTCGTTAGTTAGTTCACTTCTCACTTCCGCCCGAATAACCTTCCTACATTAAAAATAATTTTAAGTATGTTAAACTCAAATTATAGTAAATATTGAAAAGATGCCCATAAGCCCATATTTGATCAGCAGCTAACAAGAGCAACTAAATTGTTTGTTGTAGAACTCGTATAGAGCAAACAGTCGGAAGCATGCAGACTACCAGTATATCTCTAGCCAATTTAGAAAACCTTCCGCGAAGTATTCAATTATGTTAATAAAATGAGGTCGTTATTGATGTCTTAAATTCTACAATCGTGTACTTTTTAACCGCATGAAATATTTTACAAAGAAATAAAAAAAGCGTAGGAAAAATGATAAGTAATACATTTAACCTCGTCGTCAAAATAAATTTTTCAAGAAGAATATTCAAAATCAGGTCAAATATATCAGTTGTCATATTAAAACACAACAAATACCCACTCTAAAGCGACAAAAAGAAAACTTGGAAATTTAGAAAGGAAATCATCGATATAAAAAAAGGAATGAAAAATAATCCTGAAAATTCTTTTTTAACGAGTCGTTAAAAGAAAAGAAAATTGTTGATTATACCAAGTTAACTAATTAAAAAGTTTGTAATAATTACAAAATTACTTTACTCTAATACAGTTCCGTTACAATTGTACATAACCTACTTAAATGAAAATTATGTATAATTGTATTTGTTTAAAAGCACATCTTGTGTTAATTAGGTACGTATTCGTTAGTGTGGTTTTCTCTGCTTTTCCTCGATATTTCAGAAACCTTGAAAGGTAAATCATCCAAATGTAGTATCGTTAAATTTGTAATGAAACGCTTTATCCAAATATTGACTAATATACGCATTTATAAAAAATTATCGGCGACATCATCAGAGCCACAAAAATAGAGAACCACCCGGTATTGTAAATAAACAAAATAATAAACAAAATTACAGCGTTGTAGTCCGAAGAGTAAATTAAAAAGCAACAAGGGCAGTAATATTCTACACTATCTCGAGTCTTTTAACTTTTTCCAATCCAAAAAAAAGTTGTTGTAATCGAGAGAAAAAAAATAATAATAATAAAAATTTTTTTTATTGAAGTTCTCGACGTTTTGAGTCACCCTGATTCCAAAAATCGAAAAAAAAATTTTCACTTTTTTGAACCAAAATGTCTGGATGTGTGTGTATGTGTGTGTGTGTGTGTCTGTAACTCTGTAGAGCAAAAACTACTGAACCGATTTTGATGAAATTTGATTTTAGTCACTTTAAAATTATTTCATCGGCAAACTAAGCTTTTATAAGAAACCTATACAGGGTGTCCAAAAATAAGGTGGTTATTTTGGGCGCATATTTGCAAATTTGGGCCAAATTCAATTTTACTAGGCTATAAGATAGTACATGTGAACCCTAATTTAAAAAAAAAATTTAAATTTTTTTATTCATAATGGCGACCCAGAGAACGATTGTCCCATTTTGTGGTTTTTCTCTTATAACTTCGCCATCAATTATTATTATAAAAATTTCGAAATGGCATTGTACAGCCAAAATATACGGCTTTCGTCCTAATCTAGTCAATTTTCAAAATTGTTTTAAAATTGCCTACCTTTAAGGGGTCAAAGTAGGTCAAAATTTTGAAATGGATTTTCTCAAAATTCCCTCTGCCATATTTTTTCTTTTTTGGATATGTTACAGACAACGTAATTTTCTATCGAAATATAAAATTTTATCAAAATCGCTCGAGCCGTTTTGGAGTAATGATTTTTGGAATGTCAAAACTTCAAAAATCTTTAATTTTTTTTGTAATGAAAATGGAAACTTGAAAATGGATATATGTATCAATCCTATGAATATCTATTTTTTGACACTATTTTCGTTTAACAAAACGCTTCCGGTTAAACCGGAAATTACAAAAATATTAAAATTTTTAGGAACACCCTGTATATTTTTAAATATTTTGAAAGCTCGTAACATTAGCTGTTACACGATGCTAAACACTTTATATTTTGACTTCCGGTTTAACCGGAAATGGAATCAAAATTCTTAATTTAAATGAAACACCCTGTATATTTTTCAATATTTTGAAAGCTTGTAAAATTAGCTTTCTTAAGATATAAAATAATGTATACTTTGAACTTCAATTTATGCCAAATTTTACAAAAAAGTAAAATTTTTGAAACAGTTTATACCTAAAAATTTTGATCACATACAAGTTTCAGGTTCAATTCCGGACTGAATCAGTTTTAAAAATAAACCTTTTTTAATTTAAAAAAATTTTTTTTTTTAAATATTATGTAATTTACATTAACATAAAAATAAGTTTAATAATAAAAAAAAGGATGTGGCCATACAAAGTACTTTTTCATGTCCGTTAAATATTATAATTTTATATTTTTTTTTATTAAAATTTAATTTGATATCTTCTAAATGAAAGTTTTAAACTATAAACTTTTAAAGAAGTACTCAAAAAAATACAACAGGAAAAAGTTCCTCGTATGGCCACATCCGTTGTTTTTGTAAATATTATTAAATACATAAATAAAGGTACGTTAAAGTACATTTTATGCTTTGAGTGGGCTTTCAGTTACTGGTTGCTTATATGGTTGTGTGGAAAACCCTCATCTCTTGTAGTTTATTTTTGTATGGTGAAATTCAAACTTATGTGTGTGTTTAAAAGCATAAAAGCTTTCATAAAGTTATTGAATATTTAATACATACCTGGAAGCAATCTTCCTGTTGTAAACACCCCACCATTCTAACTGACAAAACCATCTCGTCTCCGCTATTTGCACCTTGAAACATGAAAGCTCGAAAAGGCAACGTAGTGATAAGGGAATTAATTTGACGTGGGTGCTCTGGGCAAACGCTTTTCATAGACGATATTCTACATCCAGAATTATCAACCATTGTTATCAAATCTAAATTTGTTCTCGATAACTTTGTCGATCCTATCCTTTGCATTGTTACCGTTCCCATGCGACTGTACTTCCATCCTGATGGCAAACAAAAAAAACTACATTATGCATGTTAAAAAATAACATTAAAATCTCATTTTATTTTATCTTGTAATATTTTTTCGTAACAAAAGAGCTTATAAAAGCTGATAAAACATTTTCAGCACAAGGAATGATTCAATTACAGACTTTGTTCCGTGTTCGTATTTCAAGAGGCTTGTATTATTGTATTAGCATGTCGCTAATATGTTTGAAACTATTATATTTTTAATTTATACTAAGGTTCCCCTATGTACCAACACCAAACACTGATCTACATCCATTATACTTTGGAATTTGCAAATTTTATCTTAAATTTGTTTACAAAAGTCTCATTAATCTTCCACCAAAAGGTCAGAATTAAACAAAATTTATTTAAAGAAAGTTTAGAAGTAAAATCATTACAAAGAGGAAATTCAATAACTTTGAAGTTTCTGTTTATGTTTTTACTGTTTGTTTAGATCATTTACGACTTGTTAACAAAATCAAGTTTTTGAATAATGAAATAAAATAAGAAAACTGTAAAGTACTAAAGGAAATTGAATTTTCTTAGGTAAAAGTTTGGAGAGAAAAATTAAAGTGACAACGTAAATAGCGAGCCTCGAGTCTCGTAAAATCAATGAAAGCTCTACACGACACGTTTCTCAACTTTAATAATGTTGACTTTTATGCTATTGTCTTTTGTTAGTTTTTCAACTTTTGTATAGGTAAAAATCTCTACAAATGAAACGTGACCCAAAACGAATTAAATTAATTAACGTATTTGCACTACTCGGTGCTCTTATCTCTCTTTTATTTGTGAAAATTTTATAAAAAATTAGTTAATGTAACAGTGCACAATGCAAAGCTCTGCAGTAAAATAATGGGGACGATTAGAGCAAAAATATTTATTTTTCAATTCTTTCGATTAGTTATCGTGGAAATTTATAGGTGACCTAATTTCTTTAGCTTACACAAACATTTCCAACTAAGAAATCAAGAGATCTGAATTACAGTTTAATAGATTTATGAGTTTTTAGCAGATGTTTTTCAAAGGTCGCTTTGGTGATTTACTTTTGTGTCTGGATCGTATTTCGTCTCTTCGAGATGTAGCCTTTCATAGTCAGTTAGGAAGGGTTTTCTATTTGATATGACTAAACACGTGAATTAGGAGATACCACTTTCATAAATTCGTTTTATAGGTACTTGGTTACTTCTAATCTGACATGATTGAGTACTTTACAGAAAATTTAAATCTTTATCTAATACCAACTCTTCGTAGGGGTTGTCCTAGCTAAGTTACTGATCTGTATAATTAATAATTAACTGAATCTTCTGAAACCCCTCTAATACGTCTTGCGACCGTAAAAATTAACTTGTTCCTAGATCTGGGGTGCTGGATATGCTGGGGTGCTGGTTAGTGGCCTTACAGATTATGGAAAAACATTTTTTTAATTTTTATACCGTGTGCTAACTTTCAAAGCGGAACATAGAGAAATAACATTGGAAATCATTTACTTGCAGTTTAATCCTAGTAATTTTGTTATTACTGTAGTCAACAATCAAACCTATTAACATATGAAACCTGAATAAATGATAGCTGTTCGTATTTTTCAAATTGTCGAAATATTTAATTTACTTTTTAAAGTCGTTAATTAAGAACTATACCTATATTATGTTATTAGCAGCCGCAAAAAAATCTCTTTCGGTGGCTATCCTTATTGTTTTTACAGTTTTAGTTGTCGAGCAGCCAACTACAAATAAATAATTTTCCATGTTATTGTTCTATGTTCCGCTTTGAAAGTCGACACACTGTACAGGGTGTCTGAAATTGCTTGTCCGTATGGGGTATCTTCTTTAATATAAGGGTTAGGAGAAAACTAATCACACGATATCGTTCTACTTTTTTGAGACAACTTAATGATGAAATAAAAAATCTGATACCTTCTTTTGTTTTCGAATTATGGCCAAAAATTCCTATTTTTTTGATTTTAATTTTGATCAATCAGCCGTGTGCTGTAAGGAACTGATTATAAATAACCTCAACGTTGAGTCGTTAAACGAAACTGTATATATGTCTCTTGCATTGTGCTGAAGAAAGACAAAATACACAACGTTAACGTTATATTATAACTAGTTCCTTACAGCACACGGCTGAATATCTCCCTTATTACAGTGGCGTAGACAAAATTTTTTTTTGATGGGTTGTTTTCGAGTTATTACACAAACTTCACTTTTTTTAAATACGACTATGATTTTAATAGTCTTTTTTGCGCTTTTCAAAAACGTGATATTTATATATCGTTTATAACTCTTATATTAACGGAGATACCCCATACGGACAAGCAATAACAATCACCCTAAATACAATTTAATTGCTAATTAAGTAGGTAATAATTAAATAATAAGGGTAACATCCTTCGGGGTATAAAAATACCCCACTATACCAGTTGAAGGCTGTAATCTTCAAGGATAGCCTGAATATAATAGCCCGTTTAAATTATATGGATAAATGCAAGTAGAACCAATAACTATCTATCTGAAAACTATGTAAAGTTGTACGTTGCGTTAATACAATCGTTATTTCGACCATATTTGTTTTATAGCCAGCATGCAAATTCATTTAATGTAATTAAAGACAGAAAAGTAATTAGTTTAATAATTAAAGAGCTTTTCGTTAATTTAAAATGGCGTTTTTATATCGCACTCTGAAGTGAATTGAAATTGCTATTTTAATAATTAAAAACATTTAGAGCTTTTCGCCAGTTGGAATTTACGTTGGATTTTTAAATTATTAATTAAAAAAATATAGTGACAACTTAAGGCTTATCTTTTTAAAATAGGTAAACCTTTAATCTCGATGTATTATTCATCATCTTAAATGTAGGATGTTACTATTATGTATTAATTCAAAATACCTACTGACCTAAAAATTTTACCTGTGTTTTTAAAGAGAGTCATTAGTCATCACTTGTAATGTTATTTTCGAATGAAATTGTAAATTTTTATTAAAACATTTAATTGAAATAAATACGAGGGAAAATTTCCAAAACGAAAGAATTTTTCATCATTCTGAAAGAAATTATTTTTAAATGGTTTTTCGCCACTTTTAAAATTATTGATTTGTGATTTTTTTATTTTATCTAATTCATATTAAAAACTTTGACATTTTGTGTTAAAGTTTATGTACATTGTACATATAAATAAAGCTTTTCATCAACGTTCCATTTCCTTCCTTAGCATCTTCATTTCCTTTTTGTTTCTGTTTTATTTTTTCTCTGCTAATGTTTTATTCCTTTTTTTAGTAAAGTTTTTCTTATTTTTTTATTTCTCTATATAATTAGTCTTAATTTTACGTTTCTGTATTATTTAGTTTGTAAACCTACTGTCGACTGTGGAAATGTAATATGTATGGTCGGAAAAAATTTATGGTATTTAATTTTTCCACGTTTTAAGTTTAGTTTTTCCTTTTCTTTTTATTAATTTATTGGATTTTGAGTTGAGGTAATTTATTTAAATCGATAACAAAAAATAATATAATTTATCTTATTATTTTTTGGTCTTACTTTGTTTGAGAGAAAAATGTCTTTGATGTAGGATGTAGTGTAGATTTAATTCTCCACTTATTTGTACAAAATATAAATTTCTTTGAAAGGTTTTCTATAAAGTTTTCTGTGACGAGACTACCAGAAGTAATACTAGGTCTCAAACGTGCTAGTATACATGTTTTATTTTGAAATAGCAAAAGGCCTCATTTTTTCTCAACGTCACAAAAAGATTGGTAGTTTTGAAATACATAATTTTTCTCTTTGTGTTTCAATTAGAGCACATAACAATGATAGATCTTGCAATGCAAAAGTTTTGTCTTCCCTTTTATGTCTCCTTTAAATAATTTTGAACATGAAATTTCATACCCTTCTTAGATGGTCAGTTTTGCTCAAACACAATTCACCTTATCATACTGAACATCTGCCTCAAATTTAAAATTCATAGATACACAGAAAGACAGACATTTACAAAACTAATCCTACTTTGTCTATTGGGTAAGCAAAACACAAAAATAACAAATGTTCTTACCATCTCCATCTCTAACAGCCGCTTTAAGAAGCAAATCTTCCCCTAATTGAACTGCACTTCCAGGTGTAACAGCTTGAGTAAATTCATTATTTCCTTGTGCTCTCCTCAACAAATTCACATGAATATCAAAATTCTTTTGGAATCCTCCAGTAGCAACGTTTGACACACTTCGACCTTGACTACAATCACCAAATTAAAACCTTTCCCAAACAAAAAAAATCTAAAACTTACATAATTTGAGGACTAACTTTTAAATGTTTTGTATGAGTAACTACTCGTTCTTGTGGTTTACATTGCAAATTGAGGAGATAGTCTTCGGGAAGTTTTAATCCTTTCAAAGTCGGAACTCTTAACGAAGCACACATGTAAATTTTGTCGACTCCCGCACAATAACGAATACCGCACTGAGACATTTGATTTCCATTCAAGTCGATTTTGAAAGTATCACCGAAACCCGAAACGCAATCACTTTTCGAATGATCGATTACTGGCGGAAAATCGATGGGTTGTGAAGTTCGAATTACTGTACGAAAAAAACGATTTGTCTTTCCATCCAAACAACTCATATTTAAAACTTTGATTTGAATTGGACTTGGATTTAAGTTAGGGACACCGTAGGATGTCGAAGGTGGAATTGCTTGTGCTGGTGGAAGGTATTGATCTGAGGGTGGGTAAATTACTACTGTATCGTCAGTTGGAATAGGATCGAATGAAACTACAGGAGGATAAATTGGTATGTGTGGAGGTAAATACTGTGGAGGATTGTCTTGAAAAGGTGGAAAGTTAAGGTGGTCGTGAGGGGTTGTTGGTTCGTCGATGAATATAGGCGGGTTTGGTATAGGGTAATTGTATCCGTTTTGGATGTCGTTTAAGGGTGGATCGTAAATGTATTCGCGATTTTGAATTTGTTTGTCGTTCAAATCACTCGTCACTACAACTAAAATTTTGCTAATTAAAACTACGAAATGAGGAAGCATTTTTGGTTGGATTTATTAATAATGTGACTACTTTAAAAAAAATTGGATTCCTTTTATAGCTTTTTAAAAATCCTGCCACTTAGGTTAAAACGTGACCGGTCTACTGGTTTTTTTTGGACAAATTTTACAGTCGGACGAATCGATTATTAAGTGATTGGAAATCGTCAAAAATGAATAAATAATGGTGCTACTACTATATGCGGAGGTTCAAAAGTGCTCGAGGTTTATAGAGCAGCATTCGTGTTATGGATTACACATATAACGTGCTTAATGGATTTTATAGATGTCACGATTTTTTAAAAAGAGAAATTATATTACAAGTGTATTGTCTTGTCTTGTGATGATTTTTCACTAATGGATCTATTAGTTTTTAATTTATTGGCGCTTAACATTTGTCACGAAATCATGATTTAAACGAAAAAATGCGAAGAAAGTTAAAAATGCTTTTAACTTTTTTTGAAGAAAAGAAATTAGTACATACTAGGATTATTGGGAATTATTTTTTAAAAATGCATTATTAATTTGAACATTTTTGGAAAGATTTGCCTCTAGCTATTTCCTAGTGTGGTTGGTGACATACATAAATACATCTATCGGCTTTTAAGACACATTAAACATAATCCAATTCGGATAAATTTCCTGTCTTGAAATGACATTATTTCTCAATTATCATTTGAGGAAGCACCAGCAATACAGTGGAAACGTGTATGACCAAATTATTCCAACTCAGCTTTAAAAACTTTAAACTGATTGAAAGTAATCAATTCTGGTAGAGGAGCCATTGCATTCCATTTCCGATAAACATGAGGAAGATCGATTGATTCATTGTAATGCAAGACACATTCATAAACCGTTGTGTACCTAACTCTTTCTGGCGATGGCGTACGTAATTGACCTTCTGAGATTCTAAAAGTGGGACAGCAGACAAGGGACTTTAGGAAAGTTTCTCAGAGAACTGTAGGGGTGGTTTGTTGAAACTTGAAACAACTACCAAAGAAAAATTTCAAACATTTAAGACATAATCTGTCTGATGTTTGTTGATGATGCACTAGAGCAGCTTCTCGTGACCATTTATCTTATTTTAGGTATTAAGGTTCACTCAAAAAAGCAGCTTTCTTGAAATTGTTCATAGGTTAAATCGTAATTTGAAAGAACTATGACTCAGTTAGATCTTTTTATTGTGGCACATTTAAAAGGATGTGGGAATAGGTTCTTAAATATACACTATTTTTAAGATTTAAAAAATTTCGGGGGAGATTCCGGATCTTCTGAGCCTTCTCCATGACTATCGACCTTGACAGATGCGTACAAGGGAGTTTTGCTGTAAGATTTGATTAAAACATTCTTGAATTATTTTTCTAATCAGGCAGGTTCTAAATTGTCTAACCGGGCCATGTTAAGGTTTTACAGAGTTATTTATGCACAAATAATTAATTATTTGCTTGAAACGACACTATGGAGCCCTAAGGTCGTCATTTCCAAACTGAAAATAAACATTTACAACCTGAATGTAGTTTCAGACATTTCAGAAGCTCCCAATTGCAATTTAGTGCTTTAAAGTAACCCTTGTTCTCAATGGTTATTCAAGGGCCTAAATGGGCCTAGGATGTCAATTTATAAATCTACTACAATTTAAAAGCCCCAAAGAATTATTGCAATGTCATAAATTATCTTACCGGATCATGTTAAGGCTTTACAGGATTATTTATGCACAAATGATTATTTATTTGCTGAAAAGCCACTCTGCAGCCCTAAGATCACTATTTTCAAACTCAAAATAACATTTGCAACCCTGGATAGTATTTTAGACATTTCAGACCTTTAAGAAACATGTACATTGGTTCTCAAAGGTTATATTTTAAGGGCCTAAATGGGCCTTGGATGTCAATTTATAAATCTACTACAATTTAAAAGCCCCAAAGAATTATTGCAATGTCCTAAATTGTCTTACTGGATCATGTTAAGGCTTTATAGGATTATTTGTGCACAAATGATTATTTATTTGCTGAAAAGACACTCTGGAGCTCTAATATCGCCATTTTCAAACTGAAAATAGTATATGCAATGCTGGATAGTGTTTTATACATTTCAAACCCACAGTTCAGAAGCCCTAAAGAATTATTGCAAGGTCCTAAATAATTGTCTTACAGGGTCGTGTTAAGGCTTTACAGGGTTTTTCTATTTTGGAACTGTTTTCAGTATTGAAGATAAACTGAATATCGTTTTGCAACAATGATCTACCGCACACCTTGTTTTCTTGATATTTTCGTTGTAAAATATCATTTTATGATGTCTTCTACAACAAACAAAATTAATTTAACTAACATTTAGTGATGGTGATACTATCTACTAAAAGACGATGTTTTCAAAACGCAAATTTACTAAAGCGTTTTCAACTGTTTTATTAATTTGTGGAAAACTACATAATTGTTGGTTAGATCATTGTTGCAAAACGATATCCAACTAATTAAACAAAGACTTACTTTCCATAACATAAAAATATCTGAAAACTTACAGTTATTTTGTTTTAGATAACTCGAGAAACTTCTACATGGCCAACAATGTTGCAACTTCTGAACGTAAAATTATATTCGAAACACCATCAATACCAAGATTAGCACTAAACAGAGCAGCATTCGCTAACAGAAAATTTAGTTTTCCGGCATCCTTACACGCCAATTTATTAGGATTATCAACGAACACAAATTCGGATAATGGAAAAGAAGCTAGTAACGCAAAAAGACGATTTAGTAACGTGGGAGATGTGGTATCTAGAAAATTGTCGAGTACGATTGGATGGAGATCTTCGAACGTCGCTCCAGAAGAAGTGATATCGCAAGGACGTATGCTGTGTGGACAATATATTAAACATCGTTTAAAACGTTCCGGTTATTTTAGTAAAAAATTTAATTTGTATAGGCTACGTAGTGTAATTGGAACTGTTAGTGGTGTGACTGTGCGCGAAGTTTCGCCCTTTTTAATGGCCGCTGGAATTGAACTGGAGAGAATGTATCCGAAATTATATACAAGTATAACGAGGCAAGCGAGTATGTCTCCTGGTGGACTTTTAGTTTCCGATAAAGCAGCTGCAGGTTTATTAGTAACAATTTCGCACGAATTACTTAAAAGTGATATTACGTGGGGAAAAGTTATTTCGGTTTACGCTATAGCTGGAGGTTTAGCCGTCGATTGCGTTTATCAAGGACATCCCGAATACTTACATGCGTTGATGGATGGTATGACAGAAGTTTTGGAAGACCACTTAGGTGAATGGATTGCTCAAAATGGTGGATGGGTAAGTTTAAAAATGTAAATTTTTATACTTTAATTTATTAACTAATTTGGGTTTTAGGTGGCTTTATGTGCTCAATGTCGATGCCCCGATACCGACTTATCGTTTGTTGAATATGCTTCCATTTTCGTATTAATTTTTATTGTTTTACTGTTGATTTATTTCGTAATACGATTTTTTGATAAATTATCGTTTTAAACTTATTGATGATTTTTAAGTTTTAACTTTTGTATTAAAATTTTAAGTTTTTCCACGTTTTATAATGTTGACTTTCATCAAGATCAATGTTCTCTGCAACTTTGAATTTAAATTGAAAAATTTAATACTCTTGTGTTTTAAAAATAAAGTATTTATTGTAAGATATGGATTATTTATTGTTCTTTGAGCCGTAAATATGATTTTAAAGTTTACTACTGGGTTAATTGGTACTCGCTGCCAGTACTATTGCATCATTATACTAATAGTTGCCCCTTTTGCAAGCCTTAATAACGATATCAGTCTAAATCTATAATACCATAACCACTGCTGTTACCTATATGGAAAGTTCAAAACTGCTTGTAACTAACGATAACACTTACAGAGGATTAGAATAAGCGAAGAAGAAGAGTTAGGTACACCATTTCCACTCATGAGCTCACAAGCGTTGAAAGATTAAGAAAATGTTGTGATTCCGTTATGAAAAATTGAGATATATTTTTGCCAATAGAAATATTATGATTAAATATTGTTCAGAACAAGATCAGGCGGTCAGGAATAATCTAGTAAATTTTGAAATTATGACTCGTGCGGCTTCCGTCCTAAAAGTACCTACATTTTAAAGTGCATTAACAGGTTTTATTTAACTTCCTAAACATCTAAATGTAATGAAAAAAATATGGGATTATACGAAATCGACAGACGATCAATTCTACACCAAAAATGTCTAGTTTGATTTAGTAGATTCAGCCAAAAAATGTAATTATCAACTTGAAATAAAAATTATTGTAAAAATTTACGCCTAAAATGCAGGCAACCCACACTTTCCATTAAGTGAAAACGTTCAAAATTATATTATCAGTATTAATTCCAATTGTGAAGATGAGTGCCCCAACCTCCAAGTAACTTTAATGGTAAGATTAATATAAGTTATTACAACTAAACAACTATTTTTAATTTTACAGCAGCAACTCGTAATGAAATTGAAAAAGGGACAAGCACAAAAAGAAAGAAAGCAAATACAAAAGACCTATACCTAAAATCTGAAGTCAAATCCATAAATATTTGATAATGAAAGTAAACATAAACTCAAATGAAAGAGATCACTAACACCTGTACTTTCATTAATCTTTAGCATTAGGTAAAATGTTTTTGGTCTGGAGAATTTTAGTTAAAAATCTGATTTTAGTTTATGCTTGTGATGCAATTAATTACATATTTTGGAACTAAAAACATTTTGTTCGAGAGCAACGAATTTTCTTGAAATATCATTTTGTAACAAATTACAGGTACTTACTTCATGTTTTAATGTTTCCATCATCAGTGGCGGCGCTCGGTGTAAGCGAGGTAAGCGTCGGCTAGGGCGCCAATATTTTAAGGGCGCCGCCAGATAGCCTCGATTACAACTATTTTACGAAATTGATAATAATAATTAAAAACAAAAGTGTTTGAATCTTTTATTTATTTTCGGAAACATTGTTAAAAATTTTAATTAACTTTAAATAAGTTAAAATTTTTTAAATGGTCAAGAAACATGGGATTTTGCCGTCAATTAATTTGTGGAAAGCTGGAAACTTTTTAATCTCTTTATGTGCTTGTAAAAAGAGTTATTTGAAGTTTGCACCAATATAAAGTAATTTCGAAAAAGCCCAGTTCCGACTGGGTGGGTGGGTGGTGTGTTACAAACCGCTAATTTTTATGTTTTTAACGGCCGATATAAAATTATATATATTTCAACGAATATCCAATGTATCTTCCTAAATTAACTAATATAGCGATCTAGCAAATTTTTCATGTGCAATGTGCAGATTACTTAAGTGAGAAGAAAGATTTCGCAAACGGGTCTCTTAAAAGGAGTCTAAACAACCTAAACAAAATACTAAGGACCATCGTCAACACATCTGGTTTATTCGAAGCAGCAACGTACATCAGGATGATCTGCATCCGGGATTTCATCCAAAAAGCAACCACCAAGTTTCACGAGGCAGCACTGGACCACGACAACCATACCATCCGAGGACTATGAGATTACAAACAATTAAGACGATTTCCACTATTCCAACTACGTATTGAAGATTATCCTTTCTGTAGTACCACCTCAGAAGCACAGTAACGATGGTATTCTTCTCTCTCAATGATATGGTATCCTTAAAAATGAATAAGTTACTAGTATTTAACACACCAAGAAGAGGAAGTATGCCAGAATTTCACGAACAAAAAAAGGATAAGAAATCTTGTAAAAGATTTCTCCCGAATATCAGCAAAAATCGGTACATAATCAATAATCAGTAATCACGCAGCGTATTCTTCTTCTTGATGGTAATTAATATTTAGACAATTAATAAACTAACAGTAACTTTAAATTAAAACATAATTTTTTTATCCTGCCAAGCTTCTAGTAACAATAAACGTTACATACATTGTTGTGTAAATCTGAAAATTTTAAATTTAAAACGCACAATAGATAAAGCAGTTTTGATAATTCACTTTGTGATAGTAAAGTTTCGTAATTTAGTACAGTTTTAATTGAACTTTTGAGTTGAAAGGATCGTTCCTTAACTGTGCCAGTGCATTTAACACCAGAACATAAGGATTACAAGACAATGAACAGAGGTGAAATGTAAGTTATTCTCTTTTAACTTTGTTCTAATTAATTATAATAGTAATTTAATTAGCATTAAATAATCCTCAAATGTCTCAAAAAAAGGTGTGGGTGTTCTGACTTCAGTTCTGCCACAAAGACAGAAATAGCAAGTCGGAAAGATTGCTTTTTCATAATAGAAGATATCTAAAGGATCATTGTATTAAGGGTGTGCTAAATGTTCTTGAATTGTCTTAAACATCCAACTTAATTTCAATCCATTTTTGGTAGTAAAAATTAAATTTGTTTACATTATTGGGACAATAAAGCACTAGTGACTGATGCTTTTGATGATAATTTTTTTTTCACAGTAGTTTTAATTTTAAGTTAAAACATTATTTTTTTATCCTGCCAAGCTTTTAGTAATAATAAACAATTAACTTTTACAAGAATACAAATAAATATTTTGTCACATAATAATTGCTGTGGTAATCTGAAGTTTAAATTTACAAAGGTACATAGGTACAACAATTGATAAAGTATTTGATGATTCACTCTGTGTCACTTATAGTAAAATTTCGTAATTTGTTTTAGTTTTCATTGAACTTCTGAGTCGAAAGGATCGTTCGTGAAGTGCCAGTGCGTTAAATAACAGAACCTAAGGATTAACAGAAAATGAACAGAGACAGGGATAAAATGGAAAGAAAGCTGTCAGTGGCATTCCCAATAAAAAGAGTGAAAAAAATTTGTAAGTAAGATTTATGATATTTATAACTTTTATCCCGCTAATTATTAAATAAATTAAAAGCGTTTTAATTCTCTATTTTGGATTGTTATAAAAATTAAAAAATATTTTCTATTAGGTAGTGCTTTAAATACGTAGCATTGACATATATTTTTTTAATTCCTTAATTGTAACCTTTTACAACAAATCCCTAAGGATCGAGTCAAAATAATCAGTAATTCGTATGTAGGTAATTAATTCAATTACCTGGTAATTGAGTGGGTCATTCATTAACTCTCTAAAATAGGAAAAAGACTTAGGACTACTTTCATTAAATTAATGTTGACATAAAATACAATTAATTATTAATGTTCAAATCAACCAATAGCACTATTTAATTATTTTTAAGGGTGTATTTGTAAGAAATTTTTGGCAAGTAATATTTTAGAGTTGATTAATTAAGTTAAGTTTTGCGCTAATTTCAAAATAGGCTTTAGGTAAAACTTCTTACTATGTAAAATATCTCTTAACAATTAAGCATTAAACTAATTTAAATTATCATGTAAACACATAGTAATCTGATGTTTGAAATTCTATTCTATTCAACATCCTGTATAATTTGGCGATAAGCATAAGAATAAATTTCGTGAAAGTAAAAAAAATTAAAAACAGATAAGAACATTGAATTTGCGATGATTCACTTTGTGTCTATCATAGTAAACATTTCGTAATTTGTTTCAGATTTCATTCAACTTTTGAACTAGAAAGATCGTTCGTTAAGTGCTCTCTATGCCAGAATAATTCCAAAGACCAATGGGCCTAGGATTACAAGAAAATTAACAACGATTAATGTAAGTACTTGTCGTCTTTTTAAGGATATGTGTAGTATAAGAGAAAGAGCTATTTTGCAAATACACTATTTTAGTAGGCTTATTAGTTAATAAACTTCTTTCTATGTAAAATATCTCATAACAATTAAACATTTAACTAATTTAAATTATTATGTCCATCCACAGTAATCTCATATTTATTTATTCAATTTTTTTTAATAACTTCCCTTAAGTAATTAAATTAATTAATTAATTTAATCGGTTATTGTTACTTCCTTGCTTGTTATTATTAAATTCATCAATTACTTGTTATTGTTAAATAACCTGTAACTTTATAACTATGTCGATTTAGACATATTTTTAAACAATTGGACATCCCTCAATCTAACATTTTTGCTCATTTAATGCGTACTACACGCTCTTAAAGTTACGAATGTTTTTTTAACACCCTGTATATGAACTCTCATAATCGATATTAGCCATAGAATCACTCTCTAAAGTTTTGGACCCTTTTTTTCAATACCCTGTATATTATCTAATACTAATTCATTTAAATATTTACTTCAGTTTACTTTTACGTTTACTTCAGTGACTAATGATTTTGATAATACAGTTTGTGTCGTGACATAATTTCTAATATTTTGTACCGATTAATTTCAGTTTGCATTCAACCTGTGACTTAGAAAATGGTCTTTTAACTGACACTGCCTTTTGGCCCCATAACAAGAGGATTACTAGAAATTTTAATGAACCACGATGAAGTTATCGTAAGTATAACTTTGTAAACCATTACAAGAAAATGCTTGAACAAACTTCTAGGGTATGTTATATCTACTTAAAACTAGGGCTCCCTTATTTTTTAGTTATTTGAGGGCGACCTCTAGCGGATTTTTAAATTAAGATTTAGGGTTACATACACTGGGATAGTTTGCATAATAAGTAATATCATTAAAATGGGTGAAGGGGATTTAAACTATTTACATAATAGGGTTCGGGCTAGGGACTCAGGAAAACTAAAAACGAGTACACTAATTTTAAGTAGAGAACATACCCTCTTAGAATTTTGTTGAGGCATTTTGCTTACACCCTGTAGTTTTAATTAATATATTGTGACAATTAAAAATTAATTTCTTAATTGAAAATAATCATTGCTTAGTAATTAAAACATCTCTCAATTTATTTCAGTTTCTGTTCAATCAATGGTCCCGTAACTGGCAATGCCTTTTGGCCCACATCAACAAGATTACAAGAAAACTTAATGGACCCAGTTGAAGTTATTTTACTTAAGTTTATTTTCTCACAGCGCTTTCGAGATATTTTGAATCAAAATATTTGTGATTATTGGTTAATTAATTGGAAATAATGGAAGTTATTGGGCGATAACTACTAAAATTAAAGTAAGCACCTAATTTTAAGAAGAGAACTCACCCTCCTAGAACTTTATTGAAGCACTTTGCTTACACCTTGTATTTTTAATTAGTTAATCGACACATGCCTATTACATACTAAAACGTTTCTTATTTCAGTTTCCGTTCCAATCTTCGACTTTGAAAGATGGTCTTGTGACTAACAGTGCTTTATTTTGAGAGGATTACAAGAAACTTAATGGACCAAGTTGAAGTTACTTTATCTAAGTTGATTATCTCACAGCGCTTTCAGGATATTTTGAATCAAAATATTTTTAATTATTGGTTAAAAAATTGGAAATAATCATTGGGCGATAACTACTAAAATTAAAGTAAGTACCTAATTTTAAGTAGAGAACTCGCCCTCCTAGAACTTTATTGAAGCACTTTGCTTACACCTTGTATTTTTAATTAGCTAATTTTGCTAATTAAAAATTAATTACTTAATTAAAAATAATCATTAGTTGACTCCTGTATCGACACAATTCCTATTACATACTAAAACGTTTCTTATTTCAGTTTTTCCGTTCAAATCTTCGACTTTGAAAGATGGTCTTGTGACTAATAGTGCTTTATTTTGCCTAACATCGAGAGGATTGCAAGAAAACTTAATGGACCAAGTTGAAGTTACTTTTTCTATGTTTATTAACTGACAGCGCTTTCGAGATATTTTGGCTCCAATTATGTTTAATTATTGGTAATTAAAAGTTAATTAGTTGGAAATAATCATTGGACGAAAATTACTAAAATTTAAGTAAGTTATTTTAATTAATTTTAATATATAGAACCTACTCTAGAAGTTTGTTTGTTTTTTGTTATGCTGAATCCTGCATGTATTTTTATTTAATGTTTATTGCAAATTAAAAATTAATTACTTAATCGAAACATGCCTAAAATACATACTAAAACACGTCTTATTTTAGTTTCCGTTCAATCGTCGACAGTGGGAGTGCCTTTTAGTCCACATCAAGAGGATTTTTAGAAAACTTAATGGACCAAGTTGAAGTTATTTTTAATTAATTGGAAGTAATGATTGAGCTATAACTACGAAACTTTAAGAAGCAAAAGTCCTTTTAACGATTCAGCTTGTGTCCAAAATGGGTACATCAGACTAACATCTCGATTAGTTTCAGATTACATTCCACCTTTGATTCGGAAAGATGCTTATTTTTATCAAGCCGACAGTGTCTTCTGGTTTTGGACCCAACATGAGGATTAATTATTTTTAATTTATTTTGGGTTGTATTTAAGTATAGTAGTAGAAGGGTAGCTACACCTCTCGATTAGTTTTTTTTTAATTAATTTTTTTCAATTTAAATTCATTGCTTGCTTAGGAGGGTAGCTACCCCTATTTACTGGTCATCGCTAGCGAAGACGTAGCAGCTAGGTAAGTTGCTTCCAACAGCTCTTCTCCACGTTAAAGAGAGCGCGAGCGGAAGCAACCTCTAAGACCACTGCGAGTTGTCCTCGAATTGGTCGGAGGTTGTTCCTCTTCCGTAGTCTTTAATGTGGCGATGGGCGTGGTCTCCATGTTGGAATGTGGGTGTGCGTTGGCGCCGGGCGGGGAGGGGTAGGTGGGAGGGGGGTCGGCGGTCCCCTCCCCCCTACCCCTCCCCGCCCGGCGCCAACGCACATGCGCACTCCTACACGGAGTCCACGCGCATGCGCATTAGAGACTAGGGAGGAGGAGCAACAACCGACAATTTCGAGGACAACCCCCAGTGGTGGACGGAGGTGCCACCCCTCGTACTCTCTCGGACAAGGTGCAGGGTTGAAGCGACGCCACCTACCTAGCAGCTACCCGATAAGCAGTCATTACCAGTTTTAATATTAATTAATATTTTGTAATTATTTATTGTTTTAATTATGTATTATGTCTTGTGGGCCACCGCTTGATGAGCCCAACTCCTCAAGCGATGACTCCTCAAGCTTTATTTGTTACAGTTATTTCTTTCCAAATCTAACGAGGGGTGGACTTGTTGCAGCCCATGCCCTGGGCTGCAACCTTTAATCTTTTTTTTAATGGTATAGCTATTTTTACATTTTTTAATTTCTGCTGCATACATCGATTAGGACACAAGACTGAATTGTTAAAGGGACTTTTATGTCTCTTCAATCTCGCTTGGGTGATTTACTAAGCGTTGGCCCGTCAATCAATAATAAATTGTTTACAAATAATTAGTTTTAAATTTGTATAATTAATTAATTAATTACTAGTATATTATTATTATTTTCTTGTGTACATAATTATATTAAATATACGTTTTATAATATACTTTTGTGTATTTTTCATTTTATTAAATAGTAAGTAAACTGATATAAATCTTGACATTTTTTCCCAAAAAACAGCACTCTTGGAGTCCTTAAGACTCTTCTCTCCATACTCTTCTGAATTTTCAATTAACTTTGGATTTTAAAAGCAAAAAGTAAATTTATTGAAGACAAATGAAGTCTTAATACATAATACAATAAAGTCCAGCTGGCTAAATCTGTAATATAAAGAGTTCTTCTGTACTTGTGTGAAATGAGATGACAGAGGCAGAGGAGATTGCTAAATGAGATTAAATAACAGATGAGTATGACAGCTGATATTAAAAGAGAGAGCTACAGAGGGAGAGAGATAGATATAAAGATAGAAAAATAGAGGAAGTTAGAGATAGATAAAGAGATGGATAAAATGAGATAAAAATATAGTTAAATAGAGGGAGATAGAGGTAGATAAACAGACATATACAGAGACTGATGTAATGAGATAAAAACATTGTAAAACAGACGGAGTTAGAGATACATAAACAGACATATACAGTGACATATGAAATGAGCTAAAAACATAGTTAAATAGAGGGAGATAGAGATAGGTAAACAGGCATGTACAGAGATTGATGAAATGAGATAAAAACATAGTAAAATAGAGAGATATAGAGATAGATACAGAGATAATGAGATAGATAAAGAGGCTGATGGAAAGCGGTATAAAAATAGAAAGAAGAGATAGATATAGAGATAAGGAGACAGATAAAGAGACTATAGAAATGAGATATTAAGATAGCAAAATAGACAAAAATTGATATTGAGATAAGAAGACAGATCGAGAGATACAGATAAAGTGTCAAATAAAGAGACAAATAAGGAGAGAGATAAAGAGACAGATAAGGAGAAAGACAAAAATAAAAAATGGCAGGACATAGAGAGAGATATAGAGAGAGTTTTGAAATGAGAGATAAAATGATAAAATGTGATAAAAACAGTAAAATAGAGGGAGTTTAGAGATAGATACAGAGATAAGGAGATAGATACTAATAAATGAGATAAAAACATAGTAAAATAGAGGGAGTTTAGAGATAGATACAGAGATATGGAGATAGATACAGAAACTGATAAAATGTGATAAAAACGTAGTAAAATAGAGGGAGTTTAGAGATAGATACAGAGATAAGGAGATAGATACAGAGATAAGGAGATATATTAAGAGACTGATGAAATAAGAGAAATACATAGTAAAATAGAGGGAGTTAGAGATTGATACAGCGAGAGAGATAAAGAGACAGAAACAGAGATAAAGAGAGAGAAACAGAGATAAAGAGAAAGACAAAGAATGGGAAGAAGATAGAGAGAAAAAGAAGCCCCAGGGAAAAAGTCCAGGGGACGTTTTTTCTCAATCTCTCTATCTTGGTGTCTGTCTCTTTATCTCTGTTTCTCTCGCTTTATCTCTGTTTCTGTCTCTTTATCTCTGTTTCTGTATCTTTATCTCTCTCTCTGTATCTCTGTATCAATTTCTAACTCCCTCTATTTTATTATGTTTTTCTCTTATTTCATCAGTCTCTTAATGTATCTCCTTATCTCTGTATCTATCTCCTTATCTCTGTATCTATCTCTAAACTCCCTCTATTTTACTATGTTTTTCTCTTATTTCATCAGTCTCTTTATCTATCTCCTTATCTCTTTATCTATCTCTAAACTCCCTCTATTTTACTATGTTTTTCTCTTATTTCATCAGTCTCTTTATCTATTTCCTTATCTCTGTATATATCTCCATATCTCTGTATCTATCTCTAACTCCCTCTATTTTACTATGTTTTTATCACATTTTATCTCTCATTTCAACACTCTCCTTATCTCTCTCTATGTCCTGCCATTTTTTATTTTTGTCTTTCTCCTTATCTGTCTCTCACCTTATCTGCTCCTTATCTGTCTCTTTATTTGACACTTTATCTGTATCTCTCTATCTGTCTCCTTATCTCAATATCAATTTTTGTCTATTTTGCTATCTTAATATCTCATTTCTATAGTCTCTTTATCTGTCTCCTTATCTCTATATCTATCTCTTATTTCTATTTTTATACCGCTTTCCATCAGCCTCTTTATCTATCTCATTATCTCTGTATCTATCTCTATATCTCTCTATTTTACTATGTTTTTATCTTATTTCATCAATCTCTGTATATGCCTGTTTACCTATCTCTATCTCCCTCCCTCCCTGTTTTCGTACAAGCGGATGTTGTTTACAACATGAGATGAAACATCAGTTTTTTTTGTGGTCGGTTCACATTTTAGTAAAAAGAATTATTTTAAAATGTACTAATTATCGTCGTAGAAAAAATAGCATTTACGACTCGAGATGAAATCCGTTTTCTTCGTTCGAAAGATTACTTCACTCGCCCCTACGGGGCTCTTGAATTAAATTCTATCTCACGAAAAAAACTGATGTTTCATCTCATGTTGTAAAAAATACTATTTTCTCTCATTTTATCCATCTCCTTATCTATCTCTAACTTCCTCTATTTTTCTATCTTTATATCTATCTCTCTCCCTCTGTAGCTCTCTCTTTTAATATCAGCTGTCATACTCATCTGTTATTTAATCTCATTTAGCATTCTCCTCTGCCTCTGTCATCTCATTTCACACAAGTACAGAAGAACTCTTTATATTACAGATTTAGCCAGCTGGACTTTATTGTATTATGTATTAAGACTTCATTTGTCTTCAATAAATTTACTTTTTGCTTTTAAAATCCAAAGTTAATAGAAAATTCAGAAGAGTATGGAGAGAAGAGTCTTAAGGACTCCAAGAGTGCTGTTTTTTTGGGAAAAAATGTCAAGATTTATATCAGTTTACTTACTATTTATTAAAATGAAAAATACACAAAAGTATATTATAAAACGTATATTTAATATAATTATGTACACAAGAAAATAATAATAATATACTAGTAATTAATTAATTAATTATACAAATTTAAAACTAATTATTTGTAAACAATTTATTATTGATTGACGGGCCAACGCTTAGTAAATCACCCAAGCGAGATTGAAGAGACATAAATGTCCCTTTAACAATTCAGTCTTGTGTCCTAATCGATGTATGCAGCAGAAATTAAAAAATGTAAAAATAGCTATACCATTAAAAAAAGATTAAAGGTTGCAGCCCAGGGCATGGGCTGCAACAAGTCCACCCCTCGTTAGATTTGGAAAGAAATAACTGTAACAAATAAAGCTTGAGGAGTCATCGCTTGAGGAGTTGGGCTCATCAAGCGGTGGCCCACAAGACATAATACATAATTAAAACAATAAATAATTACAAAATATTAATTAATATTAAAACTGGTAATGGCTGCTTATCGGGTAGCTGCTAGGTAGGTGGCGTCGCTTCAACCCTGCACCTTGTCCGAGAGAGTACGAGGGGTGGCACCTCCGTCCACCACTGGGGGTTGTCCTCGAAATTGTCGGTTGTTGCTCCTCCTCCCTAGTCTCTAATGCGCATGCGCGTGGACTCCGTGTAGGAGTGCGCATGTGCGTTGGCGCCGGGCGGGGAGGGGTAGGGGGGAGGGGACCGCCGACCCCCCTCCCACCTACCCCTCCCCGCCCGGCGCCAACGCACACCCACATTCCAACATGGAGACCACGCCCATCGCCACATTAAAGACTACGGAAGAGGAACAACCTCCGACCAATTCGAGGACAACTCGCAGTGGTCTTAGAGGTTGCTTCCCCTCGCGCTCTCTTTAACGTGGAGAAGAGCTGTTGGAAGCAACTTACCTAGCTGCTACGTCTTCGCTAGCGATGACCAGTAAATAGGGGTAGCTACCCTCCTAAGCAAGCAATGAATTTAAATTGAAAAAAATTAATTAAAAAAAAACTAATCGAGAGGTGTAGCTACCCTTCTACTACTATACTTAAATACAACCCAAAATAAATTAAAAATAATTAATCCTCATGTTGGGTCCAAAACCAGAAGACACTGTCGGCTTGATAAAAATAAGCATCTTTCCGAATCAAAGGTGGAATGTAATCTGAAACTAATCGAGATGTTAGTCTGATGTACCCATTTTGGACACAAGCTGAATCGTTAAAAGGACTTTTGCTTCTTAAAGTTTCGTAGTTATCGCTCAATCATTACTTCCAATTTATTAATTTTTAGTAACCAATAATTAAAAATATTTTGATTCAAGATATCCTGAAAGCGCTGTGAGAAAATCAACTTAGATAAAATAACTTCAACTTGGTCCATTAAGTTTTCCAAAAATCCTCTTGATGTGGACTAAAGGGCACTCTCACTGTCGACGCTTCAACGGAAACTAAAATAAGATGTGTTTTAGTATGTATTTTAGGCATGTTTCGATTAAGTAATTAATTTTTAATTTGCAATTAAACATTAAATAAAAATACATGCAGGATTCAGCATAACAAAAAGCAAACAAACTTCTAGAGTATATTCTATAATTAAAATTAATTAAAATAGCTTACTTAAATTTTAGTAATTTTCGTCCAATGATTATTTCCAATTAATTAACTTTTAATAACCAATAATTTAACATAATTGGACCCAAAATATCTCGAAAGCGCTGTCAGTAAATAAACTTAGATAAAGTAACTTCAACTTGGTCCATTAAGTGTTCTTGTAATCGTCTCGATGTTAGGCAAAATAAAGCACTGTTAGTCACAAGACGATCTATCAAAATCGAAGATTTGAACGGAAACTGAAATAAGAAACGTTTTAGTATGTAATAGGCATGAATGTGTCGATACAGGAGTCAACCAATGATTATTTTTAATTAAGTAATTAATTTTTAATTGGCAAAATTTACTAATTAAAAATACAAGATGTAAGCAAAGTGCTTCAATAAAGTTCTAGGAGGGTGAGTTCTCTACTTAAAATTAGGTACTTACTTTAATTTTAGTAGTTATCGCCCAATGATTATTTCCAATTAATTAACCAATAATTACAAATATTTTTATTCAAAATATCTCGAAAGCGCTGTGAGAAAATAAACTTAGGTAAAATAACTTTAACTTGGTCCATTAAGTTTTCGAAAAACCTTTTGATGTGGACCAAAAGACGATAGAACGGAAACTGAAATAAGATATGTTTTAGTATATGTTTCGATTAAGTAATTAATTTTTATTTTTCAATATAAATTAATTAAAAATACACGCAGCATGCAGCATAGCACAAAGCAAACAACTTCTAGGGTGTCTTCTCTATTTAAAATTAATTAAAATTACTTACTTAAATTTTAGCAATTTTCGCCCAAGGATTATTTCGAATTAATTACCTTTTAGTAACTAATAATTAAACATATTTTGATCCAAAATAGCTCGAAAGTAAATAAACTTAGGTAAAATAACTTCAACTTGCTCCATTAAGTTTTCTTGTAATCCTCTCGTTGTTCGGCAAAATGAAGAACTGTTAGTTACAAGACCATCTTTCAAAGTCGAAGATTTGAACGCAAACTGAAATAAGAAACATTTTAGTATGTATTAGGCATAGTCAACCAATGATTATTTTCAATTAAGTAATAAATTTTTAATTTGCAAAATAAATTAAATAAACATACGATTTTTTCACCAAGTTTCACTTTAAATATTTACAAGGAACCAGAAGAAGGAAAGCATTTTCGGGAATATTTATTGCTATTTAGTAAATTAATTTAATTACTTAAGGGAAGTTATCTAAAATTTTGTGAAGAAATAAAGTATCGGAGTAAGTATGGGTACTATGGATTTACATAATTATTTAAATGAGTTAAATGTTTAATTGTTATGAGATATTTTACATAGAAAGAAGTTTATTCCCTAATAAGCCTACTAAATGTATTTGCAAAATAGCTCTTTCTCTTATACTACACATATCCTTAAAAAGACGAAAAGTACTTACATTAATCGTTGTTAATTTTCGTGTAATCCTAGGTCCATTGGTCTTTGGAATTATTCTGGTATAGAGAGCACTTAACGAACGATCTTTCCAGTTCAAAAGTTGAATGAAATCTGAAACAAATTACGAAATGTTTACTATGATAGACACAAAGTGAATCATCGCAAATTCAATGTTCTTATCTATTTTTACATTTTTTAACTTTCACGAAATTTATTCTTATGCTTATCACTACATTATACAGGATGTTGAAGAGAATAGAATTTCAAACATCAGATTACTATGTGTTTACATCATAATTTAAATTAGTTTAATGCTAATTGTTAAGAGATATTTTACATTGTAAGAAGGTTTACCTAAAGACTATTTTGAAATTAGGGCAAAACTCAACTTAATTAATCAACTCTAAAATATTACTTGCCAAAAATTTCTTACAAATACACCCTTAAAAATAATTAAATAGTGCTATTGATTGATTTGAACATTAATAATTAATTGTATTTTATATCAAAATTAATTTAATGAAAGTAGTCCTAAGTCTTTTTCCTATTTTAGAGAGTTAATGAATGACACAATCAATTACCGGGTAATTGAATTAATTACCTACATACGAATTACTGATAATTTTGACTCGATCCTTAGGGATTTGTTGTAAAAGCTTACAATTAAGGAATTAAAAAAAATATGTTAATGGCTACGTATTTAAAGCACTACCTAATAGAAAATATTTTTTAATTTTTATAACAATCCAAAATAGAGAATTAAAACGCTTTTAATTTATTTAATAATTAGCGGGATAAAAGTTATAAATATCATAAATCTTACTTACAAATTTTTTTCTCACTCTTTTTATTGGGAATGCCACTGACAGCTTTCTTTCCATGTTATCCCTGTCTCTGTTCATTTTCTGTTAATCCTTAGGTTCTGTTATTTAACGTACTGGCACTTCACGAACGATCCTTTCGACTCAGAAGTTCAATGAAAACTAAAACAAATTACGAAATTTTACTATAAGTGACACAGAGTGAATTTTATTGGTTGATTTGAACATTAATAATTAATTATATTTTTTATCAAAATTAATTTAATAAAAGTAATCCTAGTCTTTTTCTTATTTTAGAGAGTTAATGAATGACCGACTCAACTACCGGGTAATTGCATTAATTACCTACATACGAATTACTGATTATTTTGACTCGATCCTTATGTTTATGTAAATTAATGGCTACGTATTTAAAGCACTACCTAATTAAAAATAATTCTTAATTTTTATAACAATTCAAAACAGTGAATTAAAACGCTTTAAATTTATTTAATAATTAGTTAGCTAGACAAAAGTTATAAACATCATAAATCTTACTTACAAAAATTTTTCACTCGTTTTATTGGGAATGCAACTGGCAGCTTTCTTTCCACAATTCCAACTCTGGAATTGTTGTCCGTGTCTCTGTTCATTTTCTGTTAATCCCTAGGTTCTGTTGTTAAACGCACTGGAACTTCAAGAACGATCCTTTCGACTCAGAAGTTCAAACGAAACTAAAACAAATTACGAAGTTTTACTATAAATGACACAGTCATCAAATACTTTATCAATTGTTGTGCCTTTGTAAATTTAAACTTCAGATTTACACAACAATTATTATGTAACGAAATATGTACTTTTATACCTGTAAAAGTTAATTATTTATTGTTACTAAAAACTTGGCAGGATAAAAAAATAATGTTCTAATTTAAAATTACTGTTATTTTATTAATTGCCTAAATATTAATTTATTTAATTTTGTTTATAAATAATCTTCAGAAATAAATTAAATAATGCAAATGTAATTTAAATTTCCGCCTAACACGTAGGCCATCCTTTGCTTTGATACTCGCATATTATTGGTTGATATTTCTTTAGTGGTAGGGAATTGGTAGGAGAAAGTTAATATAAGTGCGAGTTTCGCCATAAGTTCAGATTCTTATCAGTAACACAGATCAGCAAATTTTAGAAAAATAAGGGTTACTCTTGTGAAAATCAACTTTCAATTTTCGAATTATTTTTGATTGGAAGTTGTTCTTTACATTAATAGTATTTTTTACAACATGAGATGAAACATACGTTTTTTTCGTGAGATAGAATTTAATTCACAAGCCCCGTAGGGGCGAGTGAATTAATCTTTCGAACGAAAAAAACGGATTTCATCTCGAGTCGTAAATGCTATTTTTTCTACGACGATAATTAGTACATTTTAAAAAAATAATTCTTTTTACTAAAATGTGAACCGACCACAAAAAAACTGGTTTCACCTCATGTTGTAAATAACATCTGCTTGTAATAACACTTTTTCTCACTAGAGACGAAAATGCTATTTTCGTAACGAGTAAGTGATGACGAAATGCTTAGTTTCACATATGGGAGTAGAAAAAATAAGTATTTCTACCAAGTATTAATTAATTTACTTCAATATTATTGGTAGAAATTTAAGTATTGTGATCAATATTTACTTTTAATTAATGCTATGTTATTAATATTATTTTAATAACAAATAATTTTTTATTTTTTATTTTAATACCTAATTAATTAAGTTTCATGTGTAGGTATGTAGTATTTAAGTTATATTTGAAAAATTAGCTATACTTGTAATTATTTAATAATTTATTATAATAAAGGTATAAATTTATTTATGTAATTGTTTTACTGCAATTGAAGGATATTAATTTCTTATAATATAGTTTTTCTGAACCGAGATAATTTATAACACATTTTTTTATAGACATTTGTTACGAAGTTTTTTAATTTTTATACACTTTGATTTTTTTAAACATTTTTTATGAGCTGAGATTTTCATGCATCCTTTATGATTAAAAATTTGTTATATAAATCTCGAAATTTTGGGAAAACGGTCCATAAAATTAGAAATTGTTCCCAATAATAACAAAGGTTACTGTTTTAAATTTTGAGGAACCAACAACCCTAAACTAATTATGCTATCTCTTTAATTTTTCATAACTCAAAATTTTGGGAAGCGGCCTTAAAATTGGCAATTTTGAGGCCGCGGTTGACAATTTTGGCGGTTTATTATCATATTATTACCCAGACATTTTTCTACAAAAATTTTAATCACTTATATAAGTAAGTACCGTAAACTGGGGCTACTTCGACATACTTTTAGGTTGTTTCTATATTTTTCAGGGTAATGCAATTTGAAAAATATAGTTTTTAAATTTTTAATACACCAATGGATACCTTGTCTCCCAAGTAGACACAAAAAAAAATTAATTTTTTTATCACCTATTTTTAAAAAAACATTTCTTTTTGGTGTCGAAGTAGCCCTCATATTGGGGCTATTTCGACACCCCCTTTTTTTGGGTTTAAAGTCGAAGTAACCTTTCCTAGGGGTTACTTCGACACCAAAACAATATATTTTTTTTAATTTTTAAAGCAAAAAAATACAGAAATAAAACTTATTATAATAGTACCTACCACTACTCTATACTATAGCTGCATACTATCACTAACTTATATTTACTTTATCGTGGCGCGGATACAAAAAAATGCAAAAAATTGTTAAGAAATTTTATCTCGAGTTGAATTGCTATCAGGGCATTATCTTTATACGAAAGATAATTCATTTATAAAATTGTTTAATAAATAATAAAAGGCTTCACCATTAATCGAAATACAATATGTCGATTATGTCGAAGTAGCCCCCGACCATGTCGAAGTTACCCTGAATGTCGAAGTAGCCCCAGTTTACGGTACCTACTGGAAGTTTATGTAACGTGCACCACCTCCTGGGGGTTAAGAAATATAAACAAAAGTTATAACACAAATGAAACGCAAAAGATTAATTTATACCATCTTTAATTAATAAAGGAATTTAAATTATTTTTTTACATAAAAGGATATTAATAAATGCAATACATAATATCAAATTATTAATATTAATGTGAGTTATAATTAAAATTATAATCACTAATAAGCTCGGATCAACAAATAACACTAATTTAATGAGCTTATCAATTAACTTGAATTACAAAATAATTGTTGATCAGGATATTTAAATTTTTACCCTTAATATTAAAGTAAATTAATTAATACTTGGTAGAAATACTTATTATAATATAAAGAACAACTTCCAATCAAAAAAAATTCGAAAATTGATTTTCACAAGAGTAACCCTTATTTTTCTAAAATTTGCTGATCTGTGTTACTGATAAGAATCTGAACTTATAGCGAAACTCGGACTTATATTAACTTTCTCCTACCAATTCCCTACCACTAAAGAAATATCAACCAATAATATGCGAGTATTAAAGCAAACGGTTGCCTATGTGTTAGGCGGAAATTTCAATCACATTAGCATTATTTAATTTATTTCTAAGGATTGTTTATAAACAAAATTAAATTAATTAATTATTTAAGCAATTAAAATAACAGTAAGTAATCTGATTTGATCTTTTTAAGTTTAATTTTTCAAACTTATTGTACCTAATGTTTATGTTAAATTAATAGACAACAAAGAAAGAAAAAATCAGTTTTGAACTTTAGGTGCCCCACAATTTATTTTAACGAATAGAAATTAGAACTATAAATATACAAAAAGATGTTGTTTACAAATTTGAGTATGACCAGGAAACTGAATAAATATAAGTATTGTTCTGTACATCATTTCAAAGTTAAAATACAAAAACAGAATTTTGATTAGTGGTTGTTTTCTTACCCTAAAGTTCAATAACCGCTTATGACTAATATTTACAAGAAGTTACATAAGAAAATTAAATAATAATTAAAAGATTCTCTATACCTTAATAATATTTCTGCTATTCCTTGCTTTGCATATTATATCCAATGATAAAACAATACACTACTCACTAAGGTCTTAGGACTACATCTAAACAGTTCGACTTACATAGACAAACTGAGGCTCAAACAGCAAATAATTAGGTAACAATGACTATTGATGTTTCATATTACATTTTGAAATGTTATTTTAGTTTATTTTAAAAGTAAACATGTATTAGTCATCGACAAATAAATTTAACTGTGATATTCACATTTATCCTTAACAAATTTTTCCACTTACAATAAGAAATATTTTTTGTATAATGGAGTAATGCCTATCTTTTTAAAAATTAAATAAAAAAATTACATTCAATTTTCTTGAACTTATTGTAATGTTTGTATTAATATCATTTTACATTTTTAATAATTAATGGTAGCTACTAGTTATTATTTAGTAATAATATCTCACTCCATATCTCACATTAGTAAAAAAACATGGATGAGTGACCTGCTCCAACGAGTTGTTTTCTTGAACAATTCTGTCACAATCTGATATTTAGCTGCCCTGGCAGTTGTTTGTACCTGAAAGCACAAAATTAATTAATTTTCTGATTACTATTTACCAAATTAAACAAACGTTAGCAGATTGACACATACAATGTAGAAGAAATTTAATAACATTTCAATAACACGAATCAAAAATTATAGTATGAATTTGATCAGGATCAAACTCTTATAAAACTATTCAAATATGAAAAATAATTATTAACAAAATAAATTATTAAAAATATACTACTTTTTCTTCTTCTAACAAAGTTGAGGCTTTTGGCCTCTCATCTCCATTTTATTTGTTTTCTAAGTCTTCTACTTAATTATGTTTCTTCAAGCTTATATTTAGCTTCATTCTTTTGCTATTGTTCCATCTTCCATTCCATGTAGGTTGTAGGTGTTCTCTCCAATTAGTTTTTCTTGGAATAGAAATTGCTCTGGCAGTCGTTTGCATCTAAAAGCACAAAATAAATGAATTTTGGAATTACTAAAAGAATTAATCAAATTTGAAATATAATTAAGCTATTATAGTGACTACTGATCAAGCAAATAAAATATACAATAAACTATTAGTTTAGACACTACAGGTAAACAAGTCGAAAGTTAAATTGCAACAATTCCGGTACAGATAGTTGTGACTCGATCAGTTATTATAAGATATAAGCGAGGGGTTATCCACTCTCTGCAGTCAATGTACAAAAATTGAGCTGTCAATGGTAGTCATCTGCAGTCAATGGCAGCCATAGCATATGCAGTCATGGGCAGTCAACTGCAGTCAGTGTACAAATTCAGAACAGTGGTTGACCCCTCGGATATAAGGCAATAGTAAAACTTTATAAACCTGCCAAATCCTTTCTTTTGAATTATAGTTGTACATAATTTATAATAATAATATCATTATCTAAGTGTTCAGTTCTTTTTCACAAGAGTAACCCTTAAATTTCTAAAAGTTGAAGATCAGAGGCGCCGATTATTTTTCAATGGACTGACGAAACTCGGCTTTTTATTAAGTTTTTGAACCACGTGACAACCCACTCTAGCAACTGTACAGCCGGCCATAAACCATAAACGGCGTGTAATGTTGGTTGCTTTTTAAATGTTGTCAGGGGGTGGCTAAAAACTTTTTGGCCGGCTGTACATTCAATTTTATAAAATAGCGGGGTCTGCTAGTGGGTTGCCTACACTATAGGCGTAATATTTACAAAATTCAAAATCAAAATTTAAAATTAATGGATTAAAAATTAAGTTTCTTAAGGACGTTACAAGAACTTATTTACTACATTGAATTGGAGAGTCTTCTATTGAAATAGCAATTCTATAAATTAATTTTTATAGTTCACCGATCCTTGAAGACGATCTGCATACTGCATGTTAGATTCTTCTACATTTTTTCTCCTATAAGAGTAAAGCTAATGTCTTATTTATTACGACGATTCTCCTTTGGTAAATTAATTTTTATAATCATGACTTATGTGCTTATGTCTTCATAACTATGTGTACTGTACTTGAACCATTCATCTAAATTAAACAATCATTAATTAGAAAAGGAATTAAAACATTTTTACAAACTTATAAAAACCCATCAGAAGCAGTATCCTGTCATTGCAAGAAATAATGTGCAGTTTTTCGGCTATGCAAAAGTGTTTCATTAGTGTCTTCATCTTATAGTTTACTTTTATTATCAAGTTCAGTTACATTTATAGATTTTTCTTCTGGTTTAAGTGTAGGGTCCTTTTCTTTTGTGTAGACACCTGGCTTTCTTTCTTTTTGTGGTTACTTATTTTTTAACATCACTGGGAGTTGCAGTTGCTTCTGTAAATATAAAAATAGTTGTTTATTACGGGTTAAGTATAAATTTATAATGAGAAATAAATTATTATTATAATAACGTTACCGATGTAAGTAAATACATCTTAAAATTTTTTATTAAAACCCTAAAATAATTATTAGAATTTATTAAAATTAAGTTGTAAGTAGAAAACAAAGAAATACATTTTCATTAGTAAATTTAAAAATTTACAGTTAATTTTGTATAATACCTAATAACAAACAGAATTGGAAATTATTATAATTTTGAAAAATATACAGTGTTCCATTTAAATTAAGAAAGTTATTTCCTTTTCTGGTTAAACCGGAACTCAAAATAAAACGTGTTTAGTATTGTGTAACAGCTACTTGTACGAGCACTCAATATCTTTAAAAATATAAGGGTGTTTCTAAAAATTATTGATTTTTGTAATTTCCGGTTTAACTGGAAGCGATTTGTTAACTGAAAATAGTGTCAAATTTTAGATATTCATGAGATTGATACATTTATGAATTTTCAAGTTTTTATTTTTATTACAAAAGAAATGACAGACTTTTAAAAAATCATAACTCCGGTCCTGCTCCATACCAGTGATTTAAAATGCGGCGTTCCATAAAGAATTATGTTCTCTGCAACATATCCAAAAATGAAAAAAACGGTCTGACCCATTATAAGAAAATCAATATCAAAATGTTGACCTATTTTGGTATTTAAAGGTAATGTCCTATATTTTGGTTGTAATTTTATAAAATCGGTTCAGCAGTGTTTGCTTCAGAGCTGTTACATCTATCCATACATACAGAACGAGAAAAGTTTCTATATTTTTGGGATCAAGGGTACTTAAAACATTAAATTTAAAAAAAAGTTTTTCTCGGTTACTAACTTTTTCCAAGTACTACAGTATGAAAAAGTTAAAATGTTTCAATCAGCATCACATCTGCCAATGCCCAACATGAATTTAATTCCAGAAAACAAAAAATGATGAGATATGGTTTGCACTTCAGCTGAAAAACACTCTCCAGGACAAGAAATTGTTAGAAAATTTATTAAGCTCAAAATCTAAATTTTTAAATTACAAATACCCAATGAGAAATGACAAACAAATAAGTAATAAAACACCATTTGATGATAGTTATGAAAACAATTTATTCATAATATCGGTTGTATAATTTGCATTAGTATAAAACGTACTGCAGTCAAAATGTTCGCATCAATCCGATAACAAGATAATGAAAATAAATATTCAAAGATTTAAATTATTGTTTCTTTAAAAAGAATGGTTCCACAATTTTATTGTAAATTTAAAGTTCATATATCTTAAAATAAATAAACAATAATCATATACAATGAATGTGAAAAAAATGCTAATAAAATTATAATTAAAATTTTTCTTCATCCAAGCCATGTTTGAAGAACATCATGACGGGTACTTGAGCTCCATCAATATCACGGTATTCTAACAAACCAACCATACCTTCAATTTCCATAGATTCGCCAGTAAAGAACTGTAATTCTTTAAACCTTCCTAAGATATCTTTCATTACTTTGTTCATATTGGTTTTGAAAATGTCGACTTGATCGGGGGCAGTTTCTTGAAGTTTAGCCACTAATCTACAAACAAATATATATTAATTTAAAAACTAAAAACAGAATATAATGTATGGCATTTCAATTGAAAATAATAAAATCAAAAGTTCAGGTATGAATTATCATTTTTTAATTTAGGCACAATTGCTCCGAATAATTTATATAAACTACTCAGTATTATCTTGGGCCAGTTAGTAACAAAAAATTAACTTACTTTTTCATATAGTCCTTAAGGTAAGCGGTATATCCTTTCTTATCACCGAAAGCATATGTTTCGCATAATCTATGGTTTAAAATAATATCCACACCAGATTCCACTGAAGAATCGCAACCCTCGTCGGCCTCTTCTGCAGATGGATTAAAACCAGCGATTTCGATATCACCCTGTTTACGCTGAACATGTTTGCCATAAACTTCGTAAAGGACATCGTCGACTAGCTTAAGTTTGTAGGAATCGGAAAACATTTCATCACCTGTTGAGTAAGTGAGGTTAGAAAGAAAAATGTATACATCTTTAATAACTTAAAATAGTAACAATATTGGTGTTTCAATGACCTTGCCAATTAGAAAATGTCGTGTATGTAAAGGTCAATTAACCGCCATAGATTTTTAATAGAAAAATTTATTCTTAAAATTGTAACACCAATATTGCAAAAATTGAATAGAAAAATAATAAACGTATCAAACTTACCGGTAAAAATATCTTTGTAGATACGCATTTTGGAAGATGGATTGGATATTTTTTGCTAACACAAATTAACACAACCACTCGTTTCGAGGGCACGTAAAAGAAGGACGAATCGGCGCAAGTGCACGTATCGGAAACCCCTAGAAAATAAACTATGATTCTTCGGACTTGAAATTTATAGTAACTTTTGAGTTTACATTGGCAACAATTTTTCTTGCAACCAATCAGGTAATTCAAAAGAAACCTTCAATTTTCAATTTAAAAATAATTAAAAGGGTAGGATGATGGGCTTTCTGGTTTTATATTCTAAGAACTGGTTTGATGGTTAACTTTAACGATTTTTTTAAATACAATTGAAACTACCTGAGCTTTAAAAATTACCTAAAATATACCTATTTCAAAAATGAGTGGTTTCTAAAACTTAAAATTGCAATTACCTCATAAGTAATTTAAACACATTAAAATGATATTTTAATGAATATGCAAATCACAGCTTTATTTAATTTATCTATTGTTTGAATATTAATATTTCAAACTTGTCAAATTTTTGACATAACATTTACATTCAGTAATATAACCAATATAACTAAATCCAAAATGTAATTTTATGTTGGCCACAATGATAAGTTTCACAAAAATCCAAACAGTCGAAGCCGAAAGATTGAGGTTATATTCAAAACACGTTGTTTAAACGAAATCGAGTGATAGTTTTACTTTTGAATTTAAAAAAGAAAATTTTCGTAATTATGGCTTCTGATTTAGAAAATAAAATTATTAAACAAATGGAATATTATTTTGGTGATTATAATTTACCAAAAGATAAATTTTTAAAAGAACAAACTAGCTTGAATGATGGATGGGTTGATATATCTGTTTTATTAACTTTTCCACGTCTTTCAAGTTTATCAAGCGATAGTGAAGTTATTGCAAAAGCTGTACAAAAATCTGAAAACAAATTAGTTGTCGTGAGCGAAGACTGCAAGAAAGTTAGGCGTAATCCCGATAATCCGTTACCAGAGCTAACGGACGAACGTAAAAAAGAAATTATAGCTCGTACAGGTAATTTATCACATTTTTTTTAAATAACAAAAGTTCTATATAACTTTATTTTTAGCTTACGCAAAAGGTTTTCCAAAAGACGAATCTCTAGACAACATAATATTGTTTTTAAAAGAGCATGGTTCTGTTGAATCGTGTTTTAAACGCAGTTATGTAGATAAAGCTACAAAAGAACAAATATTTAAAGGTTCTTGTTTTATCGTTTTTAAAAACTTGGACGACTGCAAAAAGTTTGTTGAAGCTGAGAGTATTAAATATAATGACCAAGAATTAATTCGTAAATTTCAATCAAAATACATAGAAGAGAAGAAAGAAGAATTCCACTCACGTAAGGACGATAGAAAGAAGAAGAAAGATGCGACTGAATTGCCTAAAATAACATTTCCTAAAGGTGCAATTTTACAATTCACCGGTGTTGGAGATGATCAACAACTTACACGCGAAGAAATCAAAGCTAAACTCAAAGAACTTACCGACTTGGAACCGGCATTTATCGACTATTCAAAAAATGACAAAGACGGTTATGTTAGAATGGGCGAAGAAGATGGTGCCAAAGTAGTTTTGGATAAAGTCACAGAAGGTGTTTTGGAAATTGGCGAGGTGAAGCTGAATTTGAAAGTTTTAGAAGGTGACGAAGAAGAGCAGTACTTTAATAAAACTTTGGAAATCATGGGTAAACGACGACAAAATCAGAAACAAAACAGACGAAATTTTAAACGTAAAGGCGGTGATTTCGACAAACCAAAGAGTAAAAGAATGAGGCAATAAATTGTGTTTGTCTATTAAGTTTTTTACTCGAGTTGTTTTTTAATTTTAATTTCAGGTTACCTTGTTCGCTTTTTTTTGTAATTCAGTATTTTTGTTTTTGATTGAAATTGTTCTTTTTTTATACAAATGTAAGTTTGTAAAATAATTCGACTTTGTTTTGTAAGATGATATTCTGTAGATATAATTATATCGATAGTTATGGTTCCAAAAATATAATAAAGGCTCATAGTTTCGAAATATATTTCTCTTGATTTTTATTTCAATAATCCATTGCTCAATTTGATAGCTGTAACTTCTGTAACCTAACTAAGGGTGATTTACTGAAAATTAAATCTTGCATATTTATGTAAGCTTTCTTGCTGTAGCACAAGTTTTTATATTGACTAGAACAATTTGTCGAAACACTCGGAACAAAAGTCCCTGACTACCATAAGTATCTTGAAAAGGGTCATTTTATGGAAAAAATAGGAATGCGCGTACTTACAGCTCTTGAAACTCAAAAACATTTATTACTTGTAGTGAAGAACTATTATATTGATTCTAGTGAGGGGTCAGCCGCTATTCTGAATTTCTACACAGACTGCTACTGCTGATGATTCCCATTGACTGCTTAATTTTGCACATTAACTACTGAGTGTGGATGACCCTCGGATTATACCCACACACTCAAGATGATTTTCCGGAACTTAACAATTATTTTTACTATAGAGGAAGGATAGATGGTTACTCTTCGTTTTTACTAATGAACTGAACTTTTTAATTTATTAGGTACCCAAAACGGCGCATTTAAAGGTAATGCAAGACTTTTTTTAAGGTTGTCGATTTTGTGTGACGTTACCACGCGCATTATGAGACTTCTGATGCGCTGTTCCTGTTGGAGCTAACTATTTTAATTATTTAAAACTTGATTTTGAATAATTGTAATTTGACATTCAAATCAACTTTGATACCTTAACAACTTTTTTATTAGAACAGGAATTAGAATCATCGATATGGCAAAAACAACAAGGCTGTTTACATTTTAATTATAATTATTGTTGGTGGGATTTACAATCTCTAGAAGACGTATAATGTTTATTACGAGAGTGAAAGTTTTAGTATATTCCGGTATAAAGTTAAAATGAAGGTAAAAGTAAAATTTGCTAATGTTTAAAGAAATGCAATAACTGTCGATAAAAATGTATCAATTTAAAGAAAAATGTGATTACAAGTATCAAAAGTTAAAAAATAAAGAAGACACCATGCCACTTTTTGTGGATGCTCATCTTCGAAAACAAGTAGGTGTATTATTATTTTTTGAAATCGTTATAATTTGATGATGCGGTAAAGTTAACTATTTTCCTCATGCATAACAAGTCAGAAATACATTTCTGGTTAATTATAAGTACCTACATAAATATTAAAATGTTTGTTTTAATTTCTGAAAAACGTCAATACAAAAATGTATCGCAAATTAAAAATAAGTGTACTATAATATGTTTCATATTAAGAAAATTAGAGACTCAACGCTTATAGATTTAAAAATGGATCCTACGAAAACCATAATAAGAACAACTCTGAAAAACTTAAAATCGCTTTCCTGAAAAAGTTGCATGAGCAACTTAAACTTGTAAGCAGAGTTTATTTTTGAAATAGTAGTTTACTTTTTCGAAATTAACGAGGAGGCAATAATAAAATAGTGTTTTTTAAAATAAAATCTCAAAATTTAAAAAGCAAATACACCATAAACCACTACATGAAGTCAAACATCCTTGAAGATAATTTGAAAAGGCCACCCCGTTGATCTCAAACTAAATAATTATAGGAGAAGCTATTGAATACGAATACCATAATACCTACCGACCCGTAAGTGTCCGATTTAATTTAAAAACCAAATTATTCACTCTTTTTAGTAACCGTCCCACCCCATTTATTGTTTATTTTTGTATTTATTGTTGTAACAATAAAAAACCATTAAAACGGACTTTCAAAATAAAACTTTGTACTGACAATCGTCCACGAGAATTGACTTTTAAAAAGTTCGTAATTCCTCGTAATTAAAATATTAAAAAGAAAAATTTACCTGGATCGAAGCTCAAAAATTGAGACCTTGTGTCAAATTTTGCTTGTTCGCCTAATTTCATCTATTATACCAACGTCAATCTATGTTCCAATGTTTGGATATGGTCCGTCTGATGGTTCCTGTAAAAAAATATTTAATAAAAAAATTGCTTATTAATGATTTTTAAGATTATTGCTCCCCTAGACGGCTAACGTATGAGCAGTAGCGTATTTTTCTATAACCCCGTAAAGTACGGACTTGTAAGGCAAAATATTTGGAGGTGGAAAAAATAACTATTTTGTAGACAAAGTCTTGGCTGTAAATAAAAAAATTAAGTCGTGCGGAGTTCAATAAGGGCTAAAGATAAGGCCGAAGAAAAGGAAAAGCTGATATGAAAATAGAAAATTATACAGATATTGTTCTGACTTCACCGCTACAACAAAAATCAATTGCTACTTCATCGTGGTCCTGTACTGTAGAGCAAGTTAAAGTGAAACTGATATTGAGCGCATTCCGACTATAGACAGTTCTCAACAACTGACTGATCGCTCATACTCTATTTCTGTATATTTCAGCACGGAGACAGAGTCAGGTATAAGCCATGAATCAGCTGCTGGGAACTGTGGGAATGCACTCATTGGATTTGGAGAACATTTGCTATATTGGTACTCGAGCATTAGTGCCGTGCTATCAATCTTGCAAAAAGATCTTTAGTTAATATCTATTCGTATTAGTCAGTGGTTGCGGTTTCTACTGATTATTACGTTATTACTAATGTAGACTAGAAAAATCGGGGTGATCGTATTCAGGCTCACCTTTTGGGAAAAAGCTATTTAAGTGCTAGCGAATACGAAAATCTGGTTGGCTTCCAAACGCACTGGCTTAAGACCTCAGGATCCTTCAATGAAATTCTTAAAGAAGGAAAAAAGTAAGAAATAGGACAGCATTCGGGATGCAACTTTGACATTTTTTCATTCTTATAAAAAGAATTGACAAAAAAATGGCTACTCTTCTAGAATGGCTCTGAGTGCGTGGGAGCTTCATTAGAATTAACATCTTTTTGCTATACACACCCGCACACGAACTTTTAAATCATAAACAGTATTTGGGTTCCCCACTGGCAAAGTTACTCCTTTTTACATAAAAAGTAAGATTTTACTTTGGCGTCCCTCTCAGGTGGGTTTCCCGATCTCCTCACCAATTAGAAGTTTATTATTAACAGCCCTGAGGCCTTAAGCTAGTGCTTTTGGAAGCCAACCAAATTTTCGTTTTCGCTGGCAATTTAGAAACCAAAAGCTCGTAACAACAGATAGGGAAGCAACCAGTTATGCCCTTCGGCCGACTGTTTTGCTTATACGTCACAGCGTACGAGGATGATAATTGATAATGGTACAGCAAAACAGATTCCTGATGGAGAGCGGTAGAGGGTGCGCAGATGATTAAATTTGTATTCAACCCCAGACTAGCGCAGTTTTACAAAAATAAACCCCCATTATAAATTAAGCAGTACCCCACGCGATTGTAAAATTATTTGTTATATTGTTATTGCATTGGATGACTGCTTATTAGACATTATATTCTAGCACGATTGTATTCATCCAAGAGCCAATAGTCCGGTGACAAGTTTTATCAATTTTGCTTTTAAATTGGCCCAACATGAAAAAATCGAACGGTGCCAAATTAGGATCCTCGCTGGTCAATTTAGAGTAGCACTTACCATAGCGACTAATCTAGGGATTTTTATAATTGCCATAATTTCTCCAAACTTGATTTAAGCAACCATCGAGTTACACCGGACTTCGTTGATTTCATCTAATGAAGGGAAAAGATTAAAATACATCTTCCAATTTTCTGAAGATTTTGTGGCACAATATTGTGGCTAAAATGTTTGCTCAAATATTTTGTTCTAAACGAACATTTTCTTTAGTCCAATATCTCGAGTTATGTATAGTTTATTACTTGAGCCATGACAGATTCGACTTTTAAATCCTTGTTACCCTGTTAGCAACCCGCTGGATTGGGTTGTAGTAAAATCGTTGAGCAAAATGCCATGAAGATATTATAATTATAATAACAATTTTCAGGTATTCATACCTCTTCATCTTACCTTTGCAAAATACATCAAAATATTTAAATTTTATATTTTTTAATTTCTTTTACAGTAAAAATTAAAAGGGTTTCTACGAGGGGGTTTTCACTCTCGGCAGTCAATGTACAAAAATTGAGCAGTCAACGGTAGTCATCGGTACCTCGTCTGTGTACAAATTCAGAACAGTGCTCCCGTGCAAAGGAAAAACCTATTATCCGTTCACTGTTTATATGCGCTAAGGTTGGCCATGTTAGGATGACAGATTCCACCCGGTATAAATTAGAAAAAAATCAGTTAGGTGAAGTATTGTAGAGTAGCGGCTTTTATTCAATTGTGTTAAGCTTAATTCTCAGCTATCCGAAACCGTCGTATACGACAATACGAAAGTTTTCCTATTGGTGGAATTTCAAAATTTTTCGAATATCCACCAATAGGAAAACTTTCGTATCGTCGTATACGACGGTTTCGGATAGCTGAGAATTAAGCTTTAATAGTTGGTCTGTCATCTTTTTGGTACTGTCAAGAGCTGTCAATCAACTTAATAGGGACTTTTTATTTTGGCAAAGGCAAACTAAAAAACAAAAGTTCATGGCCAACCATAGCGCAAATAAATAGTGAACGGATTATAGTAAGTCACTTTCTTTTGCAAATTGAGATTATTATGTATATTGAAACTACTAGATTTTTTCTTTGCATAGCTCTTTGATTGGCATTAATATTACAACAAATAAACCTTCTACAGGCAATTGAATTACGTAGCAAGTACTAAGAGCTCACGTTTTATAAACTTAAATTCGCTCTCTAGTAAAACTCTAAAATGTGACTTACTAGGTTTTTAAAAGCTAATTTCGTGTTACGATAGTGTACGAACTGTAGTAGAGGTAGATTGTTTAGAGAATTTTTGGGCTAAGCCACTACTATCTTGCGTAGTACAGATGGAGAAAACGAGCACTCTCTCTCTCTTGCTAAAATTGATGCGACCATATGGGCACGGTCACATATTCGTTATAGCGCATTGGTTCCGCCCAAAAAAAATTCTCTACAAAAATCCACCTCTACCTACACATGTCATCAGAACATCAATCTCATTATTTATGCATTCTTCAGTAAAACAATAATAGAAAAAGAGAAGTTTCGGTCATTGTCATTGTTAACTCTTCCTCCCAAAACACTACTCCAGCATTAAATGGTAGCAACAGCAACTCTAGGTGACAATGAATTCTATAGGGATGGTTTTTCAAAATTAAACAGACTGTATTGAATTTTGAAGCAATCGATCTGACGTTAAATTTTTGATTCACATATTTGAAATCATCGTTATAATTATTTCTTCTATAGTTTTTTTGATAGTTTTATAGCATTTTTCATGCTAACAGAAGTATAACTACCTTGAAAAGACTTTACATGATGGTCTTTGACATCTTCTTCTAGTTCTTATCCGACTTTTTTTCGATATTATGGCTAATATTGTGAGTTTGGGACTTGCATTATAGATCTGTGATCAGGTACTATAATAAGTCCACGATGTACCCAAGGTCAAAAAGCGTGTAAGTTAGACCAGCAGACCTATAGGTAGACGTAGAGAATACATTTCTTAGAGAACACCTAGACGTACAGTCAGCCTCACAATTAATGGCCACCCTGGCTATACGTTTAGCACGAATTGGGATGCAACCATCATAACACCCCCTACTTAAATTGAGGGGTAACTTTATTTTGCCAACAAGTAGTAAATCAACAACCTCCCCTTCTGTCCTTTTGTCGTTGTTGGCTAATAACCACCCTGGCGTATAGCCAGGGTGGCCAATAATTTTGAGGTTGACTGTACTCAATGCGCTACAACGAAAATATGACCGACCGAGCATAAAGTTATATCAATTTCAGTGAAATAGAAAGTGAGAGAGAGTACTCTCTTCCTCCATCTGTACTATGTAAGATATTAACTCCGCCCAGATAATCCCTAAAAAATCTACCTCTACATCTAATGAAGTACAGGTATTAACCTATTTTAGCAGGGAACTGCTCTAACTAAATTTATCAATTTAGTGCGGGGTTGATCAAAAACTAAACGAGTCCGCAGGTAGATATAATATACGTTTCTTTCGCAAAAGCATTAAGAATGGCAGATCTGTCGAAAATGGATATATCTACACAAACTTTATATACCAACGAAATATAGAGACCTCAAAAGCTCAATTTATTTTAACTAGAATATAAAAGAATAAATTAAAGTCCACTTCCATGGACCTTATGGCACCTAGGGTACACAAAATCTTCTGCAATTTCCTTATTGTTTTAGTTATTGCAAAAGATAATGTTTTATGTACCGACCGGTATACCGACTGATATGACTTTAGAAGTACTCCGCGTTAAAGAGTAGAGTAGTCTCAACGAAAGATGAGTACACCGCGTGACCAAATCTTCGCGGAGCGTGGCTTCAGAGCTCAGTGGCGAAGCTAATTATTTCTTCTTTAAAAAAATTATTTTTAAAAGTTGTCACAATTCTAAATAATTACTTAATTTAAATTTTTGTTAAAAGTACTAAAAATAATTAATAACAGGTTCAATACTTTGAGAATGAGATCTTCCCATTACTCAAATGCTTGTAATTTCGAGTGTTCAAAAGTCAATCAGTGTAAGTCATTTTATTATGAAATTGACTTTACATGGTTCATCCTCTCTTTCGTTAAAACTTTCAGTTGACAAAGCAGGAAAGTCTAAAGTCACTATTGTTACTCGTATATCAGCTCTTGTTGTATAGTTACAAGCATTGGTATTTTTTTACAACTCATTAGTAAAACACTCAATTATCTCAATTTTTGTTACTATTTGATTATTGACTTACACTGGTTCTTCTGGACTTCTGAGCACTCCAATATTATTTTGCTTCGACAAAAGTAATACGTTCATTTCTAAGGAACGATAATACAAAACTACTGCGCAACTTTAACGGTAATCACGTGATGTACTAATCTTTCCTTGGGACTACCCTAGCCACTATACCACTGAAGATTCAAACATATTAATATGTAAATCAAGGAATGTGGTATAAATTTCGCCATTCACAAAAAGAATGAATTAATTTTTTATAACTCTCTAATTGAACACTACATCATCTGAATTGTTATAACTTCTTTATATTTATCGTAATTTTACTAAATTATTTTTCTACCTATTTAATTTAAATTTAATACCTACTGCAATATTTAATTAAAAATTATTTTTCGAGGTAAACGGGTTCACTTACCGAATAATATTTTACTTGCTTTCTCGTAGCTACCTATTAGTCTCTTATAATATTTCTTATCTAAAGAGCAAGTTTAGTTGATTAGTTGACTTACATTGTTACGTGGTCTTGTGTTAAAAAAGAGAAAAAATAGGTAATAGATTTTTGGTGTCAGTGATTTAAAAAAAAGTTACAAGTGAAGGAGTGCAATTTGGACTTGTTTAGATTAAATTTGAACCATTCCCGTAAGTTACATATTAATAATAATTATACATTAATACATTAATTAGTAGTAACCAGAACTTCTTAATTATTATACGCTAAAGTGAGTTTTTTTCCGTGACAAAAAACGTAAGAAAATAGAAAGTCAATGGAAAGAATCTCTAATCACGATTATCAAAACCGAAAGTGTTTAAAAGAAGAAGATCCAAAAAAGTAATACAAATTATAGAAAAATAAGTAAAATACATAACATAATGTATAGTTAATATACCAATAAATGAAAAAATAATTTTAATAATGGTGAAATTGTTAAGCACATTTAAATTAAATATGTTAAGGTCGCCCTATTTCAACAATTCACCGGATACGAATTTATTAATAATTTATAAGACTGTAAATATTAAAAAAAACGATACTTATGCTTATGAAATTAGACTGTCTACCTGTCTTTCGGAATTCATTAAATGAGAAAAAATTTTAAAAACGTCGGTTAGCCTTATTTAAAAGAATTATCTCGACAAATTGGTTTAGGTCTTAATAAAATTATTCGAGGCGAGCAACTGTCCCATTTATATTTCTCAATGAAAAATGTAACAGTACTTTATAATTTGTAAGGTGAAAACGAACCCAGCAGAGTGCTAATAGGTTAATAAGGATGTAAAATCTCATTTTGTCTTCCCATAGAGTGAACGAACTATATTATGTATAGCAGGACCAGTGAAAGAAAAGCTAGAGAGAAAGGGAGGGAAATTATTTTCTTACGTTACGAAAACCATAGTCAATCGTGGGTGAATCAATTATTTAATTATAGTAACACATTATTTAAATGTTTAACAAAGTTAAAAGTTCCCCGACGTTCTGCAAACTAGAAATTTTTCTTGTTTACAATGACAAATGAGAATACAAGTGCACTAAAGTACTTAAAGAAAAAAATTAACTTGAGAAACTATATAACCTTTGCAAATTTCAAGGTGTTAACTTTATCGCTAAATGCTAATTGGAGCAGACGTGTTTACAGCCAGTACTGTAACGCTCTTGATTAACTAATTTCACCATTAAATTTAATATGGAACTTTTGATTTGTGCTTCTAATTAATAATCCATTCTGATTGGACACGAACAGATCAAATTGGGCAGATCAAATTAATTTTCATTCGACATGAAAATTTTATAGTAGGTACCTTGGAGTGCAATGAAACTCAACGTGGCAATCAAAATAATCAAAGAGGTACTATTGCTGTAATTACATGAAATATTTCATAAAAACACATTTGCAGAGGACAAATTATTTTCTAAAGGTGGACTTAATTTCCCAAAAGTATTGACAGTTCATCAAAAGCATCAACGAAGAGAATGAGAATATCTCAAGCTGTTGTAAAAAGTGCCACCGAGTTTCCAAATCTGAAAAATACCATTAAGACTGGCATTTATTAGAAAAGAAACTCACTTTTTCGATAGAAAGAGAAGAAAAATAAGCACGCTATCATGACAATACCGACGTGCTGATTTTATTACTTTAAGCATTATCAATTTTTTCCTTCTTTTCAAGCCCCGTTTCGAAGCATAATGCCCCAAAAATTGAAGTTCAAGCTTTACCGTTAACATATTTTTTAAATTTTTGCAATAGAGTCCCTAATTGTAAAGATCGTAGGGAATAAAAATGTGTCTAAACCCCATTTATTTCTAATGGCATAAATAAAAAATGTGTCTAAACCCAATTTATTTCTAATGGCATAAATGACGCCCTTAAATTCTCGTCCTTATTAAACGAGACCATGAGATATTTAATATTTAGAAAGGTTCGAAATCGAAAGAGGAGAGAACCATAAAATTTTATGGAAGTGCTTTACATATTTACTCACGTGTGTCACAAGTTCAAGGCGCTCCCTAAAAATGGTTTGAAATCTATAAAACCTTCAATTATTTCTGAGACATTCTAATTCGATTTATCAAATGCCTTAAGGCTCTACAAGTTCAAGATGCTATAGTTTTATTTTTTTGATTTATGGACTAAATATAGGAAAAATGGCCTTGATTAGTTCAGTAAACATATTCGCACTTAGAAACGCCCCAAAAGAATGTTGTTAAACAAAGATTAAATTGTAAATATTGAAGACGACGTAATTATTGTAAAAAAACAACCGCTGGTAGGTATAGTTCGCGTCACTTAACTTGGCGAGAACTTCAAATACGTTATGGTATTCTAAGCCCCTTTCCGAAGCTCGAATTTTAACCATATGCAGTAGAAGTGATGTATCCTGTAAGTACTTCAAAGAAAAGTTTAAACAAATTTTTAATAATTTATTCTTCCCGAAAAACTAACTTCAAGGTGCAAATGAATCTCCACGTCAGGTGACGCATACTATACCTACCTACTTTAAAATTAAAAATTTTCAGGATTAAAAAATTTATTAAAGTAGTTAATTGAGGAGTGAGCATCCATGATTACCGTACACTACACAATCGAACGGCCGATATTCCAAGATTGCGTAAATTGGAAAATTTGGGTCGCCCAAATGAATTAGTTAGGAAAAGTGACGATGATTCAAAATTAAAACTTTTTTATCCCTTCAATCGGTGCATCGAAATTGGCGACAGAGGCATTTATTGAGAGGCACCAATATGACATGCTTAGTAATTCTGATTCACACTACATATACCGTACTGTACTTAAGTTCTGAAAGAAGCTAAAGGAAACTGATCCGACATTTGGAGTGTCTATCCATGATCATTCGATCATTCTATTTAAAAATAGTACTAATAATTTACTAAAATGAGACTGAAATGTAAATGTAAATTGAAACAACCTTTTTACAACTAATAAAATTTTCGATATAAGGTAAAAAAACACTAAACAACGTAAACAACGGTTCCACTACACGGGCGATTGCTTCATCGACACATCAAAATGATTTAGATAAATATCTGAAAAGCCTTGACAAAAGGAAATTGTAAAAAGTTTCACTGACTATTGACATATATTTTTTATCAAATGATGTTAGTCTAGATGTTAGTTAGGTTTGAAAAATTTCAATCAATCCCGAACTTAAATCCCGAACACACTTAAATCGGCAATGTTGTTACTATAGGTGCTTTCCATTTGTTGAAAAGTACAGCTCCGAACAGTTCCTACAGTACCTGCTGAATATTTTGGTGTTCCATTTGAATTGGTACGACTAGTTTATATTATACTATGACTACTTTTGTATATTGAGACATATAAAATTCCAATAAAATTGCATTATACAAGTTCCATAATAATAAATAAAATTATAAAATATGTCATACCCTAGAATGAGAGATTCTCTATAACATGATTTAAACGCGGATTTAATTGAACTAATATTAAGGCCGTAAATGTCTAAAAATCTATCTCTTAAACTATAATGATTATGACTTTTATATTTTACAAATATTAAGTACAGCTCTAGTTAACATTCCTCACATCATCAATTTATGAAAATAAATTTTTATAAGCCAGAAAAAATTGATTAAGTTCTACAATTTCTGCGAGTATCTTCCGTCCTTAAGACTCGACGTCAGGCGACAAGTTGATTTTTCAGGTGAAGTGGAGGCAGACGGGCATATAGTTTGGAGGCTGGACTTATTTTGCAACGTGCTCTCCTACGAGTCTCCCACCACTTATTCTATCTATCTAAAAATTTTTATAATTAGGTTTGTTTGTATTTATATCCCCGTTTGTTTTCATACGATATCTGATGTAACCGATACTTTATTTAATAAAATTTAAAAGAATTATTTAAAAACGAGTAAACTTCCGTATCGTATACGGAATTATTATTATAATTAATGATTATTGTTCTAGGAATTCAAAAATGTAAGACAACTTTGCGGGGTGCAGAAATTTCAAAGGGAGGTCTTTGATTTGATTTTTCACTTGCAATTTATTGTTGTAGAAGACAATTAGGTATACAGGGTGTCTCACTTGAGCTGTCTCACCATGGGTAACTCGCTTATTTGAAGAGATAGAAAGGGGGTTAAATGGGGATAAAGTTGCTAAATATAGTTACTAACAATAATCTGCTACGAAAATTAGCCTACTTTTCTTATCTTCGCAATTATTTAAAAAAAACTGAAATTTGCCAATTTAGTTTTTGGTCTATAACTTTCTTATTTTTCGAAATATTAAAAATCTGAAAGCACATTCTTTAACACTTAGAGTACCAGCAGGGTCCATCGGACCCGAATCGCACTTTCAATTCAGTTTTTCTCATTCAAATTTGAAAATTATGAGTTGTTCTTTTGTGACTTTTTCTAACTTCCTATTTTGAATAACTATTTCTAATTTTTTTCATTTAATCAACTCCCTTCCCTATGTAATAAAAAAAGCAGCGCCGCGTACCAGCAGGGTCCGACGGACCCGTACATATAAATGGATTATATTTAATGGAATTGCCGTTATTTTTTTGAATATTTTGGACAAATCCGTACATTTCGGGGCTGCTGAATCGATCTGTGACCATACTGAATTCGTTTGAGCACCCCTTGGGTGCAAAACCCTTATTTTCCTCATCGGCGTTGTAAAAATCCTCTTCTAAAAGGGGTCGAGTAAAATGATAGTGCCCCTTTGGTTAATGAAATGAAACTTGGTAGATAGTTTACTGGAACCATATTCTGTACGAAGAGATAAAAAAATATTGATAAACAATGCCCTACTGGCATGATTTCAAAATTTTTGAAAGATTGTTTTTAACAGCACTATAGAGACAAAAATGGCGATTATAAGCCCATGGAGTTACTCAGATGGATTCCAAATGGTTACAGATCGATTCGACACCCTTAAAATGTAGGGTAACAATACTTTTCACGACAAGATGCCGCCAATATCCGCCAATATCAGATCTTTTCACAAGAAAGTACGGTAAATATCAGATTTTGAAAAAAGGGGATGTGAAGCACCCCCTTGAATATTTATTTGGTCTTATTGGACAAAATTACTCTATATGGTTCCAGTAAACATTATGTATCGAGTTTCATTCCTTTTATTAACAAAAAGTGCAACGTAGCTGAGGTATTCGCCATGTATAGCCCTCATTAAAGGGGGTGTACAGCAGCCCCCATCGAATATTTTTTAATTCTTATTGCAAAAAATTACCCTATATGGTTCCAGTAAACTATGTGCCGAGTTTTATTCCATTAACCAAAAGTGCAGTATCATTTTACGTGTAAACCGCATTAATAGTAGAAATAAATACTCAGAGTGATAGTGAAATAAGCGAAATTCAAGAAGGGTGAAATTGAATTATCAATTTTAATATAAAGAAAATAAATGCATAAAAACGAAAATTAAAAAAAAATTTCAAAAAAATGAAAATAAACGTATTATTATTGCGTTTGATGTACACTCGGGTCCGTTGGACCCGGCTGGTACTTCTCGCATAGTTTTTTTCTTGGTACTCTAAGTGTTAAACAACTTTTTATGATGCATATTAATCCATAGATAAATATTTTGTATAACGTTTCGGTTTTTTGAAACCATCATCAACTTTGTTTTTTCTTATGGATGCCATATTTGGTTTTTACACCAAAAGATAGGCAAAAAATTACTGAATCCAACCATATAAAATACTTTATACTTTAGATTATTTAAAAATGGTCGAAATTACGATATTATTAATTTGGAATGCTGTAGTGTATTAAGGTTGATTGAACTTAATGTGTTAACAAAGTATTATATTCAAATGCAATGTAAGCATTGCAAGTTCAAGCAACCACTTAGTTATTAGATAAAAGTAGTCTAAGTTTGTAAGTAGTAATAAGAAGATGTTTTAAGAAGATATTTGTATCATCAATAAACTATAATCATTAAAGTTATTAAAATGAATTAAGGTGTTTTAGTTAGAACATCACATGGCGATCCTGCCTAAAAAACGAACATGGAAAAATTTAAAAAACAAATAAATAAAAAATAATTATAAGTAATTAATAAATTAAAAATTAAATTAAAGTTAAGGAAAAATTACATTAAGAAAAAGTTAAACAAGTTCGATAAGGTACATAAAATGGTTAAGTTAATTAAGTGAAAATAAAATAATAATTTAATAAGATATTGAAAGAAAAGTGAAAATAAAATAATAAGTTTTTAACTAAAAAGTGCGTTCACATGAGTCTTCTAAAAAGCAGCATGACATGTCAGAGGGATCATCAAACGCAGCATCAGATACATCTTTAGATACCGCATATTCTACAGAATTTCTTCATCTGTTAGAAGAGTTAAGAGTATTTTTGAGAAATTTGGAAAAAGACAACGCCGAGCAAAAGAAGGATTTAGAATTTAATAAACGTAAGTTAGAAAAATTAGATGAATTTATAAAGGAATTTAATAATTTTGTAAGAGTATTTAATAGTGAACCTCATGAAGAAAGTGAAATAAATAAAGTAGAAGATTTTGTTGATGAAATAAAGAAACTTTTTCATGAGATTGGCGCTATTTTGCAAGATAGGTTAGATTATACAGCTGTTATAAATTTAGACGTTAATATTGTAAAATCAAACATGTCCGAAAAATTTAATTTGAAAACTGCGGCTACTTTGCTGCCAGTAATGGATGGTAAAGAAAGCACAACTAAACAATTAATAGATGCTATTGTATTTTATGATTCCTTATTGGACAGCGACGGTAAAAAACTTTTAATTTCATATATTGGAAAAACGCGACTAAATGAAAGCGCAAAAATTAGACTAAGAGGTAACACTTATAATGATTGCCATACTTTAATTGAAGATTTAAAAAATCATTTTTTAACAAAAAAGTCTTCTGCCGTTCTGTCCGGTAAGCTAAATAATGCGAAGCAAGGTTTACGTTCCATCGATGATTTCGGTAAAAATATTGAGGAGCTCATGGCGGATTTGACAATTTCACAAGCTGAAGGAAATCTTCAGGCGTTAAAAATTTTGCGGGATGTCAACGAAAAAATTGCAGTTAACTCATTTTCCAATGGGTTACAAAATAATGACCTTAGAACTATCATAAAAGCTCGTAATTATTTACATTTAAAAGATGCGATTAGGGGTGCTCTCGATGAAAATTTAACTAATAGAGAACCTCAAGTATTTCATATTCGCGGACGTGGACATTTCAATGGAAGATCACGCGGAAATTTTTCTAACAGAGGTTATTCTCCAAGAAATTTTCAAAATAATTTTTCACAAAAATATCAACATTCGTTTCAAAGAAATGCTAACAATTCAAATTTTAATTTTAACAGGTTCCGTGGTAGAGGTCGAATCAATAATAATAATCAAAATTTTCAGGGTAATTCACAACGACGAGTGTTTTACGCAAACCAAAATTCAACCAATGTCGAAAATTTGCCAAATACAGGTCATTTAGAGCAAACATTTTTTCGAGGCCCAACGAGCCAAGGAAAAAATTTTTAATCTAAGTGGATTAAATTTTATAAAAGTTAGAAACGGGGTAAATGACTTATTATTTTTACTAGACACCGGAGCTTCGGTCAGCATAATTTTTCAAGAAAATGTACGTGAGAATAATAACGTAAATTACAATAAAAATATAAAAATAAGCGGAATTAATGGATCGACAGTTTCTCTAGGTTCAGCTTTTATTACATTTTCCATAAACAATAACGTCATTGACCACGAATTTTTAATTTTAAATCGATTTGAAAATGATATAGACGGTGTTTTAGGTGCAGATTTCTTTTCAAAATATTCTGCAAATATAGATTTTGAAAAATATATTTTTTCTTTTTGGCAAAATAATCAAAACGTTTCAGTACCAATACAATCAAAAATTAATTCTTACATAAATATCCCAGCAAGATGCGAATTAATTAAATATTTTAAAGTAGATGTAAATTGTGATTGCATAGTTTTATCAGATGAATTATGCGAAGGTGTTTTTATTGGTAGTACTATTGTTAGACCAAATAAATCTAACGAAATACCAGTTAGGATACTTAATGTCAGAGATTCAGAAGTAAAAATAAAAAATTTTAAACCTAAATTGGAAAAATTAGAAAATTATAATTGTTGCAAATTTAACGATAACGCTTCTGCTGATGTAAGTAGAGTAGATAAACTATTTAGTTTAATAAACATGAGTCATCTCAACAAAGAGGAAAAATTTTCCTTACAAAGAATTTTTGCTAAATATTCCGATGTTTTTCATTTAGAAAATGACCCTTTAACTGTAACAAAAATTTATAAACAATCCATACAATTACAAAAATCTGCTACTCCTGCCTATGTTAAACCGTATCGGTTACCACAAGCTCAAAAGGAGGAAATTCATAAGCAGATCAATAAAATGTTAGACGACGGAATTATCGAAGAAACAAGATCTGAATGGTCGGCACCACTTTTAATAGTTCCAAAAAAGGTGGATCAAAACGGTAATAAAAAGTGGCGTGTAGTAATAGACTACAGGTTGTTAAATAAACGCATAGAGGACGACAAATTTCCTCTCCCATGTATAACCGAAATATTGGATTCTTTATCGGGTGCAATTTACTTCTCGCATCTCGATCTGTCACAAGGTTATTATCAGGTAGAATTAGATCCAGCTAGTAGGCGATATACAGCATTCACGACAGATAATGGTCAGTATCAAATGACACGACTTCCTATGGGCCTTAAAATCTCACCCAGCGGTTTTTCGCGAGCAATGAATGTAGCTATGTCAGGGTTAACTTTCGAAACGTGTTTCATCTATCTCGACGATTTAATTGTTTTTGGAAATAATTTAACTAATCATAATAAAAATCTTACAAAAGTCCTTCAAAGGTTAAAAGAAGTCAATTTAAAATTAAACCCAAACAAGTGCGAATTTTTGAAAAAAGAACTTCTTTATTTAGGTCATACTATTTCGGCTGACGGTGTTTCACCCGATCCGTCAAAAATTCAAGCCATTTTAGATTATCCAATACCAAAAGATGGTAACGAAACAAAAAGATTTGTCGCATTTGCAAACTATTATAGGAGGTTTATAAATAATTTCGCGCATATTGCGGCACCTCTTAATCATTTAACCAGAAAAGGTGTTCCATTTGAATGGAATACAGACTGTAAAACTGCATTTGAAAGTTTAAAACAATGTTTAGTAACCCCTCCAATTTTACAATATCCAAATTTTTCTAAGGATAATACTTTTATTCTAACTACAGACGCTTCCGGATATGCTCTAGGAGCCGTTCTTTCGAATGAAGACGGTAGACCAATTTCATACGCAAGTAGAAGTCTTAATAAGTCCGAAAAACATTATAGTACTATTGAAAAAGAACTTCTTTCGATAGTTTGGGCTGTTAAACATTTTAGACCGTATTTATTTGCTAAAAAATTCGTTATTTTAACAGATCATCGTCCACTCGTATATTTATTTGGAATGACAAATCCATCTAGCCGATTAACTAAATTTAGATTAATTTTAGAAGAATACGATTTCATAATAAAATATATTAAAGGGAAAAATAACGCGGCAGCCGATGCCTTGTCGCGCATCGAAGTAACTTCAGATGAACTTAAAGATATAAATAACTTAAAAAATAGTACGAACAATGAAAAAATTTACGCTGTCACAAGGGCTCAGAGTAAACTAGTACAGGATAACCTGAAAGGGAATTTTAATCATTCTTTAGATGAACGGATTGATCACCCAGGAATCGTAGAATTATTAAAGTGTCCCCCAGATTTCACTGAACTGAGTTTAGTTTCAAAAATCGAATTTGCTAATTTGTTAAGAAATAAAAAGTCGACATATGTCTCAAATAATTTAATTTATAATATAGACCTAAAAATAATTTACTTATTTCAAGATTCTCGATCAGCATTGACATTAGGTACAATGTTGAGGGACTTGGAAATTTTATGTAAAAAATATAATATTCCGGAATTAATAATTATAAAGAATAATAAGAGCGCGCAATTAATAGAAAAGTTTTTAAAAAGGTCTAAAGAAATAAGAAATACCGGTATCAAGTTATGTATTATTAAAGATAAACAAAGCATTAGCAATTTAGAAACGAGACAATTAATTATAAATGATTACCATATTTTGTACATTATCCAAGTAGGCTTTGGAAAATAATTATTTTTGTAAAATCAAATGATTTATCCCATTGAAGAAATATTAAATAAAAATATAATATTGTTATCTGAAAATTTAAATTTAGCAGATCAAACGTTTACTAATCGAATTTAGAAGAATAATAAGAATAACCATAGACTTGGTTTCGGAAACAAAAAAAATAATAACCTCAACTCAGTAGTGATACTTTTTTGAGAGAAATAGATAACAATATTATATTTTTATTTAATATTTCTTCAATGGGATAAATCATTTGATTTTACAAAAATAATTATTTTCCAAAGCCAACTTGGATAATGTACAGTCAGCCTCACAATTATTGGCCACCCTGCTATAATTCTAGCACAAATTGTGGATGCAACCTTCATAAAACCTCCTACCTAAATTGAGGGGTAACTTTATTTTGCCAACAAGTAGTAAATCAACGACCTCCCCTTCTGTTCCTTTGCCGTTGTTGGCTAATAACCACTCTGTCGTATAGCCACAGTGGCCAATAATTGTGAGGCTGACTGTACAAAATGCATTCCAAATTAATAATATCGTAATTTCGGCCATTTTTAAATAATCTACAGTATAAAGTATTTTATATGTTTGGATTCAGTAATTTTTTGTCTATCTTTTGGTGTAAAAACCAAATATGGCGTCCATAAGAAAAAATAAAGTTGATGATGGTTACGAAAAATCGAAACGTTATACAAAATATTTATCTATGGATTAATGTGCATCATAATAAGTTGTTTTAAGAATGTGTTTTTAGATTTTTAATATTTAAAAAAATAAGAAAGTTATAGACCAAAAACGAAATTCACAAATTTCAATTTTTTTTAAGTAATTGCGAAGATAAGAAAAGTAGGCTAATTTTCGTAGCAGATTATTGTTAGTAACTATATTTAGCAACTTTGTCCCCATTTAACCCCCTTTATATCTCTTCAAATAAGCGAGTTACCCATGGTGAGACAGCTCAAGTGAGACACCCTGTATAGATAGCAATTGCAATTATTGTAAAAGTTCCAAAAATTAGTGATAACCATTAAAATGGTTAGTTCTCCAGTGGGCCGAAACTCCGAAACACCAGCCACATTGTAAAATGTTGAAAAATGAATAACCATTTTAGAAGCTGGCCGCGCTTTATAATGCCACCCCTACCCACATAATGCTTTTGGTTTTCCTCCGCGTAAAACACAAAATTTTAAACTTTGATCTAGACACCTCGTAGAAGATAATGCAAGAGGTTTCAGAAAAATCGGTTCAGACTGTAAAGTTTAACGCATTTCAGTTTTTCAGTCTAATTCCAGTGCACTATTAAATCAACTAAAAATTAATTTTTGAAGCTAAATAGCGCCAGAAATTTAATTTCAAAATTTATAAAATTTGTAGAAATAACTTGCATTTTAGGGGTTTAAAGTTAGGGCCACCCCCTGAAGAGATAGTTCTAGTGGTGCGATTTTCATGAAATTTCTACCATATGATGACTTTTATAAAATAAGCCTAATACTGTATAAAAATCATTAAAATATTTACAATATTTTTGGAGATAAAGCCATTGTTTAAATTTTGACCTAATTTGGGCCCAGGAAACCACTGTAGACGTTTGTCAATGTTATTCCGTGTTATTCGGGTATTTCTAGCTTTTCAGGTATTATTAATTTGTCAATGAAAAGTTTCTGATGAAATGGAATGACCCATACATATTTTTAGGGTAAAATATTACAGTTATAGGTTTGTTTGTTCATCAACATGTTATCTACCAAGTTTCAGATTTCTAGACCACGAATTGATCGAAGAAAAACATTTTATACCGCAATATCCAAAAACCTTGTGTATTTTACATAAGAAACTTCGACCCCGTTGGTAATGGCCGATATCAAAAATAATGTTTTTTTATGATGTGGATATTTTTTTTTGAATTATTTGGAGTTGATTGAGTAAGAATTAAAATTCGCAAGTAGGCCAAATAAGAAGTACCCTAATGTATTCGTACAATATACGTAAAATATGTGTAAATAATGTAAAATAAACTTCAAAAATTCACAATCCTGGTAAAAGTAGTACATTTTTTATTTAATCTCCATCTACAATTAAAAATAATAGTTTTAATTCCGGAGTGTTTAGTTTAAATTATTAAAAAAAATAACAATAACAAAAGATAACACAAAATGCTATCGTTTTTCATTCAACAGCAGACTAAGGAGAAGGTTAGCGAAGAGGCGGAGTTGGTTTCTAAGAACTAGTTTGTGGAAACAAAATTATTTGTTTTCACATATATATGCGCCATATGCGCCATCTATGTAGTCGTAAATAAATTAAAATATTTGTTTCGAAAATAGCTGATTCTGCCTAAACGGATAAAAAAAATTACTTCAAAAAATTATAGGTACTAGCATAATCCCCTAATAGAGGTTTATAGACTAAGTGGCATTGTTCAATCATCTTTTTATAAAGAGAAAAAAAATGTTTAAAATAACCCAAATTATTGAGTTTTAGATTGTACAATGCTAATTAATTAACACACCAATTTTGATTATTATAGTCTTTGAACCTTTGACTATTATCCCTTATTGTATATAACTTTTCCTTTTCATGAAAAATCGCTTTATAACGCCACAATTAGCTATGCCGTGAGTAGTGTTTTGATGCATTTTAACAGGAGTGACGTAGCCTCTTAAGGGGATTCTAAAGCAGATTGTAAGTAGTCGATGCAGTACTCCGGGAAATCATCATTTTCGTGTGGAAATATTAAAGATATCAAAACGAAAAAAAAATCAAACGATAAAGGAAAGATGGCTCTATGTCTGTCCTGTAGCACTTTTTGAGATTTTTTTGTAATACATTAAAAAAAAGTGTGTTAAAAAACCCGAATTTACGCTCAACTTTGAAAATTTTTTCAGCGAATACAAAAAACAAATCTAGAAATCCATTACAGGACAGACATAGATTGAACCTTTTTCTGTAAGAAAAAAATTTTTTTATTTCAAAAAAAAGTTTTTCTAGATCAATTCTTTGAGACGTGCGAAAACTCTGCACCACGCTTTTTCTTGAGTAAACGTAAGCCGTACTTTAGCGCCACCAAACAAATATGCTATAATTGTCCGAACTAAAAAAATATTCAGGCGTTTGAAGGAGGAGCTATACAAGAACGTATTTAAAAATTTTTAAGTGAAAAGTTTTTTTCCAACTTCCCAATGAGCGGTGTAATACAAAAAATTGATATGTACAACATTTATTTAGCGGTGTAGCGTAGAAAATAAAATTTATTAAATACCACTCATGGTAGGTATATCAGTTTTTAATATTATTCAAAAATATCAACATGATAACATGATAATTTAATATAATTATTTGCGTTGATTTTTTGCTAACCTCTAGTTAAACGTTTTAAAAATAATTAACAAAATAAATTATACACTTGGTTTTATGTTTACTACTTACCTATTAAAAATAAAATTAAAATTGACAATTGTTTCGGGTTTTCAGCTTTTTATCTCAAAACGGGTTGAAAATTAAGCCAAAGCTATAAAAATTATTCAATAAAAGTTTAGTTGAAACTTGAAAATGAAGGGTAGGTGCTAGGTGGGTAAAGGAAGCAGGTACTAAGGCTCTATGCATTTGCCAACGGTTAAATTTTTATATAGCATCTTTTTCTTATTCTAGAAAGTAATATTTCTATTTCTTTTTTTTCTTTGCAAAATGTGTCTTTAGGAATTGTAAAACAGATGTGAATAGTAGATCATAGTAGTAAAATCCACCAATATCCAAAATTTATAATTTCTTTCTATTTTACCAAAATGACCATACGCCTCTCGACTTCTTTGTAATACATACAAAACATAATACATACATAAAAATTTTTGATAATGAAAGTATGTTATAAAATATAATTACCAATACTTTTGGGGTTTTAGGGGTATGGGGTATCCCAATAACTTTTCTATCAAATAGTGTAGCAAAACGTTGGTTAGAACACCCGGAATAAAGTTATCTGAGTTTCATCTGGTAGTCCAACGCAGGGTATAAAGTTATACCGAAACTTATCCCAAAAATTATTCTATTCCGTACTATTCCGTGTTTATCCGATACTCGTAGAACGCTTTTTCAGTTTTATACCCAGACTAAAATAAATTCCAAGATTTAATACCAGAATAAGTACGATGTAGAATTGGCCCTAAGTGTCTTAAAATTAATAAAAATAAAGTTCATTAACGTAGTGAAACTCCTTCAACTTTTAGGTTCAGGTCTGTAGAACAAATACGACATATTAACCAGTCCAACTTGGAACTTGATAGCTTTATAAGTTTTGGAGCCGAAATGTACCTATTTATTTAAATCTTTATAAGAAGAAGCAAAGACATCAATTTGCCTTTATTTGAAAAGAGTTTGGTCGTTGGTTAAAATTGTATGGCCCTAGGCCTTTCCGATCTCAAACTGTTCCAAAACGGTCATTCTTTTTCTTTTATTGACCGAGTGTTGTATAACCAACAGTCTGGTTTTATTAGGATCAAAAATGTGGTTATACGCAGTTACGAGTAATCAGTATTCCGAAAAGCCAAAAATTTTGTGTCTAATTTATTGTTGTTTAGTGTATTGTCTAGTGTAATTCTTATTTTACTTTTTCTGAGAAATCTACTTTTTTATTTATATAGCCTTTTAAAATATGATAAGTACTAGAAATAAATGAAATATATTAATTTCATAAGCTACAATTGGAACTTTTGTTAATTTAATACATATTTAATATGTATTTTTCAAGTAATTATTAAATTATAATAATTAGGTTTAATGAATGTAGAAAATATTTTTATTAAATAAAAAAAAGATAAATCGTAAACTGCTTGACGTAAAAAATACGAGCCGCGCTTACTCGCATAAAATATCTGACGTACCCCCTCGAAGGGTATACAAGTACTACAAAAACTACCAAAAATATAAACGGAAAAGCGTTCCTTGTCCGACTCTGATCTCCCCACTTGTTCAAACTAGCGCAGTAAAAACTTGTATGAACTGATGGATGGGTCCGCCTCTCACCACTACGTTTTTCTCAGATGCGACTACAAAGCTATTTACAATTTCACTTTAGAGTCCCCTTAACTGTACCGAATTACATTCCCCTGCCCCCTATCGTACCTACCTATTATTTGGTACGACTAGCTGTTCCAAAAGTACAGTACGGTACAGTTGAGAAAATCAAATGGAAAGTACCTTATGACACCTTATTGGTAAACATGTTATGTAACAAATTACAATGTACCTTTTCAGTCGACCACTATGTAATATGCTCTATTATACCTCATTTTTAGTAAAGAAAAGTCCAATATTTCACACTGGTTGTGAAATGAAGAAAATAGCTTCTTATTCGTCGATGAGTGTGTGAGACAAATCACAGCAAATCAGAATACGCGCTTACTCATTAGACCACGCCTTAATTTTAGCTTTAATAAATTATACGCTGTCAAGGTCAAAAATTTTTATTTTAAAATTGATTATAAAGACGAACTAAGTATTATAATATTCATAAAAATTAATGTAATTTATAAATATTATTGTGGGCGACTAAAAAATAGTGTGTACAACATGTGTAGAATTTAATATTTCAAACGCTTATCATTACTCTACAAGCCGCTATACTATGCGGCTATTCTACTCGATTGAAATGTCAAATTTTCTACACTAATTGTACAATATACTATTTCGGTAAGGTTGTCAACTTTACAATGTTAGTCGAAAAGGGTTGAAATGTTCCCAATTAGGGACACAATCTCTTAATACCTATAATAAGTAGTTATTTTTGATTTTGTGTTTTCCATGGCAAGAGAAAGAAGATCAAATCGTGTTATTTTAATATTAAAATTTAACTAAATCAAGCTCAAGAATCTTCAAAAACATGTTGTTCCACTAGCATTTCTATAAATGTTCTAAGATCCTCTATAATTTAATTTAATTAGGTTATATCCGCAGAGCTGTACAAAATTCTTTCATTCCCAGCCATTATTTCTTACCGTTTCCGAAATCCCTATCGTGTGCCAATTAAATTGAACATCCTGTACAAATGCAACGGGACTCGCCTGTCAGAGTGACGATAAGAGACTGAGGCCCATTTGCACCACTTTCCCTTAACTTTAGCTATAACCTAAATTTGCGTTTTGTGCCAGTTTTTCCGTTAATATGAATGATGCACAAGTAAATTAACTACAAGTGAAATTTTAGGAAAGGGGTGCAAACCGGCCTGAGAGTGGTTTTAGAGCACGAATTCACTTGAAATTTTCATGACAAAATTCTATAGATTTTCACGTTGCTCTCCCGCTCCCAGTCTAAGTTTAGAGTTATCTACCCACCGACATCGACATGACATGCGATTTTCCCACGTTAATCGATGATCTAGTATCAATGTATCATTGTTAAGAAATTTTGTTATAGCGGGAAACCTTCACGTGTTTTTTGTGAAGGTTAGGTATTAGTTGTGAGTTGCGTAATTTTGAAGCCTATGCACGTGTTTTTAAATTTGAAGTCCAAATTACATCTAGGTTATATGTACAGAGTGTCCCTGAATAACACCGATAAACGCTTACAATGAGTTCCTGGGACCAAAATAGGACTTTTGGCTCTCTTGAAATTATGCCCTAGAATGTCCCCTAAGTTGTGTTAAAAATTTTGAAAAATCGCTTTATCAATAAAAGTACTGCAAATATTTTAATGATTTTTATACAGTAGGCATATCTTATAAAAGTCATCCTGTGGTAGAAATTGCATAAGAATCGCACCACTAGAACTGCTCCTTCAGGGGGTGGCGCTAACTTTATTTAAACCCCTAAAATACTAGTTTTTGCTAATTAAAATATTAAATTCCTTTGATTAATTTTATGGGGAATTTTAAAATAAACATTTTGTGTCAAACCGAAAAGTTGAAAATCAATAATGATAATAGTAACAGTGGATAACCGAGGGGTCAACCACTGTTCTGAATTTGTACACTGACTGCAGTTGACTGCCTATGACTGCTCATGCTATACCTGCCATTGACTGCAGATAACTACCGGTGACAACTCAATTTTTGTACATTGACTGCAGAGAGTGGATAACCCCTCGTGGATAACAAATGAATGAATAAAAATGAAGAATATACATTTGAAAATCACCGACAAACTTCTACAGTAAATTCCTGGGCATTTGTTTCTCTTGAAATTATATCCAAAAACGAACCCTTAACCAGTTAAAGGCTTTCAAAAGTGGGGTGGTTAAAATGTAAACAAATCACTTAATGACATTTTAGGAGTGCCTTTTTAGATATTATTTCAAGAAAAACAAATCTCCTATTTTAATCCCAAAAACCCGCTGTAGAAGTTTGTCGGTGATTTTCAAAGGTACGAGGGGAGATTTTTAAGTTCGCGGAATGGGGTAGAAAGAAACGTAAATATATTTTTTTTATAATTTTATTGTACAATAAAATCTTCTCGAATATTAATGCATTTATTACTTCTGTGAATTAATTTTTGTAGACCTTCAAAAAAATTATTTTATTTTTGCTTGTAAAATGCGATTCATCGATGTCGAAATGCCTTCCATGATGTTTTTATTTCAAATTTGGAAATGGGTAATAATCACTTAGTACCAAATCTGTACTTTAGGGTGGATGAACAATTTCTTCGAAACTGCATGACGTCACGGCACTCATCACAACGTCTACCTTGTGAACAGGTGCATTGTTTTTCACTAAATTTTAAATTTTGTCAATTTTCCTCCCCTTTTTGATTTAATTTTTTCTATAAATCGTTTATTTTAAACGTCGTCTGCGTTGATCTGTCGTAGTTTTACGCTTACTATCAAGTCATACCAATCGCTCAAAATCGTGCGATAATATATGCTGTGAAAATAAGGTAGATGGCTCCACTTAAGGGAACATAGGAATTTATTTTACCGATAGTCAATTAGACATTTTGTTGTGAATGGTGCAAATTTCATATTGACATTTGGGACACCAATCACAGCACAGTTAAATACATCTCGTACTCTGAGAGGAGGGAGTACAGTCGCTGTTTTCTGAATGTAGCTTTAATTTTGTCGTTGTCAAATAGACAGTGACACACAGTATGATGACATTACTCCAGTGTAAAACATGTTATTACAGTTTCCATTGTTCCCTCAAGCACTAGCGCCTCTAGTTGCAATTTATTGGATTGGTATGACTTGATAGTAGCGAAAACTACGACAGATCAACGCAGACGACGATTTTAAAATTCCCCATAATAGTACAGGGTCTATCGGTTTCAACCTGGAAAAACGACATATGTGGCTGTAAATTTACAATTAGCTAGTCTTAAGAGTGTACATAAAGACACAAAAAAGTTTACCACTCCTAGGGGTGTGCAACATGAAGTAACTGTGCCCTCAACATTCAAAGAATATTAGCTCGAAAAGAAATGAGAATTTCGAAATTCTGATAAGGCTATTTAATAGAGCATGGAATTCTGAACAATTTATAAATCTATAAAAAATTTTGTACTAATAGTACTTTTCCAGAAAAACGCGATGAAAGACAAATAGAGATAAACGGTTAGAAATCTGAAAATTGGAAATTTTCAAGCGTAGTGGCTCGCTAAAATGTTTGCCATTTTGTAATTAATTGTCAGATAATTTTTTCGTGTAAGTTTTTGAAAAGAAGATGGTTTTAGCTTTAAATTGATGTGGTTATTTTTTAATTTATTTATTTTCATCATCCCTGAAATTGTACTAGAAGTTTTCTTTTTCATTTTTCAGACGACTCTTTACAAATTAATGTACCATAAGCTACAGAGAGCTCAAAATTAAAAAATATTCTGGATATGTGTTCTATAATATATTTGTAATGACATCATGCTACTAATCATGTTAAAACAATTTTCAGTTTTAAAAAAACACCTCTTAAATATTTCAACTTTTTTGAATTTTATTTTTTTCTTGTAATTAAATTTTTAAAAGGCTGCGTAAGATAGAAAAATGTAATTTTCAAAAAAATAAATATATGGTTTTGTAGGTAATTGATCGTGCTTTCAAATGATGTACTTGGAATTTATTGTACTTCATGTGTTTTCTATGAAATTAAGACGAAGTGCGCGCGTCTTAAAAAGGGCACTTTTTTCGTAATATTGACGGCATTTTTTATGTGAACGTTATATCTTAAAAACGTTTGCGGAGAATGAAAGAGGATATTTCAACGTTTCAGTTCATCATACTGAATATTGATTTCTGCCTACCTGTTCCGAAAAAAAAAACCGAAAACACTGTTTTCTTCGATGATCCCGAACAAATGGCAAAAACAAGCTACATTTCGAAAAACAACGTATGTGGCTGAAAATTTGAAATAAGCTAGTATTGAAAGCCTAGAAAAGGAGGCAAAAAAGTTTACCACTCTCAGAGGTGTGCAACATCAAGTAAATGTGCCCTCAATTGTTAAAAGAGTAACTGGAAGTATAAAAGAAAAATCTAAATTTTGTTTGGGCCAATTTATAGAGAATGCAATTCTAAACAACTTATATATTGTACTTGCAATAGTTTTTTCGTAAACGCGTCGAAAGAACCATTTATATAGCTTTAACATCAATCTAGGGCACAGACTGGAAAAACAACATATGTGGCTGAAAATTTAAAACCAGGTAGTATTAAAAACCTAGAAAAAGAGTCAAAAAAGTTTACCACTCTCAGGGGTGTGCAACATCGAATAAATGTGTCCTCAACTGTTAAAAGAGTAACTAGAAGTGTAATAGAAAAATCTAAACTTTGTTTGGGCCAATTTATAGAGAATGCAATTCTAAACAACTTATATAGCTATACAATTTTCTGTACTTGCAATAGTTTTTCCGTAAACGCGTCGAAAGAACCATTTATATAGCCTTAATATCAATCTAGGGCACAGACTGGAAAAACAACATATGTGGCTGAAAATTTGAAACCAGGTAGTATTAAAAGCCTGGAAAAAGAGGCAAAAAAGTTTACCACTCTCAGGGGTGTGCAACATCGAATAAATGTGTCCTCAACTGTTAAAAGAGTAACTGGAAGTGTAATAGAAAAATCTAAATTTTGTTTGGGCCAATTTATAGAGAACGCAATTCTAAACAACTTATATATCTATGAAATTTTCTGTATTTGCAATAGTTCTTCCGTAAACGCGTCGAAAGAACCATTTAGATAGCCTCTACATTAATTTATATAAAAAAAATTAAATAAATTAGTTTAAAAATTCAATTACATATCTTTTTTATTGCTCCTCATTTACAGTAACCGCTAAAACGAAAGAAAATGTTAAAAAAGCAGAATGTTATTATTTTGGCAGCTGATTTAACAGTTTGCAGTTGTCAAACTTCAATTTTCACATCATATTCGTATACAGCGACCCCATAAATATAAAGAACCATGTCCTTATTAAAAAATAATTAGATTTAAAAAAACGCCCCCTAAAAACAATATATGGGTGGGATCTACCCATGTTGCACACCCCTGACGATGGTAAACTTTTTAGCGTCTTGTAGTACATATCAAATAATGCCCAAATCCAAATTTTCAGCCACATATGTTTTATTTCCAGGTCGATGCCGATATTCGCCTTGGGGATCTGTACTATAACATTAATCAAACAAATTTAATATTTTTATTAGCAAAAACTAGTATTTTAGGGATTTAAAGTTAGCGCCATCCCCATTAGGGTTAGTTCTAGACGTGCGATTTTTATGCAATTTCTACCACAGGATGACTTTTATAAGATATGCCTACTGTATAAAAATCATTAAAATATTTGCAGTACTTTTGGAGATAAAGCGATTTTTCAAAATTTTTAACACAACTTTAAGAGCGTATAACTTGGTAGGGGGACATTCTAGGGCATAATTTCAAGAGGGCCAAATGTCTTATTTTGGTCCCAGGAACTCACAGTAAGCGTTTGTCGGTGTTATTCAGGGACACCCTGTAGATAGATATAGGAGTATTTTTCTAAGAATGCGTTTTTGACACTTACCGGGGCAAACCTAAAGTTAGTTAGAAATGTGAAGATACAATGCAGTTAGAGACTATTTTAATTTGGCATCCCTGCACAGAGTTGTTGTTTTTTAGCTTCATTCGTTGGCATGTGAAACTTCAAAAAAGCGTTTTAAAATAAATACTCATATATTAGGCAATTTTGCAATTTCTGTTATTAAAATTAATTAAAACAAGAACATTGAGTAATTTTATGCTAAAAAACGGATATGGCCATACAGGGAACTTTTTCGTGCGTACTATTCCAATTTCCGGTTAAACCGGAAGTAAAGTATAAAGTGTTAGGTGTCTCAAGATAGCTAATTTTACGCGAATTATGTTTGTTGGTAATAATAAAAATAGTTTCTAATAAATTTTTATCAAGAACAATGATTTTATTGCATTAGTTACAACAAGAACTTAAAAACTAAAGATTATTTTATGAAGAACATCTATTTGTAACTTTGGTTATCTAAAAACTTAGTAGTTTGGATTAAGGTGGAGGAACATGACAAAGGTTAGTTTAAGGGAAAATTACAGAATATTACATTGATAGAGAAAGAATTAGATGGTCAAACACAATGATTAGATATTAAATGAAACAAATAAAATAACAAATTATTAGATATGTAAATGAACAAAGGTATAAGTAAATAATTAAAGTACCTAAATAATTAAATATAAATAAGGGCGAATAATTAGATATTTGACTCGCGCTCTCCAAATAATGAAAGTGACAAAGGAGAAGAAAAGCCTCCAAAAGGTGCGGTTTTAACAAAACATAATCTTTTTTGAGTTCAAGAAAAAGTACTCTATCGTTTTATCCATATGGATTTTCGTCATATATGTATCCTATCAGGGGTTTTTTCGGACTTGACGCTCCGCTCCGAACCATAGACGCATCCCAATTCTAAAGTCCATTTCTTTGCATAAAAAAACTTTTAGTCCGAAAAAGGCTATAATCACTTAATAATTAGTACCTTTACCGGTATAAAGTTATCAACCCTTTAAAAATGTGGTTAAAAATTAAAATATTTTATGAACTGCTAGATTGTTATCTGTGTGCGCGCGTGTTATGATAACCAGAAGAGATATAAAAAAATTACACGATCCAAGCGAACAAATTCCACCTTGATGTAATCTTTAATCAGAGCAAATTCCCCACCTGTTCCGTTCAGTAGCAAGCAAGTTGGGGGCGTTGGGGCTCATTAAAAGTACAACATTCATTGTTAAGCGCTCGCTGTAGTTGTAGCTTTTTAATAATAACAACAATAACAAAATTTTAAATTGAACATTTGAGCACATTTGTAACGTACCATTTGAAAGGAATCGACGACAATTGTTAAATTTTATCGATATGGACATTTTTAATTTTTAAAATAAAATTTGTAGTCATGTGTAAAGTTGTATTTTAATAAGATGTGTTTGTAAACTTTTTTAAAAGTGCGAAAAGAAAAATTTTAATTTAAAATGAAAAATAGCAGCGTAAACGGGAGCAATAATTTCGAGATTGCTCAAAGCAATCAGGTAGGTTTTTCTTTTTTTTAATATTTTTTTATTGAAATTGGGTGTATGTTTGTTTGTAACTTAATTTGTAAAATTATGCCGGTCAGAAGAAAATTAGGGTAATCATCGTTCATCGGTGACAATGGATGATGAAGAACGGAAATACTAAATAAACTTATTCAAAACATTAATAACGTGCACACTTATAACCATTGTCAAGGTTGATTTATGTTCAAATTTGAAATTGTTAATATCTAATTGAGCAGATTTTATTATTAACTTTTCAATAATTTTGATAGACGCTTAAATTATTCATATCAACATGCAAAAATTCTCTTTTCTCACATTTCCCTGAAAAACCGCTCGCTAACGGAAGTTAACAAAGAGTTCATGTCTCGCTAAAACGTGAAAACGTGAATAATTAAATGTAATTATAAGTTTGCTTAATTGTCGGCTAGAGACTCTATAGTTGATATTTAAAATAGTTCAGTTATATCGATAAACAAAATTGCTTTCATATTATTATCTAACCTTTAAACTTTTACTCAAGAACGCGAAAATGAAGGCGCTGGAAAATAATCGTAAAAAAATTAAATAACTAGGTATCTATTATAATTAAAGGAAATTGTAGAATTGTGTAAAACGTTTTTTTAGTAACCGCAATGTATTTCGTATAACTAACCCACCACAGACGACACAACTAAAAATAGTTCTGCAAACTTGACGCGTCAAAAATTTAAATGACTTTTCACCAGTTGGAAAATTTTGCGACAACAAACCCTCGTGTCGTGAATAATTTTATATTTATCAATTTATCTAATAAAGAAATTATAATTTAATTCTCTTGAAATGGGTTTTCCATTTTCTCTATTGAATTATAAATCATCGACAACCATCAATATCGTTTCTTGTGCGGAATTACAATTAACTCAACATGTTGTGCGTGTCCTTAAATAGTAAATAGTGTCCAAGAATGGACTGTTGTTGAGACATACTGAGTACTTCATTAGTTATGTGTTGAGAAATAAGTAAAAAGCAATTAACTCGTTTGAAATGCAATTAGTTTTTTTCTAAATGTTACTAATAACTGTATATTTTGGTACCTTTCATGTGCGAAAAAATTACTCGTAAACTTTAAAGTAGGTATAATTTTATAACGCTTCCAATGTCATTTCGAAGATCGATTTTATTCGTGGGAAAAAGTTTTGATTTTAATTGAATTTTAACTCAGTTTTAACTGACCCTTCGTTGTGAGTTGACGATTTTATAATTAGGGTATTATTAGCAGTATGTACAGTTAATGACAAGAAAGTCCACTCTTTAGGAAAAAGTAAAATATGTAATCAATATTTTGGAAATCTTGCAGCCGCAATTTTTCAAAATAAAAGCCTCTAAAATCCAGTTTCAGAAGACTTGGGCAAGTCCTCCGAGTCATAAGTACTTTTACGACTTTTCTACATTTGAAATCAAATTTGTTGTAAAAGGTGCTTGAAAGACTTACTAAGTAAATAGGCATAAAAGATGAGGAGCAAAAAATGATGAAATATTTCATAGATACCTCACAAACTAAGAAGATTTTAACAAGCGAAAAATATTTAGCATAGAAATCCCTATGTTGAATCGCGCGAGTCACCACTCTGTATAATAAAATCTTTCATCATGTGCACTCTTAGACGGCTGCCATATAGACGTTTTGCAGCGACTGTCATAGACCGACCGAAACACTTGGTTTTGAATATCATTAGGGGCTGTCAGATAGACGATCAATCGCCAGCAAGTGAGCGATACCAACCATTATCGAATTATCGATGACTGTCGATGCTGTGCCTAATGATATTCAAAACCACGTGTTTAAAATTTAAGTCGGTCTATGACAGTCGCTGGAAAACGTCTGTCTGACAGCCGCCTTACTTATCACATTCTCATCATGGTTTTATTTCTAAGCTTTCGACTGTTACCAGTCTGGCACAATAAATCCAGACCATATCGGGCATCGATAGGCTACTGAAGTGGATTTGAAGAATATATTTCGCATTGAATATTCAGAAATGCGCGTTATATCATTTAACAGGAAAAGCACTTCTTTCTACAATCCTTGAGCTACACACTAACTCTGTTTACTGAACAGATGTAGCTAAGCAGCTCCCAAAAAAATAGACAGAAATTTGCGGGGAGTGGCTTAGCTGCGTCTATTCGGTGGACAGAGTATTATAGTGAAGTATACATTTGCTTTGAAAAACGAAGTTGTAGACCTGGGTGTAAAGTTGAGTTTTGAAGGACACGTAAGCTACATTGTAACTTTTGCCTGGGAAAACCTTTTGGCTTCATATGTAGTGCACCTAGTTCTTGTTTTCAAATAAATACCCACCTAACGAATCTCACTAAAAAACGAAGATTTTTTAATGACGTTACAGCTATGTTTAAAATCAGAAAGGAGGAAACCGAACTGTCATAGAATAATGCAAAGAATTTTTTTTTGCCAGGGTCATCGAAAGTCCTATGCTTTCTATTTTTATTGACGATTGTTTAATCATAAATCTTCTCAGAACATCTTTGCCATTGCTCATAGACTGGCTCGAGTCTGCTTCGAATGAACATTTTGCCTGAGTCCTCGACAGTCCTCCAGACATAATGTTTTCCATTTTTATTGACGATTGTTTAATCATAAATCTTCTGAGAACATCTTTGCCATTGCTCATAGACTGGCTCGAGTCTGCTTCTAATGAACATTTTGCCAGAGTCCTCGACAGTCCTCCAGACATAATGTTTTCCATTTTTATTGACGATTGTTTAATCATAAATCTTCTGAGAACATCTTTGCCATTGCTCATAGACTGGCTCGAGTCTGCTTCTAATGAACATTTTGCCAGAGTCCTCGACAGTCCTCCAGACATAATGTTTTCTATTTTTATTGACGATTGTTTAATCATAAATCTTCTGAGAACATCTTTGCCATTGCTCATAGAATGGCTCAAGTCTGCTTCTAATGAAATGAACATTTTACCAGAGTCCTCGACAGTCCTCCAAACATGATGTTTTCTATTTTTATTGAGGATTGTTTAATAATAAATCTTCTGAGAATATCTTTGCCATAGCTCATAGACTGGCTCGAGTCTGCTTCGAATGAACATTTTGCCAGAGCCCACGACAGTCCTCCAAACATAATCTTTTCTATTTTTATTGACGATTGTTTAACCATAAATCTTCTCAGAAAATCTTTGCCATTGCTCATAGACTGGTTCGAGTATGCTTCTAATGAACATTCAACCAGAGTCCTTGACAGTCCTCCAAACATAATATTTTCTATTTTTATTGAGGATTGTTTAATTATATATCTTCTCTAAGAACATCTTTGCCATTGCTTATATACTGGTTCGAGTCTGTTTCTAATGAACATTTTGCCAGAGCCCACGACAGTCCTCCAGGCATAATGTTTTCTATTTTTATTGACGATTGTTTAATCATAAATCTTCTGAGAACATCTTTGCCATTGCTCATAGACTGGCTCGAGTCTGCTTCTAATGAACATTCTACCGGAGTCCTCGACAATCCTTCAAACATAATGTTTTCTATATTTATTGACGATTGTTTAATCATAAATCGTCTAAGAAAAGCTTTGCCATTGCTCATAGACTGGCTCGAGTCTGCTTCTAATGAAAATTTAGCCAGAGTCCTCGACAGTACTCCAGACATAATATTTTCTATTTTTATTGACGATTGTTTAATCATAAATCTTCTGAGAACATCTTTGCCATTGCTCATAGAATGGCTCAAGTCTGCTTCTAATGAAATGAACATTTTACCAGAGTCCTCGACAGTCCTCCAAACATGATGTTTTCTATTTTTATTGAGGATTGTTTAATAATAAATCTTCTGAGAATATCTTTGCCATAGCTCATAGACTGGCTCGAGTCTGCTTCGAATGAACATTTTGCCAGAGCCCACGACAGTCCTCCAAACATAATCTTTTCTATTTTTATTGACGATTGTTTAACCATAAATCTTCTCAGAAAATCTTTGCCATTGCTCATAGACTGGTTCGAGTATGCTTCTAATGAACATTCAACCAGAGTCCTTGACAGTCCTCCAAACATAATATTTTCTATTTTTATTGAGGATTGTTTAATTATATATCTTCTCTAAGAACATCTTTGCCATTGCTTATATACTGGTTCGAGTCTGTTTCTAATGAACATTTTGCCAGAGCCCACGACAGTCCTCCAGGCATAATGTTTTCTATTTTTATTGACGATTGTTTAATCATAAATCTTCTGAGAACATCTTTGCCATTGCTCATAGACTGGCTCGAGTCTGCTTCTAATGAACATTCTACCGGAGTCCTCGACAATCCTTCAAACATAATGTTTTCTATTTTTATTGACGATTGTTTAATCATAAATCGTCTAAGAAAAGCTTTGCCATTGCTCATAGACTGGCTCGAGTCTGCTTCTAATGAAAATTTAGCCAGAGTCCTCGACAGTACTCCAGACATAATATTTTCTATTTTTATTGACGATTGTTTAATCATAAATCTTCTGAGAACATCTTTGCCATTGCTCATAGAATGGCTCAAGTCTGCTTCTAATGAAATGAACATTTTACCAGAGTCCTCGACAGTCCTCCAAACATGATGTTTTCTATTTTTATTGAGGATTGTTTAATAATAAATCTTCTGAGAACATCTTTGCCATAGCTCATAGACTGGCTCGAGTCTGCTTCGAATGAACATTTTGCCAGAGCCCACGACAGTCCTCCAAACATAATCTTTTCTATTTTTATTGACGATTGTTTAACCATAAATCTTCTCAGAAAATCTTTGCCATTGCTCATAGACTGGTTCGAGTATGCTTCTAATGAACATTCAACCAGAGTCCTTGACAGTCCTCCAAACATAATATTTTCTATTTTTATTGAGGATTGTTTAATTATATATCTTCTCTAAGAACATCTTTGCCATTGCTTATATACTGGTTCGAGTCTGTTTCTAATGAACATTTTGCCAGAGTCCTCGACAGTCCTCCAGACATAATGTTTTCCATTTTTATTGACGATTGTTTAATCATAAATCTTCTGAGAACATCTTTGCCATAGCTCATAGACTGGCTCGAGTCTGCTTCGAATGAACATTTTGCCAGAGCCCACGACAGTCCTCCAGGCATAATGTTTTCTATTTTTATTGACGATTGTTTAATCATAAATCTTCTCAGAACATCTTTGCCATAGCTCATAGACTGGCTCGAGTCTGCTTCGAATGAACATTTTGCCAGAGCCCACGACAGTCCTCCAGACATAATGTTTTCCATTTTTATTGACGATTGTTTAATCATAAATCTTCTGAGAACGTCTTTGCCATTGCTCATAGACTGACTCGAGTGTGCTTCTAATGAACATTTTGTCAGAACTTTTTAGAAGATACAGATATTGCTGATTTAGCTTTTCGATTGTTTGTGGTAATAATTATCTATCTTATTCCAATAGCTATTTTAAATACAGCTGTTTTATAAAAGTCTAAACTGAAACAGCTGTTAACTTAGCGTTTCTCGAACTATGAAGCGTGTCTTCGTATGGTTTTAGATATTTCATGTGAAATCTTTACAAAAATAGATAATTTTTTGGTCCTATAAGGGAAATTTTGAAGGCGATAATAATTGTTCATTGCCTACGGCAGTTGGAATAAATACGCTATTTTGGAAGAAAATATATGTAGAAAAGATGTAAAAAATTTCTTAAAAGATTTGTTTAAGGACGGAATTTACTCCATAGAGATGCACTTAGCAACTTGATGATGAGAAACAGAGAAAACGACATTCTCAATTGTACTTTTTTTATGCCCTACGGTCTTTAAAACCAGTGGCAATCTGCAATGGTTTACGCAGTCTACAACTAGGGATTGCAATCCCGCTGAGTTTTTTCAATCCCGGGATTTCGAGATTGACTTTTTTTTCAATCCCGGGATCCCGGGATTTAGCCCCAAAAATTATTTAAGTTTAAAAACATACCCTTTAACAGATATTTATGGAAGAAACAATGAATTTGTGCATGCTAGAACTGTCAAAGCTTTTCTAAGATGCCCAATTTCTCTTCAATTTTAGGGTACAATAATTTGCAAAATTAGGTCAAAAAAATGACAAATATTTGGCAATTAAAGCCTTAGTAATAAAAAAAAACTTTTAAATTATTTCTAAATTTTTGGAAAATATTTTCAATAGAAGATTTATTTCTTATTACCTAATTTAAAAAAAACTTAAGAAAAATTAATCTCGAAATCCCGGGATTTCGAGATTGAATAATCGGGCGGAATCCCGGGATTCGGGATCCCAGGATTGCAAACCCTATCTACAACACCAGACACAGTGTTAAAGAGAAGAAGAAATTGAAAATGACCAACATATGAATAAAGATAAACTCCATACTTAAAAAGTCGATAGATGATTATAAAGTAAATTTCGGTTTTCCTCATAAAGGCTATCTAAATATAGAAAATAATTATATAGAATAAGTGATGAAAAAGCTTATAATGATCCAGATCACATTATGCAAATATATTCAATAACATCAAATACAAATTAGTTATTTAATATCAAACAATGAAAGACAAAAAATTGTTTTTCATCTTCGACATATTTTATTAATATTTTAAAAGACCTCGAATATGAAAAATACTTTTTCATGATAAATTAATATTGTAATATAAGTACCCACCTAGATGAATTTATTTATGTTACGGTTTACCAATTTTATAATCATAATCTACATAATTGTAATTAATTTTACTATACCATCAATTTAGAAAAATTAGTTACAGAAACTTATCCATTTAATTAAACTAAATTTTGGTGTTATAGCACATTATTGAGTTCACTCGTTACAGTAACGCCAATTGCTTTTAATTAAAAATTGTAAGGTAAATTTTTTGTCAAAGGGACAACGGAAATTTATTACGCCACTGAATAAAGAATCTCTACTTTAAATTTTAAATCAAGTATTTAAAATTCCAATTTTGTTATACATTCGCCACTCAATTTTTGATAGAAACGTGACAAATCGCAGGAGAGTACAAGGAGTTTATACGGACTTTTATATAAAAAGAATTCTTTGTTTGTTCTTCCAGGGCTTTTTATTTTAATTAAAAATCTTATGTAAGAGTGTACTCGACATTATTCATTAGGTTTGCTCCATCAAGAAAAATCGATTGCGTAGTACAATTAAATTTATATTTGACTTACCGACTGACCTAAGTCACCTAAGTTAAGTACTTGGAGTTTTTGTAGATATTTTATAGGTATTTTTTATATTTAAAACACACGTCAATTGTATTAAATATCATTGTTTAATTCTGAAGGTTAGTTTTGTTACACTTTTTTTATAATTTAATAAAGGCAAGTCTGCTTTTGAGAGATTTCAAGTTCAACCTTGTTTACGATGAAGTGATTTCAATCTAAATTGTAAAAAAATTCATTAGATACTGGACATAATAATTGGAAGCATGATGGAAATACCATAAACTAGTGTCACTCCTGTGAGATATTTGCAGTTAGGTGTAGCACACAGCATTAGACGTCTGTTCTCTCGGGCTAGCATGCATGAATGGATGGTCATTAAAGTAATTTTTAGGACGCAGCTGATCTTTATTAACCCATTAACGACCAAGCACAAAATTAAAAAAACTTTGATTTCACAAAAATTAAAATAGCCAAAAGTTGCAAAAGGTCACAAAAACAGTTTTCCTGTCGTCATATGACGACGCTGGGCGTTAATAGGTTAAGTATGACGAAAACCTTGTCTGCATAAAAGTAAATAAACGCCTTTTCCCAAATGTTGACTAAGAGTAATAAGTTTCTCCACTAACGCCTTCCACACTTTTCTCTGTTTGGTACGATTTTCTTTACTTTAATCCTCCCAATAAGTATTCAGAATAATAAATGCAGAAATCTTGGACTTTCCGAAAATGCCTTAAATCCTAATTTTCTCCACTAACGTCTTCCACGTTTCTTTATTAGTACGATTTTCTATACTCTCTCCTCATTTGTAATCTTTTTTCAATATCTCTTAATTTCCCAATATTGCTGTTGTTTTATGCCAATCTTTCGCTATACGTTACTTGATCTTCAGAATCTGGTAACTTTTTTTGCACGTTCGTGTTTTATTCATTCCTGCACATTCAACAGACCTTATAAGATGGTTTTAATTAATAATTGTTAACACTTCGTTATTAGATTACACCAATTTAAATGATTCTAATCTGCAGTTACGCAAATTGAATATACTTAATGAAATTGTTTTATTCAACAATATTTAAGAAATAAATTATTCTTTAAACTGTTTTTTGTTGTCGTGTAATTAAGTAACACTTACCTACGCTCGATTGCATAAAGGCGAATTATATTTTAATCCGAAAATTAGATTTATAATCCTTTGGTATGGCAACGTTACACGCACTGTAATGTCAAATTTTGTCAGTTTGTCAAACTTTGATATTTTTATTTATTTATTTATTAATTTTTTGTGTAACGTTGCCATATCTAAGGATTATAAATCTAATTCTCGGATTAAAATATAATTCCCCCTTATGGACTGTTAGAGGCAAACTTATAATTTCTGATTGAAATAAATTAATCTGCCTCTTACATAATATTTAAATCGAAAATCGTCTTCAGCCGCGAATCGATACTGTTCGTAAAGTCAACTTTCAAACTTTCCATAAGAGATGAAAACAAAAAAATTATAAAAGTAAAAAACTGTTATTGGACAAAATGAGAGAAAACTTACGTTGACACTTGAATGGTTCTTACACGTATTTATTTAATTTAGTAAAATTCGTCTCAAACGTCTCTTTCCGCTTATTAAATTTTTCGAACTGCCATTCTAACAGAATTGAAAATAAAAAAATAAATTCGAAAGGAAATTGTCTTTTAAGCATGATGTATTTATACCTCGACGCCTCGCCTTCTCGCAATTTTCTTATTACTCGAGTCTCATTAAACTTTCACCAAACGGTATTTATTTATTATATCTAAAATCTTCTATCTGTATACCTGTGGGTGATAATTAAAATTTTTAGTAAAAATTATTCTCATTCACTTAAGTATGTAGTTGTATGTATTGTTCAGTGTGACATTTTAAAAGCAATTACAGCATAAATAGACCACGTCGTTAATTTACGTTGTTGGCACTATATCGTTGCAATTAAATTTATTTATGTAAAATACGTTTCCTTATAATAATGGAATTAGTATATAAAAGTTTTAAGTTTAATTACAACTTAACGTTTCTGTAGCATTATAATTTTTAGTGCTTAAATGCAAGCGGTTCTCTGTAGCAATTAATTTTAAAATGTGAATTTCCTTAGCTGTAAATTTTTCCTAAAGGAAATAGAGAAGCACCAATGAATCGGAAGTAAATGATGAAGTTTACGTTATTAATCATGATGGGAAATACTATACCTAGAATGTCTTGTCTGTTGGACTTAAAACTTTTCATTATGACCAAAAGATTAATGTTTTATTTATAATTTTTCAAATACGTACGTAACGCCAAAAACTGTTCTTGTAAGTTTTTTTGGGAGTACCTACTTTCAAATGATTTATTGAGTTTAGTCATGCATTAACAAGTCGAAGAAGGCTAAATTAAAAACTTGATCGATTGCAAAATATGTATACATGTATAGGTATATCGTGAAAATTCAGGTATAGTGAAAAATCAAACAGTTTTTCTCTGCAAATACTCATTTCATACTGTTTCAGATTCCTTCTCTGTAGATACTGATCTTAGTGGGGAAAATGGAAATTTATTTGTTTAGAACATAATAGGTACTACTAACTATCCTTATAGCAGAAGAGGCAAATTAAAATTAAAACCGAGAAAAATGAGTTTTGGTTAAGCGTTTGAAATTTATGTTGGGTAGTTTAAATTCGTGTTTTAATATGGGAAGCCAATAGACGTTATAATTATGAACAGTTGGACTTAAAAAATGTATTATCAAAAACATTTTATGGCAATATAAACATAATAGTTAGAGGTGTAGCCAATGGTATAATGCATATTTTTTTTAAAGTTTTTTCTTAATTCAAAATTTTTGATTTGTTTATTTGATTTTGTCGAGTATCCCAAACTTTGAAATTCGAAGAACAATATAAACGAAAAAGTAAAATGGAAAAATTAAAAACCTTATCGAGGATCGATCTCGATATAAATAAACTTTGATTCCATTTTTTTTAACCGTCTCACTAAATTTTAATTTTACCCACCAACACTTGAATCTTCTCCCTATCTTCCTAAATACACATTAAGTACCTTGGTAACTACTTTTAAAGCGAATATCGGTGATCGACCTATTACGATAGATTCAATTATGTAAACGACATTTCAAAACATGCATGTAATTCATCAAATTAGGTATTCTAATTTGCGAATTAAAAAATCACATGTGACCTCTTGATAAATAATTAAAAAATCGTCAAAAATATTAAGTATGCGGTTACGTTGGACCGTAGAACTACCAATCACTTTTCCACACTCGTTCATCAGCCCATACCATCAGCCATCAGATCATACTTTATTGTAATTCTTCGAATTCAATTAACACCTCAGATCGTGTGTGTCATTTTTTCCAATTTCTAATTCAGAGTAACCTAAAGGCTCCACTACTACTTTACCTATAGACTTTCTACGATGTATCAAAATCGCAGAATGAAATAACTCTCGGTAGAGTGGTCTCACTTGTAGGTTTATCCAAGACACCTCTAGAGAGCGACAGTAAACCTCGGGAAAAATTTACAGTGTACACGTACCATAAGAAATAACATTTAATCATAATTAATTCTCTTGTCTCACATTTTATTACATTATTTTCACTGTAACAGTAAATACTTCGACTGTAACCGAAAGTAGGTAATTGAAGAGCACAGGCTAAAAAGGCGATGTCACTTTTTTGCAAAATTGAGATTTTGGTGTCAAACAAATGGACGAAAGGGCAGTAACAACGTTTGTTCAATGTTGCATCATTTTATCTACAATTTTTTACCCAATGATAACATTCGAAGATTACAAATATTTTGCGATTCATGCGGAGAACAGAATAAGAACTATACAGTGTTTCGGTACCTCCATCATTTGGTCCATGTTCAAAGAAAATTCGACTTTGCACAGATTAGCTTTCCAATTAGAGGACATTCGTTTATGGAATGCGACAAATATTTTGGCTTGATAAACCAAAAGTCTCATGTAGAGTTTCCAGTTGGCTTTTACAATTATTGAATTAATAATTATTGTAATTACTTTTACAATTATTATTGTAAAAGTTGCTTTTTAAATCACACCAACAGCTAATTGAAAGTAACTGTGACGTCACAAGGCAACAACAGAAAATTGAAAGAAGAAAAAGCTCTATTAAAAAATTAATCAGTTTGGACTTTATAAGATTTTTTAATTTCTCGTCCAAATAGTAAAATTATAAAACCGTGATAAATCAGCCTGTATAATATCCTAACCTAACCAACCTTCCCAGAGTCCGATTTTTAAAATGTTTATAACACTAGTAGCGAGAAAGGGCATTTTGATACATAAACACTTTGATTAGAAAATTTATCTATACGATATGCTCTTGAGCATTTATTCAATGTATTTTTGCGACAAACGGGAGCACAAGTTATTGCAGTTTTTATTCTTAAAAATAAGTACAAAAATTTGGAAATCAATTCTGTTCTTTTGCAAAAATTGTCAGGGGGAGTTTCTCGCTTCATCTCAGATTCCAATAAACTGCTCTACAAAAAGAAAAGTACGCAGAAAGAGTGTTTCCAAGATTGGGTACTGTATAGGGTAGGGAATCACTAACTTTTTCGATAGCTGGCGCTATCGTTAACTAGCGATTGAAATTTTGTTTCGATTTTAGAATTCAAATTTGTCGATTTTTTTGAATAAATATGTCTATAACTGCTAAACTAGATAAACAACCCCAGAAAAGATTAATCTGACAGAAGATGAAGACGCCTCCTTACAAGAAAAGGTTCAGCCTGATGACGATCATCGACGATAATACAATTTTAAAAGAAATTACAGTTGATCCACTTTAATCTGAACGATTCAGATTCGATCAAAAATTTGTATTTTTTGTCAACTACGAAATTTAAGGAAACAATAATAATACTCAGACATTTATGGTTAGAATAGAAAAAAATACGAAATAATAAAAAGAATTAAAAAATAAAGTCTTACCTTCAGATAAAACATAAAAAATTATGATTGAAATAGCGACATATGAAGTTGGAAATGATTTCCATGATTTCCATCAAGTTGTAGAAATATTCGCATGTAGGTACCAAAATGAGTTCATAGAATTTCCCTGCAACAAAAATATATCGTTAAAAATTATAATCAATAAGAGTTCATGAAAACTACATACGAGAGAAAAATCAAGAACAAAAAGCTCCAAAACTATCAAAAAATTGGCTGTTGCTAAAAAGAAACAAAAATATTGAAGTATTGGAAATCCGTGTTTTATTCTTCTGATATAGGTACGCAACATTAAAAAAACTACCTTGTGTGCTAGTAATCAAAGTTTTATTTCCCCTAATAACAAAGATAACTGACGTCTCGTGGGACACATTGTATAATGTTTCTGCAAATGTATTTTTAATATAAATTAAAGTGGATTTTCTGCTGAAAATTTTTTCTGCCCTCATAAATATTTTTGGAAAATCAATGGCTTAAATACCGGAATTGATAATGATCCAAAATTGGGAAATCTAAACCTTACAAAGCAAAATGGTACATTTATGTAGGTACTCAAGAAAAAGCAAATGATAAAAAAAACTGGCCCAAGGCCAATCGGGAAGTTAAAACGCTATTGTGTGACGGAAAAATATTTTATATAAAACTTTGTACCCCACAACAATAAACTTTTATACAAAATATTTTAAGTTAAAAATAAAAACGCAATATCGAAATTTTGTCCAGATTTTATTTGTTCTGAAGAACCAATTTGTAAAGGTGCAGCAGGGTTAGTCAATTAGTCAGTTTGTTAAAAACTATTTCAAATTAACCTCAAAAATCATAATCATCAGTTTATATTTTTCATTCACGCTCCACAGCCCACTCAGACCCGAAAATTTTTAGCTGTACTCGCGATATTGCATTATTGCAAGTGATATGTTAAAAAGTGCAAAAACGTTAGGGTGAAAATAACTTTTATAAAGCAAAAGAAAGCAAAGATAATTATAACTAAAAGTAGCTATAGCTAGCTATATACCGATTATAAAGAATTTTCTTCTTGGTTAGTTCCGGATACGTTTAAAAAGATTTAGTTTACTACTATTATGTTTATGTTATCTAGATCGTAAGCCTTAAGGGTTAAATCACTTCATTCATGAAATTTTGTAGGTACATAATAATCTACTTTGCGATGTTTTATTTATTATAAAAATAAATTTATTTTATATTCATATAGCGTGCTATGAGTAGTTGCTAACTAAACTTAAAACTGTGTCGTTTTAATTTCCTCAAAAAGAAATTGGGTTTCCACAAATTACATCCTAAAAAATTAATTTTGCTCACGTTTTGAGGAAATGTATTAAATTTAACGTGCCAAAATATTATTTTTTATAAAGGGTGTATCTTTTTGAAAAACAAGAATCTGCTTGACCTATTTCACGATCGCAACAAAATATGCAAATTTTCGCTGTACTTATCTTAAGTATTCGTTTAAATTTACCACACGAACAACACATTCTAATTGATAATGATTATTGACTATTTTTAACAATCTCAATAGATAGTTTCTACTCTGTAATATTACAACTTTTAATGATACGTCTTCAACCCTAATGGCCCGTCCACACACACAGGCTTGATTTCCGGTTTGGCCGCTCAAACCGGAGCGTGTGAACACCGTTTAGGCGGCCTGCACAGGCCAAACCGAAGCGTCCGGACGGCCTGTCTGGTAGGCGTTAGGGTGCAGACCGCCTGCACAGGCAAACTGGAAGGCAAGCCTGTGTGTGTGGAGAAAATTTCTACAATCGTTAAAGTGAGCCAATTATAATATAGTACATTGCAATACATGGTCGGTAAGTGCAGAGTTAACAAATCGAGAAAATGTTAGCAAAACGAGACCCGTAGGGTCGAGTTTTTCTAATTTTCGAGATTTGTTAAGAAAAGCAGTTAACGATCCGAGTATTGCATACTATTTTTTGCACAATCGTGAAAAATAACTAATAATAAATTCATTTTTTAAACTGACACTAGTTGACAGTTGTAAATAATTTTTATAATTTTAAAGTTTATTCAAAATAGTAACAGCTGGAGAACAATGTTGTCCCAGTAACAAGAATAAAAGTAACAAATAGCTCAAACATCTGTTTCACTTACCACCCTTGTGCTTTTGGTTAAATATTTCGAAATCATTATTTTATGGTTTCTATGGACACATACAATGGTTTGGTAAAATCAACTTTCTATTAGTATAAACATTGTTGGTAAGTACAGAATAGAACACGATTGTGCAAAAAATTCTTTATGTGCAATTTTTATGATTTTTCAAGTTAATAGTTAATAATAATAATATAGGTAGGTCAGCTTTGTTTATCAGCAAACGGAGAAATAAAATGCAGATTTTGGTAACCTTTACGGTCACTTGGCCTGGCCAAGTTTATTGAAGCACGGGAGTTTTACTGACCGCTCAGCAATTCACAATACATCTCTCGGAACTTTTGGCATTCTTATAAAAAAAATTATCGGATCATTTCTGCAACCTCGCACCGACCCCCTTTGGGGGTTGATATTAAAGGTGGTAAAGATTGATTTAATTGTTGACAAAACTTGATTTTTGTTTAGAGTCCATAATCTAATTTATTATGTTACTATAGTACCATAATGATAAAGTAACTTGGACTATAGTGTCAAAGTCACATTTTTAGTATTTTTTTACAATTTCATTGGTTGGTAAAATTAAATTTGACAAAATCTTCAGCACTTGTCAAATTTTTTTGGTTAATAGATTATTTTCCAATCTTTCAAATATCGATTATTACTGCGTTATTGCATAGCAAAGTCGATTATCAATGACTTGGCCACACTAAGAATATGTTAATCAAAAAAGTTTTATTAAAAAGTGCTTTAATAAAAGCATTAAATGGTACAGGTTCAAAGTGAAAATTAAAACGGAAGTGACGTCCCGAATCGTACAAATCACGTTTGTTGCTTAGTTACATGTGTTAAATGTCAGTTAATGTGTAATCAAGGTTATAATAAATTGGAGCTGATGAAGTTGAATATTGATAGCAACGATTCGTGACGTCATGCCGGTTTTATGCGGGAAACTTTATAGTTTGAATTTCAAATAATTTTTTTTACAAAACCTAGAGTCGCAATTTTTCTTTAATGTGGTTTTGGGATTACGTTATCAATAAGGTAACTTTCTAGATACATTTAAAAAAATGTACCTACATGTGCCTACATAATTAAACTTTCTTGGACTCGTCCTTTTTATTGGCCTGGCTCGCAAAGTTCTGCATTATGTACTTGTAGCATAAATAACTATTCCATCATCCAATGATGTTATCTTTTTGTACAAAATTAAGTACGTCCATTCCACCAAATGGTTCGGCCAATAGTGTATGTCCGTTCAATTTCCTTTGGGTTAATTCACCAAACGCATATTATTAAAGAAGGTATCTCTTCTAAAAAGGGTCTTCTTCTTTCGAAAAAAATCACCCCTTCTTCGAAAAAGCACGTATGTTCTAATGCGAAAATAAATTTTTACTAATAATAATAAGTATAAAAATAATTTTCAATTCGGTCCTGTAAAAAGATCCAGTGTTGATTTCCCCAATAAAAATTTAAATTATGTTTTCGTGTGATTAAAATTTGACATGCGTTCCATTTTCTCTTTATTAAGCAAGTTGGCCATATTATTTAGGTTAAAGAGGTACTTGACAATTTTCTTTCGGTTATGGTATTTCAAATAATCATTAGTCAAATTTGCTTCTGCAGAGCAAATTGTCCAAAAATAAATGCGTAATGGAATATTAATTTTGATTTTATTCATGTAAGCAAGCAAGAAAATTCATTAAAAAGAAATTTTTAAAATAATTTAGGTCTTTTCAATATTCCATTTCCTATTTTCAAGAGCACAAATCGTTAGTTTTAGCCATACAAAATCGTTTATAAAACTTTCTATTACAACTTTTAACTTGAATAAAGAAACTAGAATTGGCAAGGATAAAAGGTCAAGGCTTATGCTTGTACATCCCTCGTAATTTTCCTCATATCTGATCCTCTGATGTTTAGCATTAACATAAAGTAGGCCTTGCAGTGCAACTTATGCACTTATTCCTATTTTATTCAAACTTTCCTCCAAATCTTGGCATTTACGTTAAACTTAGCAAAGTATATTTGAGGCCCTAAAATCCTAGCTGTGTCTGATTATCTATTCCTGCTCTATAGCATTATCCAGCTGGCACAGCATCCTATTAGATGGAATTTTATCCTATTTTTTTACCTACCCTTGTCGAATTTAATTCTCATTTCCAGCCTTTCCAACATAACGAGGCTTGATTTAAAACAATTTTTAGCCAGATAAATATAATGCTTCATATTTATGGAACCTAGCGACCGTCTAGTTTTCTCTTGAACTCCGAAATTCGAGTGTGTCATTAAGGCCGAGTTTTTCATTGGGAGTTTAAACTACCTTTCATCTGAACGAAGTTCAAGCTCATGCGCCGTAACTCGATTACGTTACAGTAAAAGTACAGCGCATGAGATTGATCTTCGTTCAGATGGGACGTGGTTTAAACTCCTAATGAAAAACTCGGCCTTAATCTACCATTGAACAATCGCGCTGTCGTGCATTTACTTTCGATTGTTAATTGATGAATTTAAATGAAGTATTTTTATAACCGAAAGCTCGCATCTTATTCAAATTCAAAGCTCGGATAAAATGTAAATTTAGTTTTATATTGTGCACGACATCGTCTCGACTATACATAATACTGGTAGTAACAACACAATAATTATGTATTCTAAGCTATTAAAAACTTTGGATAATGTTTTTATATCCGATTCCTTTTAGCACCATTTATATTTTCTTTGTAGCACTTATCTAAGATTTCATATGACTAAAAAATTGCATATTTATGGGAGCTAAATAATTTTCATTTTCTGATTGTAGGTGCAGGTACGTGTTTTTGTAAAAAGAAAATAAATAATGTTGCATTTATTTATTTATTTATAAGAGCACTTACTAGGTCTGGGGTGGTTAGATTATAAAATTAACCTAAAATAATTATAATACTCTCACGAAAAATTTGCAATTTCGGAATTAAATAAGCCAATGGAATTTACGAGCGAACAAACTTACATAAATATAAAAAATCTCGAGAACCAAAGAACGTATTTTGTAGAAACTAATATTTTGACATTTTTAGTTCTGGACATGAACCAGTTCAACCCTAAAATCTTACATGGCACCTTTGTGATACATCATCTCTTGAAAAGAGCAGAAACTGACAACATAACTCTTTTTAAGTTTATATTATTGCCATTTAAAATTTTTGGGATGTGGTAGGTATAGTTCAAACAGAGCTTTAAGAAGTTCACGTGTTGGCTTAACAGCAGGGCATCAGCTTTATGTCAATACGCACAATAACCCTATCGTAAATCATAGGCCGGCATGCTGTAGCTCTGACGATTGTATATAAATTTAGCTAAAAGTAGCTATTATCAAATTTGTAACTCACAAAATTTCCTTCCTACAAGAAAAGTTCATTATTATCACTCAGTGTCCCAAGTTTGCTGCACAAAATAATCCTTAAAAAGAAGATAACCTTAAACGCTTAATTGGATTATATCTTCCAAGGTATTGCGTTTAGGTACAGTAAACTATAACTCAATTTGAAACATAATTCAGTTCTTTATCACTCTACGCAAAAATATACAGAGTGTTCCATTTAGAAGAATCATGTTTTCGTCACTTGAAAATAACAAGGTTTGTTCTTTTCAAAAAAACACCCAGTCGAATAAAATCAATTTTCTTTGATGGAAAAGCATAGAGGACAGTTTTGACGACATCGACATCAAATATCTTATCTTAACCTGCTAAAATTAAAATTAAAAATAAAATTTTAGCAGGTTAAGATAAGATATTTGATGTCGACATAGTTAAGACTGTCCTCTATGCTTTTCCATCAAAGAAAATTGATTTTATTGTACAGAGTGTTTTTTGGGAGGAACAAACTTATAGTGTAGTCAACGAACCAAAATTTATCCTGATTTTCGGACTTTTTTTGTAACAGCGAGTTTTTTTCCTTAATCGGTCGAAACCATTCCTGTGAGTTTGTGTATAAAATGTCTCAACTCAATTTTGACCGGAAGGCCCTTATTCTTCGACTTTAGTGTAAAAGTTTGACTTTTTCAAGTTTCCGTTTCACTATTTTTTGAATAACTTCGCTTGTATTGGTCGGATCGGGACCAAAAAATTTTCCATTTGTTTGTAATGAACCTCTCTTTAAAACTGCGTGGGTTAAAATAATCTATATTAATTTTTTAACCCAAAAAAAAATTCAAAACTGAGGTCATTAGTGAGTCGTAGTTTTTTATAGAGAACTCGAGTAATAATTAATATTTCGGTATGAAACTTTAGGAAGTTGTAGCTGATATAGTAACAAATCCATATTGCAAATTGGATCCAAAAATATTGAGAACAAAGACTAAAATTTGCATTTTGATTCAAATTTTCTAATTCATATTTGTTGTGAGCAATTGGTGTTATCGTAATAATTCTTCCCTTCCTAATTCTCTCAGACAATCACATTAGACCACGTTTTCTTCCGATTTCGTTGAGAAGAAAAATAAAATTTTCAACTATTTTTACCCACAAAACCAATTTTAGTGGTCGAAATGGTTGACTTTAAAACCAGTTTTAATGTTCAAAAATAGTTTATAGGAGTTCTTTATGATTGATTTTCAAAAATACCTAAAAGAAGAATTAAATTTCGACCACTAAAATTGGTTTTGTAGACAAACAGTTAAAAGATTTTCTTTTAATCTTCAAAGAAATCGGAAGAAAAAATGGTGTGATGTGATTGCTTTTGTTTTCATCTGAAAGAGCACTAAATTTCGTACATTTCAAGAGAAGAATTATTGGGATACCACCAATTGCTCACAACAAATATGAAAAAGAAAATTTGAACCAAAATGCAAATATTAGCCGTAGTACAGATCCCAAAGGCGCATATCGGCATCGACCTGGAAATAAAACCTATGTGGCTGAAAATTTGGATTTGGGCATTATTTGATATGTACTACAAGACGCTAAAAAGTTTACCATCGTCAGGGGTGTGCAACATGGGTAGATCCCACCCATATATTGTTTTTAGGGGGCGTTTTTTTAAATCCAACTTTTTGATAAGAACATGGTACTTTATATTTTTGGGGTCGCTGATTACGAATATGATGTCAAAATTGTAGTTTAACAACTGCAAACTGTTAAATCAGCTGCCAAAATAATAACATTCTGCTTTTTTAACATTTTTTTTCGATTTAGCGGTTACTGTAAATGAGGAGGAATAAAAAAGATAAAAAAGAGAGATGTAATTGAAATTTTGAACTAATTTATTTAATTTTTTTTATATAAATTGATGTAGAGGCTATCTAAATGTTCCTTTCGTGGTGCTAATGGTACAACTATTGCAAGTACAGAAAATTTCATAGATATATAAATTGTTTAGAATTTAATTCTCTATAAATTGACCCAAACAAAATTTAGATTTTTCTATTACACTTCCAGTTACTCTTTTAACAGTTGAGGACACATTTATTCGATGTTGCACACCCCTGAGAGTGGTAAACTTTTTTGCCTCTTTTTCTAGGCTTTTAATACTACCTTATTTCAAATTTTCAGCCACATATGTTGTTTTTCCAGTCTGTGCCTTAGAGTGATGTTAAGGCTATATAAATGGTTCTTTTGACGCGTTTACGGAAAAACTATTGCAAGTACAGAAAATTTCATAGATGTATAAGTTGTTTAGAATTGCATTCTCTATAAATTGACTATAACAAAATTTCGATTTTTCTATTATACTTCCAGTTACTCTTTTAACAGTTGAGGACACATTTATTCGATGTTGCACACCCCTGAGAGTGGTAAACTTTTTTGCCTCTTTTTCTAGGCTTTTCATACTACCTTATTTCAAATTTTCAGCCACATATGTTGTTTTTCCAGTCTGTGCCTTAGAGTGATGTTAAGGCTATATAAATGGTTCTTTTGACGCGTTTACGGAAAAACTATTGCAAGTACAGAAAATTTCATAGATGTATAAGTTGTTTAGAATTGCATACTCTATAAATTGACCCAAACAAAATTTCGATTTTTCTATTACACTTCCAGTTACTCTTTTAACAGTTGAGGACACATTTATTCGATGTTGCACACCTCTGAGAGTGGTAAACTTTTAGGCTTCTTTTTCTAGGCTTTCAATACAAGCTTATTTCAAATTTTCAGCCACATATGTTGTTTTACGAAATGTAGCTTGTTTTTGCCTTTTGTTCAGGATCATCGAAAAAAACAGTTTTTTCGGGGTTCTTTTTTCGGAACAGGTAGTCAGAAATCAATATTTAATATGATGAACTGAAACGTTGAAATATTCTCTTTCATTATCCGCAAACGTTTTTAAGATAAAACGTTTACGTAAAAAAATGCCGTCAATCTTACGATAAAGGTGCCCTTTTTGAGACGCGCGCACTCCATTTTAATTTCATAGAAAGTACATGAAGTAGAGTAAATTTCAAATACATCATTTGAAAGCACGATGAGTTACCTACAAAACCGTATATTTATTTTTTTGGAAATTACATTTTTTCATCTTTAGTAGCGTAGAACTAAACAATTTCAAAAAAAAGCGGAGGGATAGAAATTTTTTTTTACGAATCGCTTTATTTTGGGACCTTAATTATGGCAGAGATTTTTCCAGATCAGAGGCGTACGGGAACAGGGTCAAAATCGCCTTTGTTTGTTGCAAAACTGCTAGTTTTGACAATATCTTTGATCACATTAAAAATAGCAAAAAAATGCATCTTACGTAATTTTTAACGTATAAAATTACAAGGAGAATGAGATCGGTCCGAACCCAAACGGATAGTTCGTTTATGCAGAAAAAAATAGAAACCATAGGAAGTTGATATATTTTCAAATTTAATTTAAGAAAAAAGTAAATGGCCAAATTTTTTGAAAATGCTTTTAAAAGATGTATTTTGATACACAGAAACACTGTACCAAATTTCAACTTCAAATATTTATTTAAACAGTCACAACCGCTAGAAGACTAAAAATTTTCAATTACTAATAAAGTTGGAGCAAATGATGGGAGAGGGTGAAACTTTTTTTTAAATGAAAGGTATTGCCAAGCACTTTAAAATAATAGGAAATTGTAATTTTTTCTCAACTTCTTCGCCGTTTTTTCACCTAATGTTAACGAGTAGTTCACCGCATGTTTCATGTTTATCACTAAGTTACTGAGCAAATTATTGTTATTTGTATACAACTCCTCATAAACATAAGGCGAAAAAACGGCGAAGAAGTTGAGAAAAAATTACAATTTGCTATTATTTTAAAGTGCTTGGCAATACCTTTCATTTAAAAAAAAGTTTCACCCTCTACCATCATTTGCTCCAACTTTATTAGTGGTTGAAAATTTTTAGTCTTCTAGCGATTGTGGCCGTTTAAATAAATATTTGAAGTTGAAATTTGGTACAGTGTTTCTGTGTATCAAAATACATATTTTAAAAGCGTTTTCAAAAAATTTGGCCATTTACTTTTTTCTTAAATTAAATTTGAAAATATATCAACTTCCTATGGTTTCTATTTTTTTCTGCATAAACGATCTATCCGTTTGGGTTCGGACCGGTCTCATTCTCTTTGTAATTTTATACGTTAAAAATTACGTAAGATGCATTTTTTTTCTATTTTCAATGTGATCAAAGATATTGTCAAAACTAGCAGTTTTGCAACAAACAAAGGCGATTTTGACCCTGTTCCCGCACGCCTCTGATCTGGAAAAATCTCTGCCATAATTAGGGTCCCAAAATAAAGGGATTCGTGAAGAAAAATTGCTATCCCTCCGCTTTTTCTAAAAGCGCCGGTTTTTTGTTTAATTCGACTCTGCTACTTACGCAACCTCTTAAAAATTAAATTACAAGAAAAAAATAAAATTCAAAAAAGTTGAAATATTTAAGGGGTGTTTTTTTAAAACTGAAAATTGTTTTAACATGATTAGTAGCATGATGTCATTACAAATATATTATAGAACATATATCCAAAATATTTTTTAAATTTGAACTCTCTGTAGCTTATGGTACATTAATATGTAAAGAGTCGTCAGAAAAATGAAAAAGAATATTTGTAGTACAATTTCAGGGATGATGAAAATAAATAAATTAAAAAATAACCCCATCAATTTAAAGCTAAAACCATCTTCTGTCCAAAAATTTACTCGAAATAATGATCTGACGATTAATTACAAAATGACTAACATTTTTGTGAGTCACTACGCTGTAAAATTTCCAATTTTCAGATTTCTAACGGTTTATCCCTATTTGTCTTTCATCGCATTTTTCTAGAAAAGTACTATTGGTACAAAAAATTTTATAGATTCATAAATTGTTCAGAACTCCATGCTCTATTAAATAGCTTTATCAGAATTTCGAAATTCTCATTTCTTTTCGAGCTAGTATTCTTTGAATGTTGAGGGCACATTTACTTCATGTTGCACACCCCCAGGAGTGGTAAACTTTTTTATGTCTTTATGTAGACTCTTAAGGCTAGCTAATTGTAAATTTACAGCCACATATGTCGTTTTTCCAGGTTGAAACCGATAGACCCTGTACTACCGTTGTTCTTAATATTTTTGGACTTAACTTGTAATATAGATTTGTTACTATATCAGCTGCAACTTCCTAAAGTTTCATACCATAACATTAATTAAAACTCGAGTTCTCTAGAAAAAACTACAACCGACCAATGACGACAGTTTTGAATTTTTTTTGGGTTAGGAAATTAATGTAATAGTATAGTAATAGTACAAGATAGCATTTTGACGCACGAAGGCAAATTTTGCCAGACCGATTGAAAGGAGGTCTGCAAATGCCTGAGTGCGTCAAAAGCTCTTGTGACACAAGTGTTTTATACTATTTTTTCTATTTTGCAATGATTTATTTTAAAAATTGATTCTAAAAAAATCGTGTTAGAGAATTTTATTGCTTAAATTCTTAAGTTGGTCCTACTGACAGTTGACGTTTATTTAAACTTCTAAGATTTTACCAAGAGATGGCGGTAAAGTTTGTTTGATTTTAATATTTTTAACTTTAATACTAATCAATTTACGTAAAAATTACATTATTCCTTTGGTATTTATTACTTAATAAGCATTTTTTGTAATTATTTTTTAAAATTAAGAATAATTTTTACATAATTGATTTGTATCATATGTCAAAATAATTATTTTTTCTTCAAACGTCAGAAAAAGTCGCCTTTGTGTCACTCAATAGGTAACGGTGAAGTTTAACTTTCCCGCCGAGGCAGGAAAAATTGTCAGAAAAGTACTTTTTGTCTGTCTAGGAGGGAAAAGTAAAATCTTAACCGCACATTATTTTTATTTTTAACGTAAAAAATGTTTTTTGAGCATTTGTAATGTAAACAATTTAATGTTTTTTAAATTTTCCTTTATAATTAGTTCGTTGCTTTTAATAATTAGCTTTTTTTACAAATTTAAGTTAATTTTAAAAAATATTTGACAATTGAACTACAAGTAATTGACAAGAGATGGTGCTCTTTCAAAAATCAAAATTTTCAGTTTTACGCTTTACGTTTGCAGAAAAAATATAATGTTTTATACGGAGTCAAAGTAGTTTTGTGTGACTCGCCTGTATTGCCTGACTCGCTCGCTACGCTCGCTCTTCAGCCAAACACAGTCTTGTCACACAAAACGTCACTTTGTCTCCTTATAAAACAAATAACTATTAATTACCAATGTCAACCAATCTCAAACTAAAAAAAAACTAGAAACAGTACTTAAAAGTAGAACATTACAACATCGTTTTGGACGGTTTTCGATGCTGTAATGAGTATATTGTAAACGCAAAATAGAAAAATAATTTTAACCCATGCAGTTTTAAAGAGAGATTCATTACAAACGAAAGGAAAATTTTTTGGTCCCGATCCAACCAATACAAGCGAAGTTATTCAAAAAATAGTGACACGGAAACTAGAAAAAATCAAACTTTTACACTAAAGTCGAAGAATAAGGGCCTTCCGGTCAAAATTGAGTTGAGACCTCGGTTGAGACATTTTATACACAAACTCACAGGAATGGTTTCGACCGATTAAGGAAAAAAACTCGCTGTCACAAAAAAAGTCCGAAAATCAGGATAAATTTTGGTTCGTTGACTACACTATTAGTTATATTCAAGTGACAAAATCTTGATTTTTTATATATAACACGCTGTATATTTTTGCGTAGAGTGATGAAGAATTTAATTATCTTTCAAATTGTGTTGGGGTTACTATATCTAAACTCGACACCTTTAAAGATAATGATTTAAATCAGTATATTCGTTTTTTTTTCTTTCTAACCGTTATTTTGGCAGCAAACTTAAGAGCCCGAGTGATAGTAACGCAACCTTTGTTGTGGGAAATTTTATGATCTATAAATTTGGTAATAGCTATTCTTATCCAAAAATTGATAGTTTACGAGATATTTCGGAAAAACTACACTTTCTAACCTTCCTCCGTGTATAAAATTTTTAGCATCGGATAAATGGAATTTTAGAGACATTGTTTAGCACAACAATATTAAGGTTCACCCAAAAACTTCCGAGATAAAATTTTAATTTGATTAGACTATAGAAAATTTTGAAATACTGCCACTTTACACAAAATAATATGTCCCTCTATGATATCATTTACACCGACATTGAATGTGTTCTTTTGCATTCGTGAAAGTTTTTGCTGGTACATCTCATATAGGTATATTATGTTAACGCCAATTAATAGATATCATCAAGAATTTAGAAATTTGTCACTCACTAAGAGATAGAACTTATGAACTTATGTGACTCGCCAATTATTATATATTCACATATATCAACTTCTTTAATGTTTATATCATAACTTCATAAATACTTCTTTAATCATTGTATTCACAGCATATCAACCTCTTGTCGTGTCTTACCGTCACGACTTATTAATATTTAGTGATAAAAAGTCACTTTGAAAGAGCTTTTAAACGAATCAAATATGCCTCAAAATGAGAAACCTTGTTATCTCATTCGAAATTATTTTAACTCCATCGGAATGACTTTCTATTACTTACTTAAAAAAAAATAACACATTCAGGCAGAACGCAATTAAATAAAACAAAAACTGAATTATAAAAATGCGTGTCTTTTAATTTAAAAGTAATCCGCAATTATTATGCCATTTGTCACCTAAATGTATAATTAAGTAATTATTCTAAAGACCTTAAATTTGAATAATTTTAATATTAGCATTTATTTAAATAATAACTAAGTGCAGATATATCCAAGATGTAGAACTATTTTTAATTAAATTTGACACAACCATTTTGTAATTGTTTTCAACTTTAATTGCCTATAAGAAGTTTCTTATCAAGCAATCAAGCGTAAGTAAATTGATATTATACATAAGTAATTGCAGAATAATTGTTTTACAGTTAATTTCACCTGTAATCAGTAATATCTATTATCAGTAGCTATAAATACCTCTAAAAACGATTATAATAATAAGAACGTTAGTTTGTTAGAATTAACACAAAAACGTTAATTAGTTCAAAATTTTTAGCCAGCCAAATGGACTAAATAAATTAGATAACATCCAAAATCACTAAACTCGAATTTTTTTATCTGTACTTAGAAAACTCAATAAATAATTAATTACGTAAAAAAGTTTCTAAATAAATGTTTAAATCATAATTAACAATAAACGCATTAACTAAATTAAATAATTACCCAATAAATACATCAATTTCATTGCAATTTATACATAAGGTGGTCACGTGTAGGTAAAGATAAAAAAATCGAAGTTTAGCTGTGCAGTGATATTGAACATTCATTTTTGGAAAATGACTGACAAATTATTTCACCATGTAAACGAATTGGTATTATAAACAATCTTAAAATATGAACGTAATTTTCCGTGCTGTATAATGATGAACTCAAAAATGTAGAATAGCTTCAAGAATAAGGGAATGGCGAATGGGGGGGGGGACTTTTTCAAACGGCATGCCATAAGTTAAAAAAGAAACTGCTTGGACAATTGTTGTGGTAAGCCAACGTGCTTCTTCCTCTTTTGGTTCAAGGAAGAAATCACATTCAACTTCAACTCGATGGTTAGGTCTTTAGGCTATAAGTTTAAAAATTCATAAATCTTTTCGGAAAAATAATTCTTGAAAATACTTTGGGTTGCTTCTAAAAGACAACATTAAAATCAATATTTCTACGGTTTTACCTATGTCTCTCCATCTATTCCACATTCCACTAGAGAGAAAAATGCCACTAAAGGTAATAATAAGGATTTATATACCTACAGTTCTTCCAGAAAATCTTTGCCGCTGTATGTCAACATAAGTCGACATAGGTCGTTACAATTTAATGTCATATTATACACAGCGTCAACAAAGATAGATGCTACACTACTTATTGCGTGTTTTTACGTACTTACTTACGTACTAAGCCGAGTTCTCCACCGGCAAAGATCCGCTGGAACAACTGTACATATTGTCAAGTTTTCTACAGCATTCTTCGCCGTCTCTCGCATCCTCTTCTCCATTCCTCTTTATCCATCCATTGTTCGTCTACTAACTCTCTTCTTTCCATGTCTTTCTGTTAGCTTTTTTTCATTTTTCTGATGGACGCCCTCTTTTTCGTCTTTCTGTCGGTTGCCAGCTCATTATTTTTTTTGGCGATCTTGTGGTGTTCATCCGATGTACGTGCCCGAACCATTTTAGTCGCTTTTCTTCAACTGTCTCCACCACCATTTTCTCAATTTTCATTCTCCATTTTATTTCTGCGTTTCTTATTCTTTCAAGTCTTGACACCCGACAGCTCCTTCTGAGGAAATCCATTTCCACCACTGCTAGTCTCTCTTTGTCCTTTTTCGTCATTTCCATAATAAGGATATATTGCACTATTAATTCAATTTTTATATTGACTTGAAATTAACGGACATAAAAATAAAAAACTCGTATCAGCATTCTGTTCATTTTAAATTATTTTATCGACACGATTGATACCACTGCTGAAGCAACTGAGATAGTGTGTTTTCATTTTCAAAAATAAAATTTTAAAACACAAGCGGCTGTAAAAAATCAATTTGTAATCTCACAGAGAATAAACCAAGATGAACTGTTTTGGGAATAAAATGTGCACTATTTTGATCTACAGAGACCCTTTGCAGACCCATTAATACTTACATCATCGTCAGCGAAAATGAAATTCAAATATGCAAAAATATACACGATGTCCTATTTAAAAAAAACAAAAGTTATATAATGTAACTCAAATATACAGTTAGACCATGAGAAACGTTTAATGAGTTACGTGAACAAACAAAAGAACAAACTTTTTCTATATTTCCATGATATTCCCCTATTTTTGAGGATATAGGTATGCTAGACAATGAAAACTCGACTACCTTGTATAATATAACGTAATCGTGATAAGAATTTTAAAAATAAAATGCGAAATTTTAAAAATTACATACAATTGCACTTATTTGCATTTTGTGTGCGAACTTGAATGAGTTATAGTAATGATAATGTACTTGATGGCATTATTATTCCTTAGAAATGGAATCGTAACCACGTATAATTAACATTAATCGTAGTAACCTATGTAATATATAAATTAAAATAAAAGTTCTCGTGATAAGCCAACTGAGCTCTAAACCTACGTAGGGCTCTGCAAATATTCAATAAGTGCACTTCCGTTGCATGCGAGGTGATAAATTCATAGTTTGTATTTTATTACGAAAGTAATTATTTACATTGTCACATTTTGAATAGATAAAAGTTTCGAGCTAGTTTTCTATCCATCCCCATTCCAAATGCCCAAATTCTTCCAATTTATCAATAAGGTATTTGCCTTAAAAAGACAACACGTTCACCAGTCTTCCCATTTCTTTGAAGCATTGGCATCGACATTTGTTTCTAGTTCATTCGGCCCACCAAACAGCACAACCCTCTTCAGCTCATAATATCATAGTTTCAGAAATCTTTAGTTCAGAGGTTAGGTAAGGTTTTGATTCAGTAACTATGTAGGTGTACTCCAAAATGCTCGTGCGTGGATGAGAAAAGCTTTTAATGAGAAAAAAATATTTTTCAAGAATTTTCATAAATCTTTTCTGTCGGTTAGGAATACTAAAATCGCATTAAGACAAAATTACGCACTGTGCCTCTAGTAATCTAATTTATGTATAAGTAAATATAGGCGTAGGAGTTTAATAAAGCACACACCTTAATATTCAAAATTCCTTCTTTTAAATTTCCGTCACGATCTCATCGAAAGAGATGACACATCAATACATAATAATTTTACATTTAAATTATAACAATTAATTTAAAGCTAACTGTTGATTAATTGCAATTACGATTTGTTTACGTTCACTTTATTGTTTATTTTTTTAAATTAATTTCCATTTGAATACTATTTGTAATTTATAAATCCCTTCTAAATATTCTAAAGTGGCATTGAAATGTTTAATTAAGATTGAAATTTGCTTATTGACAGGACATGAAAGAATGTAGGAGGAGAAGCTCTACAAGAAATTTTCTTAAGTAACGACGCATTTTATAATTCAAAAACAATATAATGGCTTTGTATAAATTACAATCTTTAATGTATAGTCATTTTCGCTACTTTAACTAAAACTAGAAAAATGTGAATGAAAAGGAAAACCTTGAAAAGTTCTTATAAAATCGATTGTTACAAAAAGGGAGATCTTTTTATATCACAATAATAAAATTTAATTATCAAATAAATAGAACAAAAAAGCTATTTGCAAAAAGTTACGCTTTTTAACTTATACAAGCAATTTTTCTTCCATTAAAGATATAAACACATACCTTGACGTGTCACGCACTTTTAAAAAATATATACATAAGGGAAATTGCGTCAAATCCTTAAGGACGCTACATAATTTGATATAATCTTATATCTAAACTTAAATAATAATTGATTATAGCGAAGAAAAATTAATTTAACAACCTTTTCTAAGTATCCCATTAATCAATCCAATTGGAGGAATTGAAGGGTGAATTAGATAAGGGTGTACTTCGATTTAAAATAAGAATAATAAAGTATGTAAATATTGACGAGAATTTATATCTTAATGTCTACTTACAGGTAATAATACCGTAAATAACTTGTCATTAAAAAACAATTATTTAGAAGGAGTAATTAAATGTAAAGAAACTCGTAATGATGAAATAAAAGTACAGTGAGTCCCTGCAATTAAATCAGTTCGCAGGGTAGAAACGTAAGAAAAACACATTTCCTCTTCTTTATTTTATACGCCTGTTATGTATACCTAATAGGTATTATGTTATACTCAGGTGAATTCATGTAATGTTAATTAATACCCATCTTTTATCCATCGCTTCAGGAATTTTTGCGTTTGCCTTGTGGATTTAGATATCTGTCAATTTGGTTAGTCTATTAGTCTCAATCATTAAACAGAAAATTAATTGTAAAAATTGTCTCCACCTATGGATGATAAATGTGAGATATGCACGAAAGATATATAAGTCAGCTATATTGTGGCTGATAAACGAAATTTATGAAAATTAAATTAAATTAGATAGAATTTCAAAAATAATAAAGCCAAACAGTGATACTTGGCATAAAGTGCTACACGGAGTGCACAATGTTGTAAAGACCCTTAGAAAGACTAATATGAGAAGATCAGGACATAGTTGGAGATGTAAAATAAAAGAAAAATAAACCAGACAGACGGAAAGACATCAGATTCCTTGTAACACCGAAAATCTTTCCGAAAACGGAAGAAAAAAACAAAGAATCGATCAATAAAATACTCTCAAAAAAATATCTCGGACTATGATTCGGCTACTTGGATTCCTCTCAGATCACTATGAAGGGAGAGAGGGAGTAATAGTCCTGGAAAGACAAGAACGGAATGGGGTAATCCCCAGATCACTAGTCCTCTCCTTTAGATCAAAATAGTCCTAAAGGAGATATCAATAGTTCTGAGAACTTCAGAGATGCAGGCACCTCCCAGATCAATAGCACTCTCTAAGATCCAGAATAACCCAAGAAGAAGAGAGATCAATAATAGTCGTGAGAAATTATTCCTAAGAGAAAAATCAATGGTCCTGGAGAAACACAGAAGAGACAACAGATCACTAGTCCTCCTCTTAGATCATAATAGTCTTAATAGAGAGCTCGTAATCCTGAAAAGATTACAAAGAGGACGGTTTTTCCTCCTAGATCACTAGTCCTCCTCTTAGATCATACTAGTCTTAATAGAGAGCTCGTAATCCTGAAGAGATAACATAGAGCACAGCTTTTCCTCCTAGATCACTAGTCCCCTCTTAGCTCATAATAGTCTTAATAGAGAGCTCGTAATCCTGGAAAGATTGCAAAGAAGACGGCTTCTCCTCCTAGATCACTAGCCCTCCCCTGGGATCAGAATAGTCCTAAAAGGCTAAAAATGATTCTCAAAGCCTACAGTAAAAATACAACAGGAGTTTTAGCTCACAATTGCTGAGTTAGATCTAGCGCGCACTATGAACTTTTTTCGGGTGAGTTTTCTATTGTGTTTGAGCCAACTGTTTAGTCTTGGTACTGCAATGGTTCTCGCCCAGTAGACTAAATTGTTAGACGACAAAAAGTTCATAGTGCGCGCCCAGGTCTTACAGGGAAATCATTTTAATCAGTGATAACGCTGGTACAAATTAAGAATAATTTAAATTGAGCATATTTGATCCTATAAACTCAACGACAATGAGCTCAAATGGAAGTAATGTAAAAATTATTCCATTTTGATCTCAAGGGGGGCGCTATGGAAAAAACTTAAGCAAAAATGGTTTAAAAAGTAGCAGATAGGTCGTTTAAATGATGTAACATTTTCAGACGACTGAAATACTGAATCAGTATTTTGATTCAGTACCTGGATAAAAATACGCATCGTTACTACATATCGCACTAATATTTCAGCAAGCAAGACAGAAGATGATAGAGCTATGATTAACAAAATATCAGAAAGCAGATGTCCGGGCAAAGGATTGTTGTGAAGGTTCTCAGAAAGATTTGAACGGGAAGACCAAGACATAGTGGAAAAGGGAAAATGAGATAAGATGACTTAAATAGCACGTACTAGGTCAAAAAGAGAAACGAGCTGTGGCAGGCAAACTGATCGACAGACGGGCAGACAGACAAAGTATAGAGATTGCCAAATGGAAGCGACCTTATATGTACAGTAGAACAAGTAAGAAGGCTGTAAAAAAGATGCCCAAATATTTTTTCACAATAGTTTTGACGTATTATGTAACCTTCGTTATGAATTTTGCTTTCTGAGCAGGGTCGCTTACATTTGGCAATCCCTATAGCAGTGTATAGATGGGAAGACCGGCGGACAGACAGATGGGCAGACACGCGAGCAGCCAAACAGACGAAGAGGCAAACAGACAGACAGGGCGAATGGGTAAACGACGAGACAAATCGGCAAACAGTTGGGGAGCTTTTATCTAAGACGGAGAAATTCCGGAAGAGTAACTTCCTAAATCGGAATTACGGAGAAGCGATAATAAAGTTTTACAATTCATTTATTTACGTGACCTGAAAATTTATATTATCTATTTCAAATTTAATTCTAATTAATTCCAAACATTACGTAAGAAATAATTAAATCTGTAGTATTTTCACGCATTTGTATTGAAGTGGAACAACACACACATCGGTACTACATTAAATTTTGATTGAGTGATTCCACTAACAATAAAAACGTGCTGACTATACAATTATAGCCTTCAAGTTCAATTCATTCCAAATTTGCGTTCAATCGATACCCATTATACAATAAAACAAACAAACAAATGTGAAAACTGTCGAATCCTTTCAACTTTCTTGTCATCGGTTACACAGGAGGAAATTGCTTTTGAAATTAATTGAGATTGTTGTTTGCAGGATTTGTTGGAAGAGAAAAATTTTGAGAGAAGAAAACGAATCATAATGATAACGAGTGGAACGTTAGTTATAGTTGTGCTCGCGTTAGTTATCACCGGAATTGTTTTATTGGCCGAGTCGATAGATGCATCTCCTTTTAAAAAACAAGCTAAAGCCATAGCCTTAGAAGATATTTTAGATGGAAGTCTTAATCCAAAAGGTTTCAACGGATCTTGGATTTCTGGTAAGTTTCTTTCCCAATATAAGAAAGAAGAACTTTATAAAGATTTTTTTGCAGATACTGAAATATTGTACAGAAGTGAATTTGGTGATATTTTACTTTACAATACTGATAAATTGTCGTCACAAGTACTTATTCCAGCAAGTAAACCAGTAAGTGCCTTAATTCAATACAACTTTTTTTTAATTATCAATTTCTTCTTAAGGTTTTGGCCACTGCCATTGATTATAAATTATCAGCAGATCGTAAATTTTTGTTAATAGCCCATGATTTTAGAAAGGTGATATAATTAAATGCAATTTATTTTTACCTTTACATAAATTAACGTTATTTATTGTTTAGTTATTCAGATATAGTTACGTAGCGCAATACACAATTGTTAATTTAGAAACACAAGGAACGAGCAATTTGAATGCAAATGGAGAAATTGTTTTGCAACTTGCAACTTGGGGCCCTATTGGAAATTCGATAGTATTCGTTGCTAGAAACAACATTTATTATCGTAAAACCGTTTTATCTCCTACTGTCAAACAAATCACAACAGATGGATCGATTGGAAATATCTATAACGGAATACCTGATTGGGTTTACGAAGGTTTGTACAAATACAATCAGAACTCAAAAATATTGAGGAAGCTGAGAAGTAGCTCTAAATCTCAGACCAATAAACAAGATGGACATCGTTATTTACATTTTTATTTGCCCCCTACACCTTTTTAAGATCGTATATTTCGTGTTCATCTGTTCATAGTCATTGTTTATTTACGTTTTGACAATAAGATTTCCAAACAAAGTACGTCTTTAGTGCTTTTCGAAAATTTCTAGAAGGTATATTAAAATATATTTTATAAAAAAAGGTGCGCCAGTGTGTATGTAAGAGAATAGATAAAAAAAGAGAAAGAAATATCTTTCCATAGGTAAAAGTGAGGTTACATATTTTGTTGTTGAAAGCAGTGGTGTTCCGTTAAAACATTTTAAAATCTAATATTTCAGATTTCCAAACGATAAAATGCCTATGCTGAAAACGGAATGTTTATGTTTTCCGTCTCCTACCCTCTTCCCCTCATTTGTGTATGTTGGTGACAGTTTTCTACCACAATATTCATATATGTGCAGTGCCCATCTTGATTATTGTTCTGAGCTCTAAACCAACTTTTCTTATTTTGAGCTACACTGCAGCCTTCTCCATATCTTTAAATTTTGATTGCTCTAGAAAATGACTCACAGATAACTTAAATTTAATTTTCTTTTGTAGAAGAAATATTTGCAGCCAATAAGGCATTGTGGATATCACCCGATGGAAGAAAGTTGGCTTATGCGAAATTTACAGACGCTTTAGTAAAAATAATGACTCTTCCTGTATATGGAGAACCAGGAGCTCTCGATTTTCAATACACAAAAGCAGTTCAAGTTAGATATCCCAAGGTAATTTAACGCCATCTCGATGTTAAATAACTCAATTAATGTGAATTTACTAAAGCCAGGTACACCAAATCCATTTGTGAGCTTACACGTTGCGGATCTCGAATCAGAATCTCCTACGCTCGATCTTAGTCCACCAAGTAGCATACAACAGAAGTAATTTTCTAACAATAAAAATTCTATTGCTAATTTACAATTTATAGAGAACCAGTATTAGCGGCAGTAAATTGGGCTACGAATTATACGCTTTGTTCTATTTGGATGAACCGAGTTCAAAACGAAGCGTCCGTAGTTACTTATGGTACAGAAGAACCGTATACTAGAAATATTGTAAGAAAGAAAATCTCGCAAATTTTAATTTATTTAAATATTTTTTTCAAGATTAAAAATCTCAAGCAAATTGGAGGTTGGTTGGAATTATTTAAAGCACCTATTTTCTCTAAAGATGGATCAAAACTATTATTGATTCTGTCACAAAAACAAGAAAACTCGACATCGTCGTATAAGCACATCACGTTGCTGCAAAGAAAAAATAATTCAAGTCAAAAACCTTTGACAAAAGGAAAATATGTGGTAACAGACATCTTGGGGTGGAACGAAGATGAAAATTTAATGTAAATCTTATACAACTTTGGAGAATCAACAATAATGATTAAATTTCAGATATTTCCAAGCTACGGGTTTGCACGATTCGGCTGCTCAACACTTATACACTTTATCAACTGATACGAGCGAAACCAAATGCTTAAGTTGTGACTATAAGACTTCTCTAACAAATTCCGAGTGTACTTACAATACAGCCGAATTTAATACGAATTTTTCGCGATATATTTTAACTTGTGAAGGTCCCACAATACCCGAAAGCGCCTTATTTATAAGAAACAAAAGAGTGGCTGTTTGGGAAAATAATGAAGAAATTCATAACACTTTACAGTATACGAAATCTCCAATTGTAGAAAAGTTCGCTTTTGATATAGCAGGTGGTTTCAAAGCAACCGTTTTGCTCAAGTTGCCCCACGATATAGATCGAAGTGGAAACACCAAGTATCCAATGTTGGTCAATGTGTAAGTGCACCAAATAAACCAAAGTTAATTTAAATACTAAAAAAAAATTCTAGATATGGCGGTCCAGATTCGTATCAAGTTACAGACAAATTTAATTTAGATTGGGGTAGCTATTTGGCGGCAAATAAAAGCATAATCTATGCAACTATCGATGGAAGAGGTTCCGGTTTAAAAGGAGATGATATCTTATTTTCGTTATACAGACGTTTGGGAACAATAGAAATCGAAGATCAAATTAACGTTACAAAGTAATTTAAGTAATTCTAAACCAATTGTAAAATAATACCATTTGTACACATTTTAGACAAATACAAGAACAGTTGCCGTTCGTCGATCCTAAAAGAACAGCAATATGGGGTTGGAGTTACGGAGGTTTTGCTTCAGGAATGATTTTGGCTACCGATAAACACGATATTTTTAAGTGCGGAATTTCTGTAGCTCCCGTAACCGATTGGGCACTCTACGGTACGACTCCAATTTCACTAGCATACAAATATGTTAATTGAATTTTTACAGATTCCATATACACTGAACGTTTTATGGGTCTTCCAACTTCTGAAGATAATTTACAAGGTTACGAAGATGCTGAATTATTTACAAAATACGAAGGTTTGAGAAATAAGCTGTACTTCTTAATCCACGGTACATTAGATGATAACGTTCATTACCAACAATCCATGTTGTGGGCTAAAATTTTGGAACAAAAAGATATCATGTTTCGTCAAATGGTATTTTTTTTCTAATTTATAAAATGATCAGGTAAAGAGCATTTCTTTTTTAGACGTATTCGGATCAAGATCATTCTTTGGGAAGTGTAAGGCCTCATTTATACCACTCTATGGAACATTTCTTGAATGATTGTTTTGTTGAAGAACAAAAAGATTAAAACTTAATGTTGTTTGTGTAGTTTCATACACGCCTATTTTTATAGACTAGTCAGAAATTATTGTTGAATTATGAATGTTATGATGAAGAGAGAAGTTGTAATTGAAAATTTTGGTTTTCAGATCTCAAATTTGATATACCTATCTGTTTTTTTTCCTGCGAATTTTTAATTGATGTATATAAATAGATCTAAGCTAAACTGTACTTGAAGTGTTTATATTAAAAACTGTCTTTTTTTAATTTCGCACTTTTTTCATACACAGAATAGTTTCCTACGTGCTGAAATGGACAGAGAGAAAGTATAAGCAATCAATCAGCTGTTGGAAGCTGTTCTGTGTTCTAAACGAGCCAAACAGGGACAAAGTTGACAAAGTATCAATAATTTTTGTAAAACCCTATACCACACAGTAAAAAAAATATACTCTAAATTCACTCTAAATTAACACTACGCGGAGTCCATGGAGGTCCACTCTATTAGAGTACAAAATTGAGTGGTATTGGTAGAGTGAAGTGTAGAGTACTTTTTACTCCATAATATTGCTCTAGGTTAGAGTACAAAAATACTCGAATAGTGTTGATTTAGAGTAAACCTTAGAGTAGTTTTTACTCTCTTGCAGTGTCATCATCACTTAGTACTGAGTGATACTGCCTCTAGGTTAGAGTACAAAAATGCTCTAATTGTGCTGCTTTAGAGTAATCTTTAGAGTACTTTATACCCTGTTGCAGTGTCATATTCACTTACCATTGAGTGAAACTACCTCTAGGTTAGAGTATAAAAATACTCGAATAGTGCTGATTTAGAGTAATCTTTAGAGTACTTTTTACTCTGTTGCAGTGTCACATTCACTTACCACTGAGTGACACTGCCTCTAGGTTAGAGGACAAATACACTCACAGAGTGTTCATTTAAAATTTTGGTATACGAAATAAAAACATCAATAATTCTTATAAAATAGTATATTGAACGTAAATTTTAAATTAACGTAAATTAACGTAAATTAACTTAAATAAACGTAAATTATAAGCTTAGGGTTTTTAGCCCTTAAGGGAGTTTAACTATGAGCTATGTAAGAAACGTAAAGTAATACTTAGGAACTAAATAAAAATTAACACTACAACACGTCTGTGTTAACTCGTATGGTTCTTTATATAAAAGTAAGCAAAAGTCAATAACATTTAATTCATCACCACATTTAACTTTATAAGCCTGAATATTAGTCACAAATTCCAAAGTTATCCATTTTCTCGTTACGAAATATATCTGATCTTCACTTATAACAATGTTAATGATCTGCTCAAATTGTGGCATATTAGTAACGTTATTCATAGAAGTGCAAAGCATAAATTGTTTTTTATATGTGTACCCATATTTAACCCAATTAGTTACTACAATTTGCAAATATTCTGGAAGATCAGTAACATTCTTAACAAATACGTCTCGATATATGTAATTTTTAAATGCTGTTATAGATTGAGGGCCAAATTGGGGGACAACTTCGTATTTTTCATTCGAAGCGATTTGTTGATAGCGATTTGCTAAAGTCTTCGCAACATTTTTAAAATTTTTAAATCTATATGACATATCCTTTAAAGCGCCGTGTTTGCCTTCATATCGCATTGCCCACAGCAATATTAATGGACCCATTCGCCTAATAACCTCTGGATAGTGGGTAATGAAATGAAGTTTGGCGGTTAAAGTACAATCGAATAATTCTTGTAATTTTTTATGGTGATTACAAATGAGGTCTTCCAAATGTCCGATCATATCTTTGGAAATTCTAGGTGCAAATACTACTTGCATTATTTCTAACAAGAGGGTTATAACTTCCCACTTAGGCTGCATAGCCACTGTAAGTTTATCATGTATTATAGATGGTAAAAATCTTGCTAGGCACCAAGACTGGGCTGCTCTCTGATTTAAATTGCCTTTCTCTAGTGTAATTGGACTTGGTTTAGATGGTTGGTTTAGGCTACCATAATTAAAAAATTTTAATCTTTCGTTTAGTTGCGCGAGAGTGATAACTTTGCTTTTAATTATATAACAAAGAAACAGTTTAAGTTCAAAATGTATCGCCCCTTCAAGTATATCGTGCATAATATCTACACTTACTGCATCACATAGTTTAAAATAGTGCAAGTTATTTAAAACGCTACGACTTTTAATTCCAAATACATGATTGTTTTCTGCATCTGCTGCTTGTAAGCTATGATCTTCGTACGAAACACTTGACCGCCAAGTCTCTGTAGAATCCGTACATTGAGTTTTTAAAAGTTGTTTATTATTTAAACAAATTCTACAAAAATAATTTGCTTGAAAGCTTAGTACCATTCCATGTAAAGCGTTAGCTGCCAAATTGTCGTGAGATAGTGAAGCTATACTACCAAAAACTGGTTCATCAAACCCTTCTACGATAATTCCTGTTGTTTCCAAAATTTGAATATCTTTCACTATTGGTTCCAAAATAGTATTCAATGATATTGTTTGACACGATGAATCGATTAGATCACATGTATAAAACAACGCCAGTAAGTGTATGTTTCTTAAGGTTGAATGATATATTGCTGGTACATTTTTAATGGTAAAATACAATGCACCTAGTTTACTGGTTCCTGCTTTACTGCCAATCGGATTTGTCACCTCAAAATCGTCGTAATAGATTTGTAAATTGACATAGTATTTTTTAGATTTGTATAAAATGTTATTCTCAACATAAGAGCCTACTTTAATGATACTGGCGTCCCTTTCACGATTTCTTATATCGATATGATTTTTTAAGAATGATGCATTTCTATTTAACAAAAATTTTAAAGATTCCAAAATTGGAATATATTGAAAGGTACGTGAAATATGTTTCTCAATTGTTACATTTAATTGTCTATTCACAATATTATCACTTCTTACACCTATAACGATCTCTCTTGGTAAAACTATGTCAAAATTCATAATTTGATTACGCTTATAAATGGATGAAAATTTATTTAATTCACTTTTAAATTTGTCTTCTTGGTGAGTAAGATATTTATTGATATCTACATAATTGCTACCATCTTTTAAAATATTAAAAACATTGTGAATGAATTCGTTACTATAATTCATTAGTGACTGGGTTTTGGTGTGTGGTAAAGATAGTGATGAGATTTGTGAAAAGAACATCTTACAAGTTTCTGTAATAACGGTATCTCCATTAATATTCTGATTTTCAATATCTGTAGTTTCGTTCTCATTAGATTCAATATTATTAACACTGTTAAAAGGGAAGTCCTCGGAAGAATTCATTTCTATTGGCAAATCACTGTGGTCAAAAGATGAGCAGCTATGTTGATTAGTAATATTATATTGAGGAGTTGTATTAGTATTAGTGATATTATTACTATTAGATAACTCATTTGGAATATTGTCACTACGCAAATGTTTTTTTAAATGTTTACGAAGGCCATTGAATGTGGAAAATACATTTAAACAATTTTTTATGCAACATTTCAAACTTAATTTTTTGTGTTCCAATAATCCATGAATTAGTCTTAAATGTCGAATCATTAACGTAACATCTTTAAAAGACTTGGAACAAATAAAACAATGTAACATTTCGAATAGCAAATATAAAGTTCCAAAATATTAAAATATATGTCTAATCAAACTTTTATAAAAAAAACAGCAATTATGTATTACTGTAAAAACTAAAAAGTACGTCATCTAAACATTTCCTAATATAAAAGTATAAAACCAACAGTAACAACAAAATGTAAAAGTTAAAACTTAAGTGTAATTTTGTATCCTACTCCTTAATTCACACATTTTAGGAGTATAAGTTACTCTGTCCTTGTGCAAATTGAAATAAAAAGCTTGGATAAATTCCCAAAAATATTTTAACGTACCGTCGTATTCAGTATTTAGAACCCAATGACTCATGAAGAGATCTTCAAAAGCTTTCCCTGATGTACATAGTTGTGGACATTCTATGGACTTCCCGTCCACTAGAATATTATATTGCGTAATTGCTTTTTTGTTAGTTCCTTGCGCAAGCAACAGTGGTTGGAGAGATTTTCTTTCTTCAATTACTTCTTGAATGGGTATGTTTACCTAAAATATTTGGTTACTTTTATTGGTTCTTGGTATTTACAACGTTCGTGCTTACTGGTTTAAAAACTATTAATTTTTCCTCTTCTACTGCACCTCTTGTACGGAGCATGTGTAAAATAGCTAGTAGGGCTCGAGTAGTTTTATCCCAGTCTACAAGAAATTTAATGCAGATAAGAAATATTAACCAGATTACTAAAAAGTAGAGCACTTACTAGGAATGTCGCTCGAATCGTTTAAAATTTCTGGATCAGCATTTTTTGTACTTAATTTGTATGCATTTAAAATTTTATCCGCATCTTTTACAATTGATTCCGAAAAATTTGGAAAATTTGTATCTTTGTCTTCGTATAGTAACCAGAAATCTTCTTCAATCTGAAATACAGATAAAATTAAGTTATGAAATATCTGAATTTACCACCGAACTAGTTTCAGCCAGCAGTAGCCGATTACATAACAAGTCACACGAATGGCAAATTTAATATTGATAACTATTACAATGAAGGATAAACAGCGACTGTAAGTAGGTGTACAACGAAGTTAGAAGTACTTCGAAAAGTATTAGAAATATATAAATTAATTATGCTATTTGAAAGTAAACACTAAAATGGAAGTAGTAGTAGGTACACAATTTTAGGTCGCAGTTGATCTCATACAAAATTAATGTATATCAACTTACTAAACCAGGGGTATCTTGAAATCGTGGAAACTCATGGAGAATTTCATTTTTTAAAGTTTTTCTATATTTATAGGTGAATTTCATTTGGGTTGATATCGCTTCCCGATCCCTTTGAGGACATGCATTTTTAAGGAATTGAATTGCCTCCCTTACAGCATTTGTTAAAACTACCTTTTGGATTTCAGTTGATTTTTTTAGTGTCACATCAGTTTCTGAGAAGTTTTCACCTTTTTTCTTTCGTCTTTTTATTAACTGCTCCTCTTCCTCACTTCTAACATTTTTTGCCATAGTTTTAAATTGCCACGCTATGTACCCTTCTCCTCCACGTTTGTTTCTATAAAAGGCGTCCTATAAAACATTCAACATTTAGTATCTTATGCAGATATTTAGAACTGAGAGTCTTACGTGGCCTGTATCTCCTACATTATCCTTCAAATTTGGAAACAACTCAATTATGGATCGTGCCAAATTTATTTTCTGTATTTCAGGACATTTTATGGTATATCTTGTTCTTAATAAGTTGCAAGTTATTTTTACTAACTTTTGTCTTAAGGTGTTGCTTAGCAACCCTTCTTTATCATAAAATGTAAAAATATCTTTTCCCCCTTCATTGCAAATTATGTTTTTCCATTCCTAGGAAAGTAATCAATTATAAAAATTGATTGAATTGCGAATGGGTGTAAAAAACCAGAAGTAGAGAACACTTACTGCATTGCTTATTATGGAAGAGCTTGATGGCTTTGCAGGCACAGTATTGTTTGTAGGAAATTCTTCGAGACCTTCCATTATTATATCGGTATTATCAGATATTACAGATATCGTCGAAATACTATCACCATCACCAGACATGTGAACTTTTAGAATATATAATGTTAATGGATTATCTTTATTAGTGTTACGTGATGTAACGTAATCAGATAGCACGTCCTCCTCAATGATGGTACCATCACCCTCACAGAAACGAAAATCATGCTCTAGAAGTTCTGGAAATTTGTTTCTAGCTATAAAAGTAACGAATAATTGTGCAAATAATTAATCGCAATCTGCTGGCTGACAATTTAATAAATTGAACAATTTTTAAAATCCAATCATAATATATACAGTCGAACTTCGATACCTCAAATTTTTGTTAAGTCGAACAAAATTGGTTGATAGCAGCATCAAGAATTAAATTTAATTTTAATTTAAGTCTTGATAGAGTTTTGTGGAAAGTGGTGGTTCGACTGTATTATTTTATAAAAATAACACAGCAAAATAAATTGGCAAGTTTTATACTCACCAATATTAACAATGTCGTCATATGTAAAAGTTGATTCTAGTTTTACAACTTTTGAAATATGAATATGTTTTAACTTCAGAAACTGCATGACTTACGTGATGAGATACAGCTCCTACAAAATTAAAAACGAAACTTTACATGTGTACATACATACATACATACATACATACATACATACATACATACATACATACATACATACACATACGTACAACGTACATACAACAAATAACATGTGTACTTGTATGGACATTTATAATTTTCGACATTTTCGTAGTTTCTTTTGTGTAGGTACAGTGTACAGTCCAACTTGGATAACTCGAACTAGGAAACTCGAAATCTGTTATATCCTCACAGTACCAAGGCACGGTCGAATTCCCACTTTAATTTTTTTCAATTTTAAATTGTTTAAAAGTAGATAATTTCGAAAGTGAAAGTAATAAACAATCTTTTTTAAAGTATTTTTCTATTTTTATAATAAATATTCCACTAATTACCGCTGTACTTATATAAATAAAAAAATATGTTTCTTATTTTGCCATGGTACTGTGGGGATATAACAGGAAAGATCCTAACGAAATTGGTTGGCAACAGCACCAAGAATTAAAATTAAATATAATTTGATAACCCGAAGTCTTGATAACGTTTTTTTGTGGCAAGTTAACGTTCGAGTTAACGAAGTTCGACTGTACCTGTACCTACATAATTGCAAGTCTTAATTTTTAAAATATTTATACCAAAGTCTAATGAATTAAAAACGATTTTCGTAATTAAAAAAATACAAGGACTTTTGTCTGGGGAAGCCCCCAGTTTTATACGCTGCGTCGGTATATTAAATTTCAATAGAGACTTTAGATTTATTTGCATTTCAAGTTTGTTTTTGTGTTGTTCATGTTAAAAAAATATAATTCAAGAATTAAAAAAAAATTAAAAAACAATTTATTATAAAACTTCAACATGATCTTTTATTGCATCATAAGTTGATTTTTTTAGGACGAGAACCAATCTTCTATTTTTTCATTATTTTATTATTTCTGCTAACAATATTTAAACATTTACCTACTCTACATAATAATAAAGCTAGCTGTAGTAGGTACTTACTTACCTAAATTTTTAAATATTCCAAGATTCCAACTTTGCACGTGCCACACACAACACAACTGTAAACTACTGTATAATGGCGGCGTGGCTTTTTTACATTAGTACATGCGTAGAAACAAAAAACAAAATGATTAGATATACTATAATAGAGTAGCCGTCACTCCGTATCACTCTAGAAGTAGACTAAGGCGAGTTGAATTCACTCTAAATAGTAATTTTTCCTCTAATTGAGTAAAATTTACATTTCTATAGAGAGATATTGTACAAAATTACTCTAATCGAGTTAAAACTTCGGTAGAGTGAAAAAATGAGTGGATTTCACTCGTAAATTTTCACTCTACGTTTCTCCCTCTAGCTTAGAGATAAAGTACTCGGTTAAAATTTTTTACTGTGCAGGTAACACAGGGGTTTGGAACACTCTTATAACTCCGTTATTTATCAAAATATCAAAATGAAATTTGGTGTGGATTATACTCATATAAATTGCAATTGTTTTAGCTACTTGTGAAAATTCTGTCACTTCTGATTACACCGGAAATGAAATCAACTTTTGATTTTTAAATAGAACACCATAAATATTCTAACTTTTTTGAAACCTACATTAAATTTTGAATACAGTAGCACCAAAGAAATGAATTTTATAAACAAAATAAAATTTATTTTTCAAAATATAATCAGTTGTCTAGAGTGCTGTGATGTGGTAGAAAATCATCGGTGAGAGCTAATTGTACTATGGAAATTATGTTTGCACCACAAAAGTTAAAGGTTGGTGTTGCGGAGCTTTCAGAAAGTAATTTAGTCACATTTCCATCAATAACTTCATTTTTTCAAATGGCATCGATAAATTGTTGTTGGCATCGTTGTATTTAAAAATGAAGTTATTGAAGGAAATGTGACGAAATTACCTTCTGAAAGCTCCACAACACCATCCTTCAGCTTTTGTGGTGTAAAAGTAATTTTTATAGTACAAGTACCTCTCACGGATGATTTTATACCACAACACAGTACTCTTGAAACTAGCGTAATTTTTGAAAAAAAAAAATTCTTTTTGCTTATAAAATTACTTTTTTTGATGCTACTGTATTCTAAATTTAATGTAGGTTTTAAAAAAGTAAAAATATATACGGTGTTCAATTTAAAAATCAAAAGTTTACTTCATTTCCGGTGTAATCGGAAGTGACAGAATTTTCACAAGTAGTTAAAACAATTGCAATTTATGTGAATATAATCCTCACCAAATTTCATTTTAATATGTTAATAAATAACGAAGTTATAAGAGTGTTACAAACCCCTGTGTCACCCGGTATATTATAAAAATTCATTTTTTACAACGAGAAGATGTAGACAGAAAAAACAACATTTCAAACAAAAATATTGCAATTTAGAAAAATAGTAATTGTTTTTAAGTATTAAAGATCATTTTCAAAGCCGCAAAATGCACAAAGTCCGCGAGCCACGGATTGTTCCTCTCCACATTATCATCTCAAAGCATAGAATAAGGTTTAAACGCTGAAAAGTACAAGTCTACCCACAAAGGTACTCTATAAAGGTTTTACTTTGGAGGCAGAATCGTGATGATAATAATAATAATGTATATTTATCCAGCAGACAATAAAAAATGTCCATAAATAGGATACAGCATAATAATCAATTAAAACTACAAAAATCACGAAATAAATTACAAATTACAATAATTTACAAAACCAATATCAGCATATCAAGACCAACACAACAATACAATAATTAGCACAAAATCGACAACACCAACAACAATCATAAAGAGAAAGGGTCAAGATTGCCTCTCTGATGGATGCCTTAAAAGTATCAAAGTCATTCCCGAATATGCCGCCAGAGGAGACTTCATTGCAGAAAACACATGTAAAAGATCGGAGAATATTTGTGATGGTGTACCTACTATCCTCGAAATTTACAAAAAAGAAATACAGTGAAAGTCGCGAATAAGGACGTCGCTTATAACAACAAGTCGCATATTGCGACGGGGATTTGAAAGTTTGGTTGAATTTGTATTCAACTCAATGCAAAAAAATTCGGATATAGCGACGCCACGCCTGTAGACCGGCGGTAGACCTTTTAACGTCCGCCAAAAGCGAAAATTTTTGGTTTGGCAGGTCGTGTATAACGACATGACGGGGTAATTTTAAGACTAGCACGTGGTTTTCGGTCTCACCTGGCGGCATTTGCAATCTACGGCTGCAATTAATTTTCTGGAAATCATCCGGCGCGGACGGGAAAAATGACGTCGAGAAAAAGAAATGTTATGTCTATTTCATAGTGCTTTATTAATAAAGAATTTTTGATAATAAAAATGGGTAAGTTTTGATATAACGACGACCGGGTATAACGACCCTTTTTAGTCGGTTCCTTCGCCGTCGTTATATCCGACTTTCACTGTATATATATATTCAAATTTACAAAAAATATGAAATTCCGCATACTTTCTAGATGGTCTATAAGCTATACCGGGTGCCTACGATCAAAGCGGAACATAGCCAAATAACCCAGGCAATTACATTTGCAGTTTGCTGCTCACCAGCTTCATCTACAAGAACGGTAGTGGTATCTATTGAAAGAGAATTATTTTCTAAATCTGTTGATACCAAATACTTCTTAATTAATGGCTTTTTTAACATTGAAGAAGCAATTTAAATATTTTCATAATTTGAAAAACTATGAACAGCCATGATATGTAAAATTCAAATAATTGTATTAATTTAAAAAATATTTAAATTGCTTCTTTAATGTTAAAAACGTCATTAATTAAGAAGTATTTGGTATCAACAGACTCAGAAAATAATTCTCTTCCAATAGATATCATCAGCGTTCTTGCAGATGCAGCTGGTGAGCAGCAAACTGCAAATGTAATTCCCTGTGCTATTTGGCTATGTTCCGCTTTCTTTGATCGTGGGCACGCGGTATGAATCAAAATATACAGGGTGAGTCTAAAATGCTTACCATAATCTATCCGGGGATTCTACAAGTCAAAAGAAGATGATTGAGTTAAACATGCCTGACCCGAAAGTCTACTCCTGCTGAGCTACAGAGGCTGTTAAAGTCTTCATTATTTTTTCGATATTTTGCTTTAATGTTTGAACGACTTAAGCTACAACAATGAAATTTTGGTGACAAGGAGTAATTATAAGTATGGTTAATAGGAAATAAATTGGGGAAAATTGTTTGAAGATACGGGTAGTTTTGAGGCGATATTGATGGTTGCCACCCCCAGAACTTTCTAACCTCTCGCATTTTTTCAAAATGAATTTTTTCATATTTTAGAGAATTTAGTGGCAAACATTTTTTATAACTTGATAGTTTGTATTAAAATTAATACTTTTTGAAATAATTAGCAACTTCAAAAAGTTTTCAAGAAAATTTCAAATTTTTCAATTAATAAATGTTTCACCAAGAGATTAGCGAGAAATAAATTCAAATTATTATGGTCAATGTTCAAATTCTCAAATTACCCTCATTTCAATTTTAAACAACCAAATTAATAAAATTAAAAAAAATTAAATTACCGCCTAATAAAATGTTCAGCGATAAACACGCATGCGCATCAACGTGCAACGTGCTCTCTCAAAATGTAGTTGTCAAATTTTTACTTGACAGCGAATGTGTACATGTTTATCATTTTCGTTGGTCATTTAAAATCGATCCGTTGATTAATTTGGGAATACGTCTAAATAGCAGTCGAATTTTCTAAATAATCTTATCAGTAAGTTTAATTTTAACACTAATGAAATATATTTTGTCATACATTTTTCGTTTTTTTAGCAACAATGGCAGCAAATGGTGTAGCAGATGCAGGCGAATTTATCTCTTCTTTTGAACATTTGTACACTGTGAAAGCATTTAATAAAACGCCAGTTCACGAATATGTTTCCAAAGATACAGGTTTAACTGTTGTTATTGCTGAAGTTGATGGTCCCGTTGTAAATGGATATTTCTGTTTGGGTAAGATCAGTTCCTTTTGTTTTCTTGACAGCTTGCTGTATTTGAATAATTTAGCTACCGAAGCATTCGATGATGATGGCTTACCTCATACTTTGGAACACTTAATTTTTATGGCAAGCGAAGACTATCCTTTTAAAGGTGTTTTAGATTTGCTAGCTAATCGATGCTTAGCATCAGGCACCAATGCATGGACCGATGTAGATCATACATGTTATACAATGGAAACAGCTGGTTATGAAGGATTTTTATCTTTAATGCCTATTTATGTGGATCACATTTTGTATCCAACCCTAACCGTAAGTCTCTTATTATTGTTAATGTGTAAATACAGTTAGTGTGTCCTTAGGATGAAGCATTTTTAACTGAAGTTCATCATATAACAGGATGTGGTGAAGATGCTGGAGTAGTTTACTGTGAAATGCAAGGCTGTGAAAATTCTGGTGAGTCTCGATTGCATTTAGCTATGCAACGTACAATTTATCCAGGAGAGTGTGGTTATTCATCTAATACCGGTGGCATAATGAAAAATTTGAGAGAATCAACTAGTAACGAAAAAGTACGAGATTACCACAAAAGTTTCTATAGGCCTGAAAACTTAAAACTTATAATTACTGGTCGAATTGCACCAGAAGATGTATTTAAAGCTTTAGCGCCAGTTGAAAAAAAAATTCTTTCTAAAGTAAGTTGAAGAAAAGTTATAAAATTCGTTTTTTATTTGTTTATTTTAGGGTGATAGGGGTTCTTTTCAAAGACCATGGCAAAATCCTTGCCCACCTTTAACAGAATCAAAAGATTTAGTGATAAAATATCCGTCTGATGATGAAAGTAATGGCATGGTTTGTGTTGCTTGGCGAGGACCATCAGCTGTTACCGATTTATACACCTTAACTTCATGTAGTATTTTATTAACGTACTTAACTGATTTGTCTATTGCACCTTTGCAAAAAGAGTTTGTTGAAATTGAAGATCCATATGCTAGCGAAGTACAAATTACAAATTTTTATGATTTTGACATAAAATACAAATTTTTATTTTAGGTATCGTTTAGTCTTTATGAAAATTCTGAATCTTGTCTTTATGTTTTGTTTCAAAATGTACCTAAAGATAAAATGAAATTGGTCAAACCAAAATTTGATGATGTCCTTAAAGCTCTTGTTGTTGAGGCAAACATAGATTTGGAGCGACTTGAATCGATTATAAAAAGACAAAAATCTAGACAATTAAGCAAATTAGAAAAGAGTCCACACTCGGCTATAGCAGATATGCTTATTGGTCACATGTTGTATGGAAATTCAAAAGACGATGTAAGTGGATTATTATTTACTTCTGTGTTCTTATAAATTTATTTTCAGTTATACCAACGCATTAATCCTTTAGAAAATTTAGACAAAATGCTTAAGGAATCTAAAGAGTTTTGGGTAGAACTATTGTCTAAATGGTTTGTTAATAATGTTTTTGTTTCGATCGAAGCAGAACCTAGTTGTGAAGAACAAGAAACAATGGCAAAAGAAGAAAAAGATCGTATCGATGAACAAGTTGCAAAGTTGGGCCTCGAGGGCTTGCAAAGCAATAAGAAAATCTTGGAAAATGCAATTATTTGTAATGATAAAGCGCCACCACCTGAATTGTTAACTTGTGTACCTATTCCCGATATTAAAAATCTTCAATTTCATAATATTAAACGGCACGATACAAATATAGGAAAATCTGAGCATTTAAATTTAATGAAAACACCAGTATTTGCATATGCAGATCATATTGACACCAATTTTGTTTATGTAAGTTTTAAAAACTTGATTTTCAAAACTAAACTAATTTCTTGCAGCTGTTCGCATTAGTCGATACAGCTTTAATTCCACCCCAGCAACGTTTCTACTTGCCTTTACTACTAGAAACTATGTTGGAATCTCCTATAGATAGAGATGGTGTTTTAATACCTCACGAAGAAATCGTAGTACAGTTACAAAATGATACTATTACTGCTGGAGTGGAAATAGGATTAGGTGGTTCGAGCCCACTTGATTTGACTTGTGGCGAATATGCACATATTGTGATTTTAAGCATTCAAGTTGAAAGAGAAAAGTTACAAAAAGGAATAATCTGGTTGAAAGAATTACTATACGATACCATTATAACTAAAGAAAGATTAAAAGTTATTGCGACTAAAATGATAAACAATTTGCCTCTTGTGAAGAGGTCTGGACGCCGCATGGTACGTCATTTGATGAGAGCGATGTACTATACTGCAGGTAAGAATAGCAAAAATTTGATACAAACATACAAATTTTATTTTAGATAGCAATCAATATGCATGTAATATAATAAAACAACAAAAATTCTTAACAGAGGTAGTTCAAAAGTTAGACAGTGATAATTTTGTTGATTTGATTAAAGAACTTGAGAGTATTAGAAATGTCTTTGTTTTTCCACCAAATCTAAGCGTTTACTGTGCTGCCAATTTAAACGAAATCGGTGAAGCGTTACAAACTTACTTAGAAAATGATATATTGCCAAACGAATTGAAAGTAAATTCTCCTAGAAAAGGGTGAGTTTGAACCTAGCGTTATACAAAATAGTTTATAATTTCCCTACAGCTTAATTATCACACCCGATTGGCATTTACAAACTGCAGCTCGTGACGATGAAGCATCGATGGTTATTGTCGGAATGGGTTGTTTAGATTCCAGCGAATTTATACAAACGACTCGCAGTATTCAAAGTTATACAGATCCCTTGATGCCTGCTCTTTTGGTTTATGCACAATATTTAACTCAAGCCGAGGTACATCATTTATTTTTACCTTAAAACTTGTGCAAAATTTGTTATACCGGTAATTTTATTTCAGGGGCCTTTATGGAAAAGAATTAGAGGAAAAGGTTATGCTTATGGTTATGCTATTTCATTAAAAGTTCACGAAGGTCTTTTATATCTGGCTTTATCGAGAGCAACAAATGTAGTTGATGCATATAAAGAAGCTTTCGGAACAGTTGTTGATCAAGTTAATAATAAACAGTGGGATGCAACCCTTCTCGAGTCGGCTAAAAGTTCCTTAATTTATGAGTTTGTAAAAAATGAAGAATCTATAGGTAGTGTTATAATGAATTCTCTCCAAATGTATTTCTACCAATGTGATTATGAATACAACAGGTAATATATTCATTAATTGAAATAACTTTTAAGTAAACTTTTTCTTTTATAGAACTTTGTTACGTTTGATTAATGACGTTACAATTGAAGATCTCAATATTGTAGGTCGTAGATATTTTCTACCGCTTTTTGATCGCACTATGACTAAAACTGCAATTGTTACTGATCCGGCAAAGGTCGAAGACATTGCTTGTGGGTTTAAACAGTAAGTTTGTATCAAAACTTAAATTTTGAAGTTTTTGTTAAAATACTTTTTATTTTAGATTTGAAATGTATGCTCGAATGTATCCATCTTTGGAAGAAAGTTTTTTAGGTGATCGTCAAAAATAAATTTTAATGTTTTCCTATTTAATTGTAAAGCTAAGCATATTAATAAGAAATTATTTTTATAATTTACAATTAGATGTGGCTTTCAAATTATGTTGTAATTTTATTAAATTTGTTAGCTTTAAATGAATTTGTAACTATTGTACGAGTGATTTGTAATAAATATTTAATATTTACACACAAATTATAAGTTCATAGATTTTCAGTAATTCTTTATAATTTATAAGTTAATTAAAAAATACACTTACATTAATTTAAAATCTATCCCAGAAAGGTCAGAACAGTACGATGAGCTAGAAGTTCCTGAAATGTAAAAAAAAATTTAATAATCGAAATCTTAATTAAGAAATCTATTAAATGTATAGCATTGTATTAAAACTAATTCAGTTGTGTTCTTTTCGTATTGATAAGAGTTCAATACATGTAATTCTTGAATTTCTTAGATTATGATTATACAGGTAGTCCCCGATTTATGACGTACGAGTTCATTATACTTAAATTATATTAAATTTTAGGGAAATTTTCGCAATTTTTAATTTCATTTATATAATAAATGCATCTAAGAAAGATATAAACACAGGGTCATAAGTCGAGAACTACCTGTACTTCAAAAATAGCCACTGAAAAGAATTTAGACATTAACTAAGATTACCCCAGTACATTAGTGGATGCTACCTCCGTCATAACATAACGGACAGACTGTTAGTCTATAGAACGAAATATTTGTTCTGATTACATAATAAGTTATAAATAGAGTCCGGATTTTAGGTACAATACCTTTTGGTAGTTTTAAAGGCATTTGAAAAATAATCAAATATAAATTTGTTTTAATAGAAACTAAATCATTTGAGCCCCCCTCGAAGTTGCCTAAAACACCTATTTTGAGTTTTTGAGACCTAAAGACCTTTTTCATACCTAAAATAGAATTTTTGTTACCTAAAAATAGGTTTTTAATGTTTTTTTCCAATAATTTCAATAAAAATAAAGATTTAAAAAATAATTGGCCACAAATAAGTTTTTTAGGATTCAAGTTTTAGTGCTTACGTAGGTATATTAGTCAAGAGATGAAAAAATTACACCTGCTGCAGACGCGATAACAAGCATTATTATAAAAATATAAAATTTTTTTTATCAATAGATGCTTTATATTATTGCATGTGCAGGGTAGAAGAATCCAGGCGATAAAACTATTCTAGAGATTCTAGATTTCCATTTTTCAGTGGTGTTAGGTAGTTTAAAAAGGGGTAACAATTTTTTGTGCTTCTAATATTTTTGCAAAAATGCCCAAAACGAAGAGATTATTCAAAGATAAAGTGAAGTTGTAGCTGACGAATCAAAATAGTGACCTATATCACGTATTAAGGATGAGAGTTCTGCAAAAAGCGTGTAGCAAAACTAAAGTTAGATTTTTATAGATTTTTTAGATTTTATATTTTTAAACTTTAGATTTTTGAAAAAATTAAACTATTTTTATCAAGATTTAACGACCTAAAAGCCTTTCTTAGTGACCTAAAAAAATTTTAACCACCTTTTATTTGCCTAAACAGTCCATTTTTACAACCTATTTTAGGAACCTATTTTCGATTTTTAAGAACCTAAAAGTCCGGTCTCTAGTTATAAATTTTAAAAATAATAAGGTAGCTGGTTGAATTAGAGTCTAATTCAACCAGCTACCATTAGACCATTGACCATTAGACCATTGAATTGCACTTGTAGTGTGCAACGATTAGTGAGCATCAAACAAAAATGTAAAGTTTCCAGGTGACAAAAAGCAGATACCATGAGAGGAAGGAATGTGGAAGAAATTATATCTACTACCATTTTTCAAAAAAGGCACCATAAGAACCAATTATGGGTTTAAGTTGTGAAAATAGAAAACCTCTGCCCCCATTATTACTTTCTTACAGAATAAAGAGAAGTAAAGACTTATAAAGTATCTCTTTAAAAAGTTTATTTCGTCATAAATAATACAAATCAAAGTTTTTATATATTTTGCCTATATTTTCGCATATAAATCATTTGATTTAATTTTTTAATTCAAAATGGCGGCCAATAGAACGATTTTCCCAGTTCGTGTTTTTTTCCTTATACATAACTTGGCCGGTAATTATTATTATAAAAATTTCAAAACGGCTTTGTACAGCCAAAATATAGGGCTTTCGTTCTAAAAAAGTCGATTTTCAAAATTGTTTTAAAATTGCCTACCTTTAAGGGGCCAAAATAGGTCAAAATTTTGAAATGAATTTTCTCAAAATTTCCTCTGCCATATTTTTTCCTTTTTGGATATGTTACAGAAAACGTAATTCTCTATCGAAATATACATTTTCATCAAAATCGCTCGAGCCGTTTTGGAGTAATGATGTTTTGAATGTCAAAACTTCGAAAAATCTCTAATTTCTTTTGTAATAGAAATGAAAACTTGAAAATGGTAATATTTGTCAATCCCATGAATATCTATTATTTGATACTACTTTCGGTTAACAAAACGCTTCCGGTTAAACCAGAAATTACAAAAACATCAAAATTTTTAGGAACACCCTGTATATTTATAATATTTTGAAAGCTCGTAAAATTAGCTATTACACGATACCAAACACTTTATATTTTGACTTCCGGTTTAACCGGAAATGGTATCAAATTTTTTCATTTAAATGCAGGGCCATATTATCCATTAGGCTGACAAGGCTAAAGCCTAAAATGGTGGGTATTATTATCGTGAGTCAATGCCCATTCAATTCAAACGAGCGATTTCGGCGGATCCGAGTTATATCCCGGGTGAAACAGGTAGTTTTTAAAGGGGTCACATGCGTGACATGCTAGACTAGATTTTGTTACTCTAATTTTTCATCATTAGTTTAGAAGTTGTCAGTTCAAAGGCTTTTGATCGGCAGTGCCGAATCGTTTTTATCCAATGGTTAAAATGAATCATTTTTAACCAGTGCTGGTTAACCAGTGCTGGTTAATCGAGATGGTTAACCAAAAATGAATCAGTTGGTTAATTGGTTAAAAAATTTTTTAACTGGTTAACCAGTTAATCAAGGCAAAATCGCCAGCACTAGTCGGCACCCAACAGAAAAACTTGGAGAATTTGGTCAGTTCGTACATTGAACATTGTTTTTAATTTTAAGTCTCAAACCCCTAGACCGATTTAGTTGAAACTTTGGAGGGTCGCATAAAACAACAAGTCTTATTTTATTAACACATTAGTTTCGGCATAGCCGCTAGAGAGCGTTAGGTAAACTATCCTTACGACTGAGTCGGCCCCTATCTCAGAAGGGCGAGGTCTTAGAACTTTTTGACCATGGACGCCATGGAAACTTTTGTTCAGAAGGTCAAGATCTACAACTTACGAAAGTCTCATGAAATTTTACTGAAACCGTTTTTCCATCAAAAAAGTGCGGGGTCCTTTCATTAAGGGTAAAAAAGTTGAATGCATATTTTTTAAATTGAATGCACATTTTAGTCTTTCATTATTAATGATGACCTCTTACAAAAATTTCTCTAGGTAGATATTTAAGTACCTACCTACGAAATTTTATTACAAGAGACCAATTTAGGTGAAAGTGTGCGGTACTGCAAAAACTTTCAACACTCTCGGTATATCCGTAAGCAAAATACAATTTCTTTGTTTATTGTTTAACATTGTAAGAAGAATATGATAAAACCTCTTCGTGGTAAAAAAAATTGATTTATTCAAGGGATATAATCGAGATTGGTCTTATTGAGTATGAGGCCTACGTGACTTTACTCAGGCAACGGATACAAAATAAGAGGTGCATGACTGACATACGTGTGGAATTCTTACATTAGACAGGTAGATATTCTAAGAAGAGTGAATTATTATCATCAGCGTCACGGCTTGTATAAAAGAAAAAACATAGTAGACATTAATTTATAAAAGGTATAGGTGAACAGGGACCTTGATTCTTGATTTGCCAATTGAGCCAAGTGTTAATATTTTAATACACAATGAACTGTTGACCATGACAATGTAAATCATATGTAAATATTCACTTGGCATTTGGCATATACACATCTTCAATATGTTGGTTACAATAAATTTATAAAATTTCTATTTGGGAACTTAAATCATGAATTAGAAAAGATGGATACTTGATCCAGAAATTGGACAACATAGAGAATTATTTGTAGTACTATTAAAAAAAATTGGGTCACGTCTCTTAAACGAGTTCGAGTACCTAATAGTAATACGTAAACAAACATCCTGTACAATCATTCATCAACTTGCTAAACCTTGATTTGAATTTTACTAAATTATTTAATATGTAGATGCGAAATGAATTCGATTGTATCCAAATACCTACCTACCTATTTACGACGTCAAGGAAGAGGCCAATGACGCAGGCTCCTTTTTATGTGTATAATAGCCTAACTTTTGGTATTTTAACAATAAATCGATTCACAATTAAAAGTAGCTACACTTTTTTTTTCAAAATGAGGAAACTCGAAACATTGTTGCATTTTCCATTGAAATTAAAATGAAACTACCGTATAATAGACAACAAAATAAGAAATTAAAATTTGCATAAATTAGCTAAATTAATGGAACTTATAACTATACACATTATTTTAATTTACTACAAATTTACAATAACCAACATTTTTTCTCAAGACAATTAAAAGAGTAAAAAAAAAAGAACGTGAGACTTGAACTTGTACTTGAAGCTACATATGTGTTTGTTTTATAAAAGACAATGTCCTTTTTAAAAGAAAAAATGTTATGAGCACGAGTACATAGAGATAGAGAAATGGACTACATTTCGTCGTGTACATTTGACGTTGCATAAAGATAGCCCAGAGTTGCCACAAACCAACGATAGATTCACCTATAAGAAACATTTTTGCTGATGAAGTAAAGAAGACTCTGGATAACTGTTACTGTGAATTGTAATAATAATAAAGAGGGCGAGATATACTCAAATTAATTAGATCGCCAAAATCGGACACATAGTGAACTCTCCAAAGTAGTCAGATGTGTTTATTTCATTTTAATAGTGGCATATGAAATAAGATAGCAAGCTCTAGCAAACGTCGGCTGTAAAATTCAAATATAATTCTTAATAACGTTTAACAAACGTTTCATAGAGCATCCCCATCCAAAAACTATCGCCGATTGACTCTACTTCCGTTATTATCACTCTTCAAGCTCCCAATTTATGAGGAACTCAAAGATTTTGGCAGGTGCTTAATCTGGCCATGTTAAGCCAAAAGTCCCATAACATGAATTTTCAAGTTCTAGCAGACGTTAATACAGAACAATTCCAAAGGACAGTGGCGTAAATAATGGGTACGTAGGGCTCGCGTTGCCCCCGAAAAAATCTGTACTTTGTATCATGTCTGTTTTTGTAATTATGTATTTGAGAATTTAAAAAAGGAGTAGGTAAATACACCTTCCCTTTTAAAGTTACTAAGATATTTCGACAATAAGCAACTATATGTATGTAAAAAGATCGGTTGTAAAAGTTTCAGAAATAGTCATAAATGAACCGTAAATTATATGAATTTGTATAAGAAAATAAACACCTAGATACCTAATAAGATTAAAGTAAAAATATGCAGTTATGCAAAATCGACAGACCTTTAATTCTAGACCACTAACGTACCTTTTGGTTCAGTAGATTTGATGGAAAAAATTCGAAAGTACAAATAGCGAAACTCGAAACTCCCTATAAAATTTCAAATAAAATCAAATCATAAGTGGACGTCATTGAAAAAGGAATTCCTTACTGTCGATCTCTATACTAGATATAATGAGTGGACCATTTTCGATCTACAGAATGATTTTACCGAGTGCCCACCATCAAAGCGGAACATACCCAAATAACAAAGGAAATTACATTTGCAGTTTGCTGCTCACCAGCTTCATCTACAAGAACGGTAATGGTATCTATTGAAAGAGAATTATTTTCTGAGCCCGTTGATATCAAACCCTTCTTAATTTTTTATTTTTTCTAACATTACAGAAGCAGTTTAAATATTTCCGAAATTTGAAAAACTATGAGCAGCCATGGTATGTCAAATTAATACAATTATTTGAATTTGACATATTATGGCTGTTCATAGTTCATCATAGTTTTTCAAATTATCAAAATATTTAAATTGCTTTTTCAATGTTAAAAATGTCAGAATGTCAAAATGTTAAGAAGTATCAACAGACTCAGAAAATACAGCAAAAGTATTTTATTCTGAGGAGCTGTGAACATGCGCAGATACCGGATGTATCTGTATATATACCGGATGTATATACAGATAAATTGGTATTTATCCCCACCAACGCAGTAGTCAACGTATTTAAATTATTAAAGGGGCGTGACTAAACCTGCACGAACTTACCTCAGGTTAAATAATTTTAGCTCTAATTCTCTTTCAACAGATATCAGTATACCAATCTTGTAGCTGAAGCTGGTGAGCAGCAAACTGCAAAAGTAATTTCCTGTGTTAATTGTCTATGCTCCGCTTTGATCGTGGGCACCCGGTAGTTCCTGCAATTGGATATCGTATTGCAACAATGATCTAACCCACACCTTGTTTTCTTGACATTTTCGTTTTAAAATTTTATTTTATGATGTCTTCTACAACAAAAAAAATTGATTTAACTAACATTTGGTGATGATGATACTATCTACTAAAAGACGACTTTTTCAAAACGCAAATTTATTAAAGTGTTTTCAACTGTTTTATTAATTTGTGGAAAACTACGTAATTGTGGGTTAGATCCTTAGATCATTGTTGCAAAACGATATCCAATTAATAGGTATTGTCATATCGATTTAATATTGGAGATATGAAAATTCTGATTTTCATATCACAAGGTTTCAGTCGAGGGCTCTTTTTTCAAGTCGATTTTAGATCCCACAAGACAGAATCAAAATATTACTGTTTTCGAGTTAGAGCAAACCCAACGTAACCTGAGCACACCACGTGATGACCGTTAAAGTTGTGCAGTAGTTTTGTTCCTTAGAAACGGACGTAGACAGTGTCGTCGAATAGTTATTACCGTCGTCTGCGTTGATCTGTCGTAGCTGACACTACTATAAAGTCATACCAATCGCTCAAAATCTTGCGATGAATTATGCTGTGAAAATAAGGTAGATGGTCCCACTTCAGGGAACATAGGAATTTATTTTACGGATAGTCAATTAGACATTTTGTTGTGACTGGTGCAAATTTCATATTGACATTTGCGACACCAATCACAGCACAGTTAAATCACAGACAATACTACAATATTGTCTGTGGTTAAATACATCTCGTACTCGGGTACAGTCACTGTTTCCTGAATGTAGCTTTAATTTTGTCGTTGTCAAATAGACAGTGACAGTATGATGACATTACTCCAGTGAAAAACATTTTATTACATTTCCATTGTTCCCTGATGCACTAGCGCCTCTAGTTGCAATATATTGGATTGGTACGACTTTATAGTAGCGTCAAACTTCGACAAATCAACGCAGACGACGGTTATTACATTACTTTTGTCGAACCAAAATAATTAGAAGCGTTTTAATAATGTGAAGAATTGAAGATCTCATTTATAAAGTATTAAATCAGTAATTAATTATTATTAATACTTCAAATATTTAAATTAAGTAATTATTTTAAATTTTGACAACTTTTAATATAAATATTTTTGACAGAAGAAATAACTAGCTCCGCCACTGGACTCTAAAGCCACGCCTCGCGCAGGTTTGGTCACGTGGTGTGCTCAGGTTAAGTTGGGACTACTCTACCTTATCACACTTTTTTATTAGAATGTATACAGTTTATTAAAAATTTATTCTAACGTTTATATTTTTGAGAAGTTACGGCATAAACTTGTATTTTTTTAAATGTAGGTATCATCGTTAAACTGCAATTTTTCTTCTCTTTTGAAAAATATAAATATGTTGGCATTGTTGGCGGCAAAATTTCTACATAATTTCTATTTTTTAGTATTTTGTCGAATACTAAGGGCGGGTAGTACCAACCAAGTTCAAGGTATAAACGATGAGCTGTATAAAAAAATCATACTGCTAACAAGATTTGCCTTGAAGTAGAAAAGATGGTAGCAGAGAAGAGATCCCAAATGTCAGGAAGAAAATATGAAATTTTACCGCGGCCCTCGTTAGATTAAATAAACCTATAGGTTTCTAAAATTTTTGCAGCTCACATAAATTTAGACCTTGTTCATTTGGTCCGTGTTAACCTTTGAGTTTGACATGCTTGATAAAGAGGGTGTCCCTAAAAGCCACCTACAAACTTCTACAGTCAATTTCTGAGACGAGAATAGAACATTTGAACCTCATTTACGTATATAACCAAAAATGCACCCCTAAAAAGTTAGTCTCTCAAAGTTAGGGATAAAATATTCTTTTTATTGTGTATTGTATAATTATTATTACTATTGTTGTTGTTTTTACATCAGGTGGCCACATTCAGCCTGGTCTTGCACATAAAGAATGTTATAGATTCGGGTTCGGCTTTATTATTGCTTTGTTTTCTGTATGGAAAACAGTACCTAAACAAGACTATTGACTTATTGTAGAATTGCCGGTTCTGGAGTTGAGAATTTGAACGGCTTTAGGTTGAATGTTTTATTAATCTGAATAAACGGGACCTGCTTTACTTATTACTATTTACTGATATTTTTACGATTGTTTTTGGTGAAAACAGAAACAGCTTTCCCTGTCCCTAATCTGTGCGGTGGGGGGGGGGGGAAATAATTATATTAGTGAAGTATCAGCTAACTTGTTTATAGCAAAAAAATGTTCATTATGTCGTTATAAATTTATTTATTTCAATCATTATATTTTCCCTTTCATTCTTGAGCAATGAACGTAAAGAATAAATATGCAAATATTACAGATTGACCTCTTGTTTTATCCGTTCTATATTTTTATACGGGGCTGATCTACTTTAATGACAATGAATAAATAATTTATTTATTTACACAAATCTTGGCATACCTAGTTGCCTACTGTAAACAATTATTATAATAATAATTCTATACGCGTTCGAAACTAACAGACTAAAACCGAATACGTATGGCAGGTTTTTTTACTGTTCACTCACATTAAATTGTTTATAAATTACAGTGCATCAAAATTTAAACAATAAACATGGTATTTCTAAAACAATTTTTTTCTCTTTGTCAACTTTCCATTTTAACGTGATAATTTCAAGTTCTAAGTAATGTAACAATAATATTAAATTAACGATTTTCTTTATTTCGTTCTTTTTATTAAATATCAATCAAGTTCGTTCGACTTTGAACAACAATTTTCCTATTGAATAATTAATTATTGAATATTAATTGAGGATGTGCTCGACTTGACAATATCCACTATGCAAATACTTTTCTGAATTATACAGCCAAAGACTTCGTATTCGAAAGAAAAATTTTTTCCATCAATTATTTTGTCACGCATCCTAAATTGCTTCTTTAGAAAGTACGTAAAAAAGTGTTAATTATAAACCACAATTGAATTACAATTGACATTTAAATTAAATTAAATAATTATAAACTTCTAAAACTTTATAATAAATATGTATGTTTATTCTTATTATTAACAGCGAGCCAGTATTATTGTAGAAGGGACCCCCTCTAACGATACGTTTCGCTAAATAGTTTTCGCTCTTTATGCCGGTAAAATCTTCAGTACAAATATTATTCTACTCAAACTTGAATGCTTTTTTTGGAGCAATTACATTTTTTTCAATTTTCTAAATTTGTGACTGTTTGGTGAACTCGAAAACTATGTTGTATTTTTAGTTTAAAATTTGGTTAGTGAGCTAAAAGTGCAATGATTAATTCTGAAAATAACAATACAAATGGAAAGGTAAATAGATGATTGTATTTATTTGGAAAAATTAATTATGACTTCCTAATTTTGCTACCTTTATCACTGAATATTGGAAGCAAACTGGAAGTTTCGTGGTCAAATTTTAAAGACTCGTTTTCAAAAATATGAATTTAGTTCCCATAAAGTAGTTCAAATAATTTAAATTTAAGGTAAAAGTTGTAAATTATGATTATAAGCAAAGTACAATATAATTATTATTAGAATAATAATTAAAGAGTTATCTATAAACAATAAAAAAAAGTTATCTTCACAGATATGGAATAGGTTCATTGGCTTATAATTTTGGGATTTGGACTTTTGAGACTATTAACTTTTATTGTTTAGTTCACTTTTAGTTTTAAAATCAAAACAAATAGGTACCTACTCATTGGTTACTAATTCTAATAATTGTTATATTCATTTGTTAGTATTGTAAAAAGATGGTTTTCAAGTAGGTATAGCGAAATCAATAGTTCTTAAAAATTATGAAAGTAATATTTAAAAATATTTATACAAATTTCCAAGTGCATCGGAAGAAGGTCTTGTTATTAATCAATATATTATGACATAAATTTGCACTTGTGTTGTCTATAAATAACAATTATAAATTTCTTAACCTACGTTAAGAAATTATCATTTTCTTTGAATGTTTGAAAATGACTTATATTACACCTTTTTCATCGAATGTGCTCTAACTTGAGCAAACGTGGTCTATGGTAATAAGGGCAAATTTAATTTTTAATTAAATAATCAACAAATGATTGTAACTTGTAACATGGATGTTTTTTAATAAGATGTAAATAAATAAAACTGGAAAGCAATACGACTTCTACCTAATAATAATTACAATTTCATGTACCTGATAAAGGACATTAAAATAAAATGGTTTTACTTAATTTTAATTCATTTCATGGTCATATAACGCTACCATAATGACAGAAGATCGTATATAACAATTTTACATAAATTGAGTTTTAATCATTTTTGGCAAGAGGGCATTCTTGTGTTCATTCTGACAGAGAACGTCGTAAGTGAAAAAATAATATTAACCTGCTTAAAATAAATGTTTGTCTTTGTAAAATGTATCTTTTGTATAAAGAAGTTAAAACTAAACCGTGTTTTTCTTAAAACTATGTTTCATTCACATATGATCTTCTGTCATTATAGTAGCAATATGGTACCTAATACCAAAAGTACCTTATACCTACCGGTACCTTTAGTAGGCACCGGGTGCCTACTAAATCCGAGAACATAGGGATGAATTATCAAGTGAAATCGTAGGGCCGATGGCACCAATCAAAAAATATTTTTACGCTTATAACGATATCAAAAATTTAAAATGTCTTTGACCATTGACAGCTCGATTTTTGTACATTGACTACTGGAGAGTGAGAGTGGATGACCCCTAGTCTTAAACCTTACTTATTGAACTTATTGAGCGAGAAAGTGTCATCTTTTTTGACATTGGAATAAAAAAGTTGTTATGGCATACTATTATAACAATGAAATCCAAAAATAAAATTATTTTTGTATGTTTGTGTCAGCAGAAATTAAATATTAAAATGTCAAAAATTTCCTCAAGATACCTCAAAGTAAAGTATTTTTACCGCACCATCAGTGAATGCGATAATGTTTATTCCCCATTCTACATATTAGTTTAATGGCCGTTTGCACCACTTACAGATTAACTGACAGATAGTTTATCTGGCGGATAAGTGGTCAAAATATAGTTTATTTGCCACATAAACTAAAATCGGTGCAAAAGGCCATAAGTAGCGGGTACCTTTGTAGAAAATTTATCCGTCAGTTATTTGATTTATCCTACAGTTAGTGGAAGTGTAAAGTTTTTGACAACTTATCCGCCAGTTTATCTGTAAGCGATGCACACGAACATAAGTAATTAAAATGCATAGTATTTGGACATTCAACAAATAAGCGGGCACCCCCGTCGAAATCGACGAAGTTTTTGAAGATATGAATGAGCTATGACTATTTTATAAAAAAAATAAGAAAACTAACCTTAAAGATAACTAAGCTAAAGAGGGCAACATAAAAAACCGTCTCAAAAATCCAAAATTCACAAAAGCACGAAACTTAATTAAAAATGCACGCACCAACCTGACCATATCGCGTATTAGAAACGTACTGGTCGAATAAAAGTATTGAAAATTTTATCACCACGACCAAATGTATAATGTGTGCCTTATCGTATAAAACCAAATACTATCCACATTTATTCTCATTTATAATTTTTAAAATTGGATTATTTTAAATTATAAAATTGATTATTTTATTATGTATATTATAAAATATAAAACAATGTATGAAATTAATAATTTTGAGAAAAAAATTAGTGGTGACATATCTGTGGGTCAAGAGCTTCAATTTAAAAAAAAATCATCAAAATCGGTCCGGTAAAAGTACGCTAAAATTAGCAGAAAAGAAAAGGCTTCCCGTTTTAAATATATGGATTTTATTAAAGTTATTTAGATATTCACGGCCTTAATATCAGTTCAATTACATCGGTATTTAAACAATGTTATAGAGAATCCTTTATTCTAGGGTATGACAAATTTTATAATTTTATTAATTATTTGGAAACTTGTATATTGTCATTTTATTAATTTTATTATGACTACTTTTGTATTACTGAGGCGTATAAAATTGCATTATATTATAAGTTTCCAAATAATAAATAAAATTATAAAATATGTCATACCCTAGAATGAAGGATTGTCTATAACATGGGTTAAACGCCGATTTAATTGAACCGATATTAAGGCCGTAAATATCTAAATAACTTTAAAAATATTTTTTTTTTTAAACCATAACAATAATTACAATTTAAAAAATCAAACTGTAAGTTATATTTTCAAATTTGTAACCTTACCGAGCTAATGGCCATAGTTGCCGATGCTGTAATTTTTAAATAAAAAAAAAAGTATGTACAGCCCTAGTTAACATTCCTCAGATCATCAATTTATGAAAATAAATTTTTATGAGCCAGAAAAAATTGATTAAGGTCTACAATTATTGCGGATACCTTCCACCCTTAACACCGGTGTTAGCGATGCATCTAAGCTCATGTCTAAGCTCGGTAACTGTGAAACCAGCCTTAAAACATTTAAGCAATATTGTGAAACTGCTTAAGCTCCACATCTTGGCTTAAACTTTAAACCAGAGGTTAAACCGACACTGTGAAGCCGACTCTATTTATTTATTTATTTCTTTTATTCTTAAATTGCTTTCGACGTTTGAAGAAAAAATCGATTGTTTTATTAAGAGTAAAAGTGATTTTTTGTAGTTCATCTGTAGTAGTTGTTTATAAAATCTTTATAAAACAATATGCTATTTTATTGTTTTTGTATAATAATGTCGATCTTCTCATTTAGTTACGGCTGTTTTTCCTATTGTTGGCCTTCTTTTTATTTCATTAGAGCAATTTCCATTATCATTGATGCGTGCACCAAGATTAATATAAAGAAACCAAACGTTTTATTAAAACACAATCTAATTACGTTCTAATAACTTTAAAAAATTTTATTATCTTTTTAAATAATGGAACCAAATGCTCAAAAAATGCGTTTTGTTATTTTTTTTCCAAAGAAAGGTTTGGGATACAAAAAATGATACTTCTATAATGTTTTTCTTCGGATTTTTAAATAATGCCAAAGTTATTAACTTTTCAAAATGTTAATCGGTATTTCAGTTCCCATTACTTTCAATTGGTTTCCGTTCCATAGATCAGCTCTCATATAAAAATACTCTATCTAGTTAAGACACCGACAAAATTAATTATTAGAATGCATTTACAAAAAAATTATATAATGTATGTACAGTCGTCCTCACAATTAATGGCCACTCTGACTCTATGGTAAACGTATATACAGTGTGTCCCCGGAAAGAGTTGCCAATAGGTGAAAATTGTTTTATTTTTCATTTTAGGTAAAAAAAGTATTCTTTATAAAAAATGTTTTGCTTCTCTTTAAACTCCTAATAGTCCCGGAGACCGGTGCTGTATTACTACCCCGATCGAGTTATGTGTACAGACTATCATTAATTTATCGAGGTAATTTGTCCAACTATGAAAAGGCAATCCTGCCTGAGAAAATGCTGCCGCAAATGTCTTTTCAGAAGGTTTAAACTTAAACTTGCAGTGTCATGCAAGTGTCATTTAGTTAGTCATCAAGATCTTTAATTTGATAGCTCATTTAGTCGAAAAATAGATGAAAAAAACTGCAAAAATTTAAAGAAAAAAGTTCAATAACTTTTTTATTTAAAAATTTCTTTTTAATCTTTTTACATATTTGGGAGTTTGAAGAGAAGCAAAACTTTTTATAAAGAATACTTTTTTTACCTAAAATGAAAAATAAAACAATTTTCACCTATTGGCAACCCCATCCGGGGACACACTGTATAAACGTATTTGGCTATACGTTTAGCACGAATTGTGGATGTAACCATCATAACACCCCATACTTAAATTGAGGGGTAACTTTATTTTGCCAACAAGTAGTAAATCAACAACCTCCCTTTCTGTCCTTTTGTCATTGGTGGCCAATAATTGTGAGGCTGACTGTACAGTTGAGGTGAACATTATTTGGTTAAAATGCAAAAATACCATTTTTTATATGGTGATTATGATTATGGTACTTAGAGGTTGTCAAGTAATTACCTGCTTTGAAAATTTGACGAGACACAAAGGTTGGTATTAAGGGGCGCATTGAAAATGCGACACACTTTCAAAGCAGATAATTACTTGACAACCCCTAAATACCATAATCGATCATAAATCTTAAGAAGGTTATTTTTGAGTTTTAAACAAATAATGTTCACCTCAAATATACCAATTATTTTGTCCAATACCTATGTACCACCCCCAAGATTAACAAAAAATAATATATGTTATTACTTGTGTTAAAAATGTTGACATGATAATGATAATTTTCTACTTAATGAATTATAATGAATTAGCCAATTATGTAATTTTGTACAACTTACTTTTCAACGTAAAAAATTGACCTGATCAACGTCTGAAGCCCATTAGCATTTCATTGCAGTAAATGAGATGTTTTTGCAACTTTTGTTTGACAATAACATAAATTTGATTAAAAAGTGGATAAAGAAAAACGAAATTTTCGTACTATTACTTGGCTAAAACTTTCTCGGGTGCAAGTGAATTTTTATAATTGCGTCGTATGTTTAGAAGACTTTTTTTTTAAAACACTTAAAAAGTATTTAATGTAGTAAGATGATAAGTAGATACCTCACAATCTCTTAAAGAAAAAACACATTAAAAATCATTTAAAAACAAGTATACAAAAAATGTTTTGCGTTTGTCTAATGAACGAGTAGATGGAATTAATTTTAATTAATACACTGTAAATAGCCACTACTGTAAATTCAACAATCTTTCACTTTTTTTGAATTGTAATATTGATGTATGCAAATTAAGGTTTAAGGATTATTTGACGAATTATATTTACATCATAATGCATTAGCTCCACTACTTGTCGTACATGCCATTTAAAAAATACTTTCGAATGGTTTAGTAAGTTTAGTTAGTTGGGCAAGATACTTGCAGCACAACTGAAATAATTCTAGTTTATATATTTAAAAAAAGATGTAATCTAAAACGTGAGGCAAGCAAAAATTAATAAATTTGGCAAAATGTAAAGTGCGTCGTTATGTAAATCCCTAAAACGCAGTTTTCCATGTCTTTTAACAGAATCGACCATAAAATTTTACATTCCATAGATTGTTTTTAATAGATCAAAAAAACCCATATTTAAAATGTAATTTGTTCTAAATTATCGAGTCTCAAAATAATTTAATTAATAGAAATTTTAGACTTCCTTGAATAACCATTAGTGAAAACAAATAAAAATTACTAAAGCACATTGACTTATACGTATATTAAAGCTAATTTGACGAAATATTCCAAACAACACAGGATTTCCCTAAACAAAAAATTCCAACCCAACTTGGAAATTTCAAATATGGCAACCCCAATATTGGGATACCTATATCATTTTAAAAAGGCGTATAAAAAAATTATATATTTTTTGAAAAAGTAAGCGAAATGGATTCATGGGTTGTCGAAATGTAATTACTCAAAGTTTAGAAAACTCTAGCAGAGGGCATACATTCGCGAATCGCGATGATAGAGCTAGGACAACTTACACTTTAGCCTCAAGTAACAAATTTCGTTTAAATTGCGCAAAGACTTTCTAACCACAATGCCCTCTCATTGGAAAGCCCAAAGAGTACTCCAATCAACAACGCCTCTAAGTAATTGTTTATTTTACAAATTATTATTTAATTTGTTTAAATAAACAATTTAAACATCTTAATCTCTTGCATAATATCGCAACCACTTAATAATTGCGTTTACATAAATTTGCATAAAAATGATAAATGAGGACAGCACAATAAGAAAAAAATTTGATTTAATTCCTTTTTTTTCCTTCTTCTAAATGAAATTTAATTACAGTCGTACTTTCCCACAATTGCAATTATTATCTATGTAGGTACTATAATGATGGTACCTTTCTACAAACTTTCTTAAAATCTCTTTGGAACTTAACGCATATCTACTTTATTATAATAGGTAACCTACTTTTTCAAATAAAATTAAATTAATTTGAATTATTAAAAGTTAAATATAGAATTTTTTAATTTATTTTTAAATCATTAGGTGCAGATTCAGAATGGTACGTGAGTTATAGCAGGTGAAATGCAATTTGAACAAAGTATTTAATGTCAATTAAAAAAACAAATAGATATTGAATGGTGTTTATGTACTTTTAAATAGTACATTGCAATACATGGTCGGTAAGTGCAGAGTTAACAAATTGAGAAAATGTTAGCAAAACGAGACCCGTAGGGTCGAGTTTTTCTAATTTTCGAAATTTGTTAAGAAAAGCACTTAAAGATCCGAGTATTGCATACTATTTTTTGCACAATCGTGAAAAATAACTAATATCTAATAAATTCATTTTTTAAACTGACACTAGTTGACAGTTGTAAATAATTTTTATAATTTTAAAGTTTATTCAAAATAGTAACCGCTGGAGAACAATGTTGTCCCAGTAACAAGAATAAAAGTAACAAATAGCTCAAACATCTGTTTCACTTACCATCCTTGTGCTTTTGGTTAAATATTTCGAAATCATTATTTTATTGTTTCTATGGACACATACAATGGTTTGGTAAAATCAACTTTCTATTAGTATAAACATTGTTGGTAAGTACAGAATAGAACACGATTGTGCAAAAAAATAATTACAAGTTACTGAAAAACTAATCATAATTACGCAATATATTAAGCACTTATGCATAATTATCTTTATTCTTGGTTTTACCACTTCAGGGAATTAGCTTCAAGTAATTATGACACACTGACGGGACGATGGAAGTAGTTCTCCCCAATATGGAACTATTTGGGAATTACTACATGTTACTACTCATCCCCAGAATCTCTACTAAATTGTTAGATAGTTCCTTTAAGAATTTTATATTTTTTATTTGCATGTACCTAGTTAACTTCGAGTCTCTTGTTCTTGAATATAGAACCAAATACTTTAATTTCATTTTCTTCTAAAAAATTTATTTGTTGTACGAAAAATATAAAAAAATACGGTCAATGTAACAGTTAATAAATTGTTAATGATAATAAAAATAATGTAATTTATTGCTCTATTTACCCACATACTCACCAATACAACAATGAAAAAGCTTTAAAGCAATAACTACATAATAACTAAAAGTGACCCTAATTAGTTTTTCAAGAAAATTAAAGTTTTTAGCTCTCTTTTTACGTATTATTTAGTTAGATAATTTCAATTTATAATTAAATAATTGTTGTTAATTAATTTACTGCTGTGTTGCTTTAATTTATAGCCTATAACAAATGGCGGATACACATTCTTTAACACTTTCATGATTTAAAACCCATTATATGATTTTTCCCATGACCCTTCAATAAAACGTCTATATTCATTTAAATATACAAGGCGAGTGTGAGTAATGGGCCTAAATCTAAATTGAGCTGTGTTAATTTTAGAAGAACATTTTTTAGATACCTATAAGTTGCTATTGACGACATGCACTATATAATATAAAAATATTTTGGAATGTACAGGGTGTTTTATTTAAGAGATACTTAACCTAACTTAACTAAATACGGGTCAATTAAGTTTGTTGAAAGATGCAGAAAAAATTTTTTTACGGCATTTGAAGTCTAATTTTTTTCTCTGAAATCCGTGCGGTTTGTAAAAGAATGGCCCATATGAATTAAGTTTTGATATCCGAGTCTGCATTGTGAGTCAAGTTTGCAGGCAAAATGTAAAAATAAGGCACTTTTTATAAAGTTTCGCTACTTTTTACCCGACCTACACTACTATATCATTTATCCCTTCAATAACTACGAGCGGGGCCCCCCGTCGAAATTCGACGAAGTAGTTGTAGAGATGAATGTGTTAGAAAAATGAAATTTTCAAAAATTATTATAATGCACTTACTTCCTACACCGATGATTGTTTGTTAATTTATTATTTTTAAAAAATTTATAAAATTCGTAATTTGAAGAAAATAATTAGTGCTGACAAATCTGGGGGTCGACAGCTTCAATTTAAAAAAAATAGCGGTCACCTTCGTCGAAAGGGACGAAGTTTTTGAAGATATGAATGAGCTATGACTATTTTATAAAACAAATAAGAAAACTGACCTTAAAGATAACTAAGCCAAAGAGGGCAACATAAAAAACCGTCTCAAAAATCCAAAATTCACAAAAGCACGAAACGTAATTAAAAATGCACGCACCAACCTGACCATATCGCGTATTAGAGACGTACTGGTCGAATAAAAGTATTGAAAATTTTATCACCACGACCAAATGTATAATGTGTGCCTTATCGTATAAAACCAAATACTATCTACATTTATTCTCATTTATAATTTTTAAAATTGGATTATTTTAAATTATAAAATTGATTATTTTATTATGTATATTATAAAATATAAAACAATGTATGAAATTAATAATTTTGAGAAAAAAATTAGTGGTGACATATCTGCGGGTCAAGAGCTTCAATTTAAAAAAAAATCATCAAAATCGGTCCAGTAGAAGTACGCTAAAATTAGCGGAAAAGAAAAGGCTTCGCGTTTTAAATATATGGATAAGTACCATAATTTGCTATTTATTACAATCGTCTGTATTAATAATTGATAAAATATTATGTGAACCATCGGTAAATTCAGCAGCAACAACCAAATCAAGTACTACAAAAAGAGCATGATCGCTTTCTAAAGGCAAAAATTATTATTTTAGAACACTTTTTTGTTAACTAGTTGATTAATAAAATAATTATAGTAAAAGTTTTGTTGAATAATGTTATAATTGAGATAGAAACAGAATAAAATAATCACATTTTTGGTTATAAATTGGCTGAATGAGAAAAAAGTAGCATAGCATAATTATCATTACTCCATTTATACGAGTTGAAAAAAATTTGTAAAAATTTGAAGCCACTTATTATTAATTAAATGCTACTTTATTAATTATTTTATACCTTTTAATAGGTAATTTTTATTAATAAACTAGACATTAATTAGAATAATTACTTCAAATCTGGGTCAAATTCATTACAGAAATTATTGTACGAAGAACTAATAAATAGTCAGGGTCAGACTGGCTTCATTTGGTCCCGCCACCAACACCAGAAAAAAATAAACCAAAAGAATATGGTAGTGAAAATGGCCCCATACGAACACAAACGGTTTTTAGAAAGATAACACTATACGGAACTTAGATAATGCTATGCCGAAAATGAATAATTATGTCCAAAATCAATAACTTCTGCTACACTTTTTGGATTGGCAATTCAGCTTCTTTACAAACAATTACGGTGATATAATTCTGTCTTTTTTCATTAATTAAAGTTAAAATGGCTGGAAAAATAATTATTGTTAAAAAAAAAAACTATTGGCAACAGACGACCTGCCGATCTGACCAGTCCGGTCTTGATATGTGATGATGAAAACAAAAAGTAAAAAAATCTTGCTAAACAAGTGTGCAGTATGGACTATCATGTAGGATGAATTAACAAATATAATTGCCTGCATGTTAATAAGAGAATAAAATAAGTTCGTTAAGAAGAACTTAACCGGTGAAGAAAGAATACGTTCTGTATTAATTACGCACAATAAGCCAATGAAAATTCAGATATTCCAAAAAACTATCTAAAGTTACAAAATATGAGGCAAATCGTGTAAATTTAATAAGTAGTTGAGCTTTGTTTAACATTAAAAACAAATCATTTACCTTTTTTTCTGATGTCCACTTGCAGAATGTGTCCTTCTCCATACCAAATTCTATTCTTCGCGCAGTCACCCACTCACTGATTAGTTAAAACGAATCAAACGGATAATGATTGAACACTACACACTTACGAACCATGCACTTATTTTTAGAGCAAAAGCCGAATAACGAACTATTAAAGCTTTCATCAAACTTCCAACATCGAACTCGATTTTAATATCGCGTAAGCCGGAATTTAAACTCGATTCCGAAAAAACCGTTTAATTATGTCTTCAAAAAGGTGACGGGATAGATGGAAATTTGGAAGTAAAAAACGGCGAGAGCCGTAGAGACTCGGCTGTTGCTGAAATTTTTTAACTTTAGAAGTTCTTCTAATACTATTTCTTTCTCCAATGACACGATCTAAAAAAAGAAATGTAATTCAGTTATATTTTTATTAATTTATTGCTAATTAAAACGCTTATTATGCCTTTATTTCTTCACTTAATTAAAAGAAGGAAGTAAAATCTTGATTTAAAAGAAAAACAATTAGAGAGCGGTAAGCGATAGTGTCAAACTTGCCAAATAATAAAAAAATTCAAATATGGTCAAAACTTTTAAGAAAAAACTTGAAAGAAAGCAACTATTCTCTTCAGGTAATTACTCAATTGATAATGTACAAATAACTCATTGAAATCTGGATTATATGGTGAAGTTTTATTTAGATACTGATCAAGGTACAAATATTAGAGTATAAAGAGCAAAATGCTGAAGACCTCACCAGTCCGACCTTGCTAATAATCTAACGATTTTTAAGAATAATAATCAAGTGAAGATAAACTACACACTTAAAGCAATTTTTCTATTTTTTATAATGACTGTAGATGTAAGCGAATGGAAACTCACAGATGGTACATCACAATCACATACCATTAATGCATTAATGGTTTGATAACCTATAGAATAATTATGTAATCGTGTTGAAATAACCTTCATTACTAAAAAAACTCAGAGTGGCCATTAGGACAAAATATTTTAACTTTCAGGTCCCTTAAAGGTAATAAATTATGAAGCAATTTCAAAAATCGGTTATGTTGGGACTAAAGTCCAAATATTTTGTCTCAGAACAAATGATATTGCTTTTAGATTTTTTAATAAAAATTGATAGTTATAGTAGAGAAACTAGGAAATGAGACAATCCTTATTTTTGGTAGCCATTTTCAATTTCAAAAATTTGAAAAAATGTCCATTTAATAAGGGCTTAGTCCAAGGACTAGCTTATAGACTAATTAAAATAATGTAGGTTAAAGTTTGCTGAAAGTCCAAAATAACTCTTACGGCCACTTATAAGGGCCACTGACTTTCAGCAAACTTTTCAGAATATGGCCAAATATTCTCAAAATGTTGAGAAATTAAATTCAAAAATCTAATTTTTTTACGATCACATTACTTTTATAAGTGGAATACCTATACGAAGGACACGAAAAATTAAATAATTAAAATATTCTAATTTTTAGAATATTTTTACGTATTTTAAAATTATACTGATCTGTAACTACTAATTTATTTTACGATTAATTAATATTACTTATATTATACTCGTCCATATAATATAATTATTATACTCCTAATATATATTATTTAATATGCAAATTATTCATATTAATGGGGCTTTTTTGAATCTATAGTTTGTCTACAAATTAATATGAAAACTTGAAACTAAATAGATTCACTTATAATATCAAAAGTTCATTTTTGGGGTCCTTTTTGGGATTTACGATTTAGACATTCAATTTGAACACAAAATAATGAAAAAAAAAATTTGTATTGAAAATATATTGTTAGAAATTAAATTCGATATGAAGACAATTTTGGAACATGAAATTCATTCTATGAATAAATAGGGTAAAGTAGTTGATTAGAAACATTTTACAATGTACTATAGTAGTTAACATTACAAGCCAGGTAAAACTGATTTTAATGGCGCAAAGAGGATTATGACTGGCGAGTCGCAGCCGAGCCTGTCACCCCTTTGAGCCTGTAAAAACAGTTACCTGGCGTGTAATGTATAATACTTTATCTGTTACTCACGCCCACTCACGTTTAATTTATTTACAAATTAGTTAAATTATAATTAAACGAATTCTGTCAGTTGTCAGTCGCGTCAAAAAATTTCATAAATTGTTTTTAGAAAGCCTTGAAAGTCAAACTAGTAAACATTTATTTTCAAAAGTTATAGACAGCTTGGTTAAAAGACGTTTTACAATGGAGTATAAAATAAAAATAATACTGTCGTTTTGACCAAAAACCCTCGTTGGGACCGGAAACTAAAACATACTTCCTTGCCTGTATTCCATTTACTTTAGATTATTTACCATTTTCATTGAAAGAAGCTTTAGAATGAAAATCATATTCTCTAATTAAGAAGTTAAACAACGACATGGCCAGGCCCGGACTGGCCCAGTCGGCTCCCGGCGATCGCCGGTGGGGCCAAGTGAAATTGGCCCCATCGGGGCCTCAATTTTTCACAAAGTTTTCCCACAATTGGGAAAATTTCTAAAGTTTATTTAGGCTCGTTGATCTTGAAAATTACCAAAATTTTGACTGCCGCGCTATGGGATCTGTGGGAATTCTTAGGAACGCAGACCAGTGGTAGTGTTGCTACTAGCTACGCCACTACATTTGGGGGCAATTTATTTTGTAGCCAGTAGGGCCAACCACTAGCCAGTCCGGCTCTGAACATGGCTAAACCACTTTTCAAAAAGTTTGATACATTATCCAAAATAACTTATATCAAACAAAATTAGTTATCTTATTAATCAACTTTGATAGTTAAATTTGGGTCGAGACTAGTTGAGTATCCGCATATCGTATATCCGATCGGTATCAGCATCGTTGTGTATCAAGATTTGTTATCCGTTATTGTTGTTATAAATATTGTTGCAAATAAATATTAGGTACGTAAGAGTCGCACTCAAGTACCGCACATATTTGTATTTTCTAAATATAGATTATACCTGCAACCATAGTATAATAAATATATAATCTGCAACAACAACCAAGAAATAATAGATTTAATTTAAATATACTTCATTTGCATAAAAAAAATTTAAAATAAGGTAATTATTGCGCACGAAAAACGCTTTTATTAGCAAAGTAAACGAAATGTTACAAATTACAAAATCTAATCAATAAAATAAATAGTAGAATAGCTTATTTTACGCCTACGGGGTATACAACACACTCTACAATAAAATCGATGACGTCTGTTGTAGGTCTACAACTCGAAAAAAATTACTGCTGATGTACAAGACTTAGAAAGTGGCAAACTTGTTGGTGTTGACGAGAAAGCAAAATCTACAGCTACGTCTCTAATACACATTCGACGGCCAGTCCATGTTATTATACTACGTGTTATCATCATGACATTGATTTTCACCGGACTTGTCGCGGTCGCAGCCCTAATTTGGTTTTATCTAGGATGGGCATATTTGCTGCAGCTGATTTTGGTAATTGCGGTGGCTTACTTTGTTGCGGCAAAACATTACAAATGGCTTTATGTTGCAATTATGACGGCCCCTCGAGATATAGTGTAAGTAAATTTCTACTTATTCAAATTTATTAAAAACAACGCCAAACCAATGTACTCTAGTTACTTTATTGTTTTTTATTGGTATCAAAATCAAAAATAATCAGAACGCGAAATTTTAAATTTAAGTTTTTGTAAATTAATAATTTTAAGTAGTTCAAAAGTTTCCAATAGCTGGGAGATGGTATTGTAGCAATTTAACATTGATGTGCACCATATGTGCCATTTACAGTGCATTTTAATGATATTATGTTAATTAGATACATTATCTTTGATCTCACAGCATAATTTGTAGTTTACCTTGACCAAGAGGGTATTAAAATTGCGTACGATTACGATCATAGTGTTTACATTATGGTAATATTGTCTCAATTAATCAAGTGCATAAATATGTTGAAATTAATATAAATTATTTTTGCTGAGAGTACTGAATAACAATTGCGCTAAATTATATGTGCAATATGTAATCAAAGAGATAGTTTCAAAATTTTAATTTTTTTAGCAAATACAATAATAAGTAACGAAAGACATTAAACGACAATATAAATAATTAAAAAAGTCTTTGTATTTTAATTTCAATAAAAAACAATAAGTGACCCTTGTACGTATAATCCACTTGTATCTAATGTGCGTGCAGCATATCGATACCTATAATGAACAAAATCCATTAAAAAAATTTAAATTTGAGATATTCACTTATTAATTGTCTTTCAGAGCTGCATTGGCGTACATAAAAATTTTACTATACATTAGAAAGCACACAAGAAAAGATCACACAGTAGCTGATATATTTCGACAAAATGTAGCAAAACATCCAAATAAAGCCGCTCTCATTTTTGAAGATGAAGAATGGAGTTTTAAAGAGGTTCAAATAATTTTTTTTTATTTAAAAAGAAGCCTAATTTTTGTAATTACAGATTGAAGAGTATAGTAACAGAATAGCAAATATATTCAAAAGTCACGGTTATAAAAAAGGTGATGTAATTGCCTTGTTTGTAGAAAATAAACCAGAATTTGTTTGTATATGGTTGGGGTTGTCGAAATTGGGAGTAATTGTACCATTAATTAATACAAATCAAAGATTAACTCCGCTCGTGCACTCGATTACTGTGGCTAAAAGTCAAGCTATCATTTTTGGAAGCGAACTCTCTGGAGGTAAAATTATAAACCAAAGTTATAAACATATTAAAATAAATGATAAAACATTATAAAGCTATTACATGTTTCCATTTATATTATGTCATTTATAACTGCAGTAGTTTAAAAAATGATATAATGGGTTGATAAAAAATAATGACAACAATTTTTGTAGCAATTAGAGAAATATTACACCAAGTTGAATCTAAAGTAGCCTTTTATGAAGTAAGAGGCAGAACAACTAAACATGTTGGAGAAGGAATAGAATTGAGATTTCAAAATTTGAATATTTTATTACACGATGCACCTTCGACGCCGCCTGTAGTTAACGAAAAGTTAGGACATCACTCCCACCTCGTATACATTTTCACATCAGGAACAACAGGACTTCCAAAAGCAGCAATTATAAATAATTCGAGGTAAGACAGAAAATTATTTTCTAAAATAAATACTTGATAATAATAATTATTAACTTCTTCCAATCCAAGAAAAAGTTGTTACAATCGAGACAAAAAAATAGTAATAAAATTTTTTTTGCTTTTCTCGACGTTTTGAGTTCTCCTAACTCCAAAAATGAAGAAAAATAACTGTGGAGCAAAAACTCCTGAACTCAGCTACTTTAAAATTATTTCATCGGCAAACTAAGCTTTTATAAGAAATCTATACAGGGTGTCCACAAATAAGATGGTTATTTTGGGCGCATATTTGCAAATTTGGGCCAAATTCATTTTTACTTGGGTATAAGATAGTACATGTGAGCCCCAATTGAAAAAAAAATCTCATTTTTTTTATTCAAAATGGCGGCCAATAGAACGATTGTCCCCTTTTGTGGTTTCTCTTATAACTTGGCCGGTAATTATTATTATAAAAATTTCAAAATGGCATTGTACAGCCAAAATATAGGGCTTTCGTCCTAAATAAGTCGATTTTCAAAATGGTTTTAAAATTGCCTACCTTTAAGGGGCCAAAGTAGGTCAAAATTTTGAAATGAATTTTCTCAAAATTTCCTCTGCCATATTTTTTTTTTTTGGATATGTTCCAGACAACGTAATTCTCTATCGAAATATGAATTTTTATATAAATCTCTCGAGCTGTTTTGGAGTTATGATTTTTTGAATGTCAAAACTTCAAAAATCTTTAATTTCTTTTGTAATAGAAATGAAAACTTGAAAACGGATATGTGTATCAATCCCAAAAATATCTATTATTTGACACTATTTTCGGTTAACGAAACGCTTCCGGTTAAACCGGAAATTACAAAAATATTAAAATTTTTAGGAACGCCCTGTATATTTTTCAATATTTTGAAAGCTCGTAAAATTAGCTATTACACGATACCAAACACTTTATATTTTGACTTCCGGTTTAACCGGAAATGAGATCAAATTTCTTAATTTAAATAGAACATCCTGTATATTTTTCAATATTTTCAAAGCTCGTATAATTAGCTTTCTGAAGATATAAAATAATGTATATTTTAAACTTCAGTTTATGTCAAAACTATAAAAAAACGATATTTTTGAAATAGTTTATACCTAAAAATTCTGCCTATTTTATTTCAGATACATTTTCATGGCAGCTGGAATGCATTATATATCAGGATTTCGAGATAACGATAGGTATTATACACCGCTTCCATTATATCATACAGCAGGAGGCTGTATGACAATAGGTCAAATGTTATTATTCGGCAGTACGGTGGTAATTAAGAAAAAATTTTCGGCGTCATCATTTTTCTCCGATTGTGAAAAATACAAGTGCACAATAGCCCAATATATTGGTGAAATGTGTCGATACATTCTTGCCGTTTCACCAAAACCTACAGATACCTCTCATAAAATTAGAATGATATTTGGAAATGGATTAAGACCTCAAATATGGAGCGAATTTGTAAAAAGATTTAACATACCAAAAGTTGCTGAATTTTATGGAGCTACAGAAGGAAATGCAAATATAGGTTAGCATTATTAATAATTAAATTTTCTTCAAATAATTTAAAAAAATGTCGTTTCAGTAAACAGTGATAATACTGTTGGTGCTGTTGGATTTGTTTCTCGCATAATTCCACAAATTTATCCAATTTCAATAATTAAAGTTGATCAGATAACTGGTGAACCAATACGAGATGCTCGAGGTTTTTGTATAACATGTAAAGCAAATGAACCGGGAGCTTTTATTGGCAAAATTACATCAAATCCTACTAGGGCGTTTTTAGGATATGTTGATAAAAGTGCGTCGCAAAAGAAAGTTATACATAATGTGTTTAAACAAGGGGAATCTGCATTTTTATCAGGTAATTTTTAACTTTTGAAAAAATCTTCGATTTTACATTATTGTATTTTTAGGCGATATTGTAGTTGCCGATGATTTCGGATATTTGTACTTTAAGGATAGAACTGGTGATACTTTCAGATGGAAGGGTGAAAATGTTTCAACGTCCGAAGTTGAAGCTCTTTTATCAAATTTAGTAGATTACAAAGATGTCGTAGTTTATGGTGTAGAAGTAAGTGTTAAAATTAAAAACAATGTTTTACTTACATTTTTCGTTGAAATTGTTCATTTTTTGCTTCTACAACACTTTTTAATTACTCAAAGGAGCGCACTTCACTTAACACCGCTTTTAGTTAGGTTATGTAATTTCAAAAACTTAACAAAACAGTGGCGGCAATTTTAAATCGAAGACAACCCGAGCGCTAATAAAAAAACTTTTAAATTGCAACAACTAAGAATTCGTTTAGGAAATGTTTGTTTATTAGTTATTAAAAATAATTATGTAATTTTTTTGGCTTTTAAAACCAATGAAGAAACTGTTATTGAGCAATTTTTAAATTGCTCAACTAAAAAGTTGCTAGTGCGCTTAAATAAATTCATTATGTTAATTTTTAATATACTTTTTTTTGCAGATACGAGGACAAGAGGGTCGAGCAGGCATGGCTGCAATATTGGATCCAGAAAATACAGTCGATTTAGTCAATTTAGCACAAAAAATTAAGAAATTTTTGCCTTCTTACGCACGTCCGATATTTATAAGAATGTTAAGAAAATTGGAAATGACTGGCACATATAAATTAAAAAAGAATGTACTTCAAGATGAAGGATTTAATCCTAGTTCTATTGACGATAGTATTTATTATTTAAATAACGAAGGCTTCTATACGGTTGTAACAGAGAAAGTATACGAAGATATAAATAAAGGCGTTATAAGACTATAATTTTATAAACTGTAAAAATTAACCAAAAATGACTGAAGCTAGACTCTTTTTAGTTTATTTTTGTATTAATGCTTATAGATTTAAGTAAAGAAAATAATAATTCGAGTTTACAATATTTACTTGCACCCTTTTAACTTAAAATTGTTTTGTTCTCTATGAGAAATATGTTTTTTATACTTTTATAAAAGAAATCTACGTACCTTAAAAGAAGTGTAATTTTTGATATTAAGATTTATTGAGGTGTTTTAATTTAGAATAATTCTACATGTTGTTAAGTACGAATAGTTTATGAAAAAGTGCATCGTAGTTGTACTTATTTTTCTAAATAGAGAAGTAATTTTAGTACTACTGTATAAATTGTTATGGTTTGAATAAACTAATTTTATTTTCGAAATTTATTTAAGGAGATTCAGGCATGATTTCAATAATGCCAGAATCTTTAAAATTTTAACATTGGGTTTCAGGAGTTTTGTCACAAAATAAGTTTCGTGGAGAAATAAGCTTCAAAACAACGGATGTGGCCATACGAGGAACTTTTTCCTGTTATATTTTTTAGTGCACTATTAAAAGTTTATAATTTAAAAGTTTTTTTAATATATTTTATTTAGCAGGTGTCAAGAGTAATATGGTTATTTTGGGCGCATATTTGCAAATTTGGGCCAAATTCACTTCTACTTGTCTATAAGATAGTACGTGTGAACCCTAATTGAAAAAAAAAATTTCAAATTATTTTATTCAAAATGGCGGCCCAAAATGGAACGATTGTCCCATTTTGTGGTTTTTCCCTTATAACTTGGCCGATAATAATACTATTATAAAAATTTGAAAACGGCATTGTATAGCCAAAATATAAGGCTTTCGTCCTAAACAAGTCGATTTTCAAAATTGTTTCAAAATTGCCTACCTTTAAGGGGCAGGGTAGGTCAAAATTTTGATATCGATTTTCTCAAAAACTGGTCCGAACATTTTTTTAATTTTTTGATATGTTATAGGCAACGTAATTATCTATCTAACTTTAAATTTTTAAAGACTTGTATTATGCGGATTCGGAGTTATGATTTTTTGAATGTCGAAACTTCAATAATCTCTAATTTCTCTTGTAATAAAAATGAGAACTTGAAATTGGATATTTGTATTAATCCCGTGAATATCTATTATTTGACACTATTTTCGGTTAACAAAACGCTTCCGGTTAAACCAGAAATTACAAAAATATCAAAATTTTTAGGAACGCCCAGGATATTTTTAAATATTTTGAAAGCTAGTAAAATTAGCTATTACACGATACCAAATACTTTATATTTTGACTTCCGGTTTAACCGGAAATGAAATAAAATTTCTTAATTTAAGTGGAACTTATTTTTTAATATTTTGAAATCTCATAAAATTATCTTTCTGAACGTATAAAATAATGAATATTTTGAACTTCTATTTATGCCAAATGAAAAAAAAAGTGAAATTATGATATTTGACGGACAGGAAAAAGTTCTTCATATGGCCACATCCGTTGTTTGTAAATTGCTTCTAAGAAATCCTGTGACCTACCTAGTAGGTACTTTGTTACCACATAACACCTAATAGTAGGTGTTATGTGGTACTTTGTACTTCTAATGTTTTTGCTTTCGGTAGACTAAACATTTTCTTCAGCGAACTTTGGACTTCTACGTAAAATTGTAATCTTATCATTATAGCTGTAATGTTGTAAACCTATAATTAAAATAAAATACAAACTATTCTCTTTTGGGAAACCATGAAAGCAATGTCTGGAATAAAACCAAAATTATTAAACATCCAACAAGTTGCTAAATTTATTTCCCCTATTGTAGGCTTTAATCGAATACTCGATAAGGTAACGCTAGATATTAAGAGTAGGTATTATTTAATATTAATTAATAATATAAAAAAATTAATTTGTAGGTAAAAATTATCAGTGCTGGTGAAGGTAAATGCACTGTAGAATTAAAAGTTAGTAAAGAAGATTCTAATCATGATGGTACTTTACACGATGGATTATCAGCAACTTTAGTCGATTGCATATCCAGTAGTGCTGTACTATCACATAAATCATATCCAAATTATCCAATAGTCTCTGTAAATTTAAGTCTTTCGTACGTATGTCAAGTCTACAGAGTTAAATCTATTTTTTCTTCAAACGTCAAAAAAAGTTGACATTTTGTTACTGAACATGTAAGGTTAAAGTTCTACTTTTACATCCTAGGAGGCAAAAGTAAATTCTAACCTTAAATATTTACAACAAATTGTAACGTAAAACGACATTTTTAAGCATTTGTAATGTAAAAAGGTAATGTTTTTATAAATTTTCTGTTATAATTTATTCGTTGCGTTTAATAATGAGCTTCTTTTTACAAGTTAAAATTATTTTTTTAAAATATTTGACAATTAAACTACAAATAATTTTCAAGAGATGGCGCTTTTTCAAAAAAAAATATTTTTGGTTTTCATAAGTTTTACGTTTGAAGAAAAAATTTAATGTTTCATTCGGAATAAAAGTACGTTTTTTGGCTCGTCAGACTCAACTTCATTTCATCTGACAAGTCCTACTGGACTCGTCTAAAAAAAGTGACACTTTTACACCTAACAAACTACTATTTAACTACACTCTCATACTCCACTATCTATAATAATTTATTGATATTAAATATTTCTTAGGTATGTAAAAGATGCACCAATAGGAGAAGAAGTAATAATAGAAGGAGCGGCTTTAAAAGTTAGTAAAAGTTTGGGTTATTTAAAATGTGATATCAAAAACAAAAGGACTGGAGAATTATTAGTTATAGGTAAACATACAGTGTATTTTTTACAACCAAAAAACAACCCACAAATTAAAAATGTAATATAAAAATTAAATCAAAATCTATTTTGCTGTAATTTCCAAAAAAGTGAATTTTTAAATATATTTTAAAATTGGCGCTCTTTTTTTGTTTTGTTTTTACAAATTATGACAGGAGCCAACTAGATGATTTGCCGGTAAAATTGAAGCAATTGCTCGTCGATTGAAAATGGTGTCGAAAATCCACCAATTACAAGTACTTATGCACCATTAAAACTGTACCAAGCGTAAGTAAGGAGTTCTAAAGAAAGTTTCGAGACAAATATAAAATTCTGTTAGTGGATTAATTACATATTAATATTTAATATGTCTAATGAAAGTATTGTGGGTGATATGAATGCTTCTGAATCTTCTGAAAATGAGCAAATAATTAGTGGATCTCAACTTCATCGAAGTTTAACCATCGGTTTAAACAGTAATACACATCATACTTCAAGTACGCCAATTAGTGGAACAGTTCCTCGTGCAATTCGATTTAATTCTAATGTTTCGAGTATTCACACAACAGGTTTATCTCCTGTTCGAGAACGTGAAGTTCCAAATGAAGATAGTTCTGGTTCTGAAGATTCTGGTAAGTTTAACTTACGCAGTAGTACGCATCAAATTGGTTTCTAGAAGGCTGTGGAACATTTCAATATTATTATTAACCATCATGTTCAGTGCCTTGTCTTTCACTTTTTTTAAATTAAATAGCTGTTTTTTTAAGTTTCTGAAGAACGGATCCTGAAAAGACCAAAGAGAATTAACAGAGGAAGGAATTGGAACTACTTCAAACCAGTAAAGCAAAACTCAATTTATTATGCAATTTTAATGCACCCGGAAGATGCATTGGTATGATTTTGAACTTACGTAAATCCACAGAACACACAAATGTTTCAATTTCAGCTGGAAGTTCATAATTTATTAGAAAGATATCATAAAAATAGATCCAAAGCCTTGTTTGGATTATTGCAGTTTGTAATCGATTGTAGTGGTTATCAACATTATGAGATACCAAGAAATCGGAATGTTGAATCAAACGATAATTATTCTGACGTTGTTGCAACAATGCAAGCAAATCCACCAAAATATCAAATGGTTTGTGAATTTTATTTTACAAAAATATAATTTTATTATGCTCTATTATTTATTAGGATTCTGGTTTATATCTGTTTAAAATAACATCCGAGCAAGCTATAAATTCACGAAACGCTATTTTTAAATTTATTTCAAAGCTTATTAAAGTATTTCATGACAATAATATGTTGTACGAATACGACTGTGATATAATGAGACATTTAACTAATTTGTTAATGTCGTTTAGTTTAAGTATAAATAGATCCATTAGACACACGGGAGTTATTTTGCGTAAGTATTGTATTCGGCATATCTTCGATATATTAACAGTTGTGTTCTTTTTATGCTAAGTTGCCAAAACGTTAACGGTTTTATTGGAAATTCAACAAGAAATTGCAGTTGAAGTTAACAAACTTAGCAGGAGAACTAGTCGTTTAGAAGAGAAATATAAGAATTTGTTAACAAAGCAGGAAATTACAAATGTCTTAATTTCTACCTGTCAAAGGGTCATGGAAGATAACTGGTAAACACATTTAAATATCATAAATTAGTTGTTTCAAAAGAAACACAGTCAACCAAGTTGTGTTGAAATGGTTTTAAAGGAGGCTTTGACACAAAGAAGTATTTCTGTTAAGTCATGTGTTGTCACGTTTCTAAGCCTTCTTGATACACTGTTTGTACAGATCGATTTAGTAGCATTTAGGGCTCTCTGGGTTCTTCAAACATTTTTTTTATTGCAAAAAATCGAGTAATACTTTTTAAAACTAATTGAGTTGACTAGTTTTTACAGCAAGGTTCTGGAGATACAAGGGGGTGATTGTGTAATGTGAATTATTCATCATAAGTTACTTAAAGGGGGTGTACCTAAAGCACAATAACTTGAGCACTGTAAAAATGTTAAAAAAATATCTTACGAACAATGATGAAAACTGCACATTTTTTGCACAAATTTTAACTGAGATAAGCTCCTTAAGTTCAAAATTTCTGACGTCACACGATAATGAGTTTCACTATTTGCCCTCATTGCTTAGTTTTTAACTTTTACCAATCCAAGAAAAAGTTGTTATAATCGAGAAAAAAAAATAATAAAAAATTTTTTTATGCATTTCTCGACGTTTTGAGCCCCCTGATTCCAAAAATGCAAAAAATAAAAATTACGATTTTTTGAACCAAAATGTCGGGATGTATGGATGGATGCCCCCCCCCCCCTAGAGCAAAAACTACTGAACCGATTTTGATGGAACTTGATTTAAACCACTTTAAAATTATTTTATCCGTAAAAATAGCTTTAATAAGAAAAATATACAGGGTGTCCAAAAATAAGGTGGTTATTTCAAATTTTTTAATTCAAAATGGCGGCCAATAGAACGATTGTCCCATTTTGTGGTTTTTCCCTTATAACTTGGCCGGTAATTATTATTATAAAAATTTCAAAACGGTATTGTACAGCCAAAATATAGGGCTTTCGTCTTAAACAAGTCGATTTTTAAAATTGTTTCAAAATTGCCTACCTTTAAGGCACCAAAATAGGTCAAAATTTTGAAACGGATTTTCTCAAAATTCCCTCTGCCATATTTTTTCTTTTTTGGATATGTTACAGAGAACGTAATTCTCTATCGAAATGTAAAGTTTTATCAAAATCGCTCCAGCCGTTTTGGAGTAATAATTTTTTGAATGTCAAAACTTCAAAACTCTCTAATTTCTTTTGTAATAAAAATTAAAACTTGAAAATGGATATATGTACCAATCTCATGAATATCTATTATTTGACACTATTTTCGGTTACACAAAACGCTTCTGGTTAAACCGGAAATTACAAAAATACCAAAATTTTTAGGAACACCCTGTATATTTTTAAATATTTTGAAAGCTCGTAAAATTAGCTATTATACGATACCAAACACTTTATATTTTGACTTTCGGTTTAGCCGGAAATGGGATCAAATTTCTTAATTTAAATGGAACATCCTGTATATTTTTCGATATTTTGAAAGCTCGGAAAATTAGCTTTATGAACATATAAAATATATATTTTGAACTTCAATTTATGCCTAATTAAAAAAAATGAAATTAGTGTTTCAGACAGTTTATGTCTAAAAATTCTTACACGCAGAAGTTCTAGGTTCGATCCCGGACGAAAGCAATTAAAAAAAATTTTATTTTTAAATTAAAAAAATATTTTTTTAGGACCTGGAACTGTTTTCATGCCTAACTTCAATACCCAAACGTTTCTTTAGTGCACTTTTTAAAGTTTTTTTATAACTATTAAATAAATATGTAGTTATAAAAATAAACTTATATAAATGAAATTTTAATTACAAAAATACAAAATTCGGACGGATGACGGTTGGTTGTACATTAATTTCTAAACTGCTATTGAACCGATTGCGACCGTTGAAAATTTGTTCTTAGAATTTTCTGTGCTACAACTTTAATCTTTAGTTTACACCCTCTTTAAATTATTAAATATTATATTAATAAAATAGTTTGAATTTTTAGTTGTTTGATGGACAAACTTTTCGATATGAAGCTTGATATTCTTAAAGAAATGGGGCTATGGTTTAAAATAGATCCCTCTTTAATAAGCCCTCAAAAAAATAAATATTTTAAGAGGTTAATGAGAATTGTTAATTCTAAGGTAATAATTTTGTTTTATTTAGGAGGTTTTTTAATTCAATTTATATTTTAGTTCCCGCAGTTACGTATAGCTGCCCTTACATTATGTCACGATCTTGTTAAAACGGACGACTTCATTGAACATCTAAAACCATTAATGAATCAGTTTGTCACAGTTATTGAAGGAAGACTTTTAGATCGTGAAAACGATGTACAACTTTTAGCTGTGCAAATATTTTCATCTATGTTAGATACGTAAGTTTAAATTACTTATAAACTACCAACCTACGTTTAATTATTAGGATTAGGATTAGGATTGTTAGGGTGGAGGGTAAACCGAGGTTTACGCGCACTTAGGCCGCTTAATCGGGCCCATTGTGCTGCCTCCCTTTAGCGACCCCTTCTGACCCTTCAGTCCTTGATCCATCCCAACCTTTGGATGAATCCAAGGATACTGGAGGGTGAAGTGTCGCTGATACTGGCCATGTTAGGCCAGTATTCCCCTAACATGGATCCTCGACGTTTAATTATTGTAATATTACTGAGTTACACAGTCATACATATTTATAATAATCTTTTAGCCTACATAGCTTATTGAAATTGTTTAAATGTATTTGGATAATTTCAAAAAACTGTTTTAGGTACCCAACGTCTGTTCCTGATAAGACTCGAGCAAAGATTATGTTTTACGTTTATAGTAAAGATTATAAATTAGGAGTTACCGCAGGCGAATTTTTAACAAAAGTTTTTCGTCTTGGAAGTACTAATAATCCAAGTGAAAGTGTATTGATTAAGCAGTTGTTGACTTTTCACCAAAAATGTAACGTACGTATTATGTTTAGATTGCTCTACTTCCTAAGAAAATTTGACTTGCTTTAGGAAGCTTTGTATGAATAAGACAATTGTATTGTAGAGAATGAGTAGTTTTGGAGCTTTAATCTTTTAAAAACTTCTTTGAAGATTTCAAAATTTTATTTAGATTGTGCATTAAGTAACATTTTTGGTTTCAAATACAATAAATTTTTTATGAATGTTGAACGTTAATAATAATGCTTTCTAGGAAACTAAAAATATTTATTAATTTTTAGAAAGATTATTTGGTTCCTGTACTGGTAGAATCTCTTTTGCCAAGTTTTCCACAACTTAAAAAATGGAAATATTTAATCGAGTTATCTTTAAAGAATGACGTTTTGGACCGTACAGATGAAATACTTTTGATAGAAATTTTAAGTCAAGCTATGCAACAAGTTACTACCGGATCTTGCACTAAATTTATAAGATCAAAAACTGTTTATGGTAAGTAACTATAAAAATTGCTATAAGTTAATTTCAATTATTTTTGTAGTCCAACCAAAATTAGCGCAAAATCGTGTAATTATGGATCATGTATTACAGAATTTATCATTGTTACTTATAAAGTATCAAGATGACGTTAAAAGTATTGGACATATATTAGAGATTTTGTTGGTAATTGACTTTGAAGATGCATATTTGAATAGATATCGACAGGTATGAAAATTTGGCTTGCAAAAGTAAGTTTCTTAATTATTAATAATTTCAGGAAATATTTGAAATGCTACAAAAATTTAATGCAATTTTCAAAAACAGTGATAACCAAGAACTATTGAATTCCATAAGCAAATTATTTGCTTTAGTTTCTGATGATATAAATCCATTTACTCAACGAACTAAAAATTTTGTTTCTACTGTTAAAGAATCCACCATTAATGAATTTAAGAGTTTGATAAAATTGAGCCACGTAATTGTTTATACAAACAGATAATTTTTAAAAATTTAAAGTATACTTTTAGGATCAAACATTAAATGTTGAAAATAGTGTTAAAATTGAGTCGAGCTTCTTAAAACTCTCTTCACTTTTTCTTCATCACGATTTATCGCATAATTTTGATTCTAATTTTCTATTAAACGATGTGCTTCGAGCCAGCAAGAGTTTAAATATAACTGTGAGTTAGAGAATTCTTTTATGTTTGACTTGTAATTAATATTTATAATTGCTTGTTTTAGGCAATAAAATGTGGAATTTCATTCTCTTTTTCATATATTATGTGGATTTTAAACAATATCATTATTGCACACAATAAAAATACTTATCAAGAAGAATTAGTTAAGGTCAAATCAATGGCTGACAATTATGTGAGAACTTGTCTTCAATTTATAAATGAAACCGATAGCGTGTTGATACGCAATGAGGTAATTTTTACACATTTTAAAATAAATATATCAAAATATAAACTTTTAGGCATTTAGCAACATCCATAAAATTTATATTAAATGCCATAAAGACCTAGAAAATGTAATTAAAATAAACAATTCTTTAAAAAAATGTTTGCCTACGCCTTTCACAGAGGGTGAAGCTACGACTTTTCTAGAATGTGCTCAAATTATACTTTTTGAAGATTACGATGGTAATTTGGTGTTATAATTATTAAAAACTAGGTAAAATTAATTTAATTCTTTTTAGGTTTAAATGACAACGTTTTAGCAAAGCAACAAACTTTACACTATGTGTTAAGTATGTTCAGTTTAAAAGTAATTGATTTTAAGCAACTTGTAAGGATTTATCAGTATTACCATTCGGTAAATATCAAAAATTTTTAAAAATGTAATTAATATAATTAAATAATTTTAGCACTTTACTTATTATGGCGAGATAATGAATGAATATTTAAAGAACTTAAGATCTGTTAGTGTTGTAGCAATTTCCGGTTTTGTTATAAAAACTGTACTTTACTGCTTCTTAAATAATGTTTTAAATACAGAAGCTGAACAATTAATAGAAGCCGACATCGAATTAAAAGTATTAATTTTTTTCCAATTGAAAAAAATTGTTTCATGTTTTTATTTTTTAGAAATTAGTTAAACAATTTCAAATATTTTTGTCAAAATATCCAGAAGAATTGAAAATATGTTTACAGTTTGGATTTCATTATGCAATAGCTCGTGAAAATCGTTTAAGATTCTTGAGTTACGTTAAATATTTTGTTAACTCTTTACCACTTCCAGAAAAAAGAAATACGTAATTAAAATATTTTGAGATTTTTAAATATTTATAAATGTTAATTTTAGATTTGAATTATTGGTTCAGAAAGTTCCAAATGCATTCCAAAATCAAGTACCGGTTTTAGAGTTTATATCGTACTTTAGAACTAAATCATGTAAGTTCATGTAACACAAATGAATTTAAAAAAGTAATTTCTTAATTTTAGTAAATAGGACTGCAAATACTGCTGGGACAGAAAGTGATGAAGAAGAAGCAGAAAGTTTTACAATTGAAAATTTCACAAGTAAGTAATTCATAACTAAGTGTCCTGTAGCCTAAGTTGTTTTGTAGCAGGCATTTTCTATAATTTGTCTTTATTTGCTATAAGTTAAGTCTAAGGCTTTAACTAAAACGTGGTCTACACGATGATAGCAAAACGCAGTGATTTACTATAGATGATAATACCCATCACACTTAACACCACGGCACTCTCGTGAGAGTACTATCATCGTGTAGAGTGCAGACCTTGGTTAAAGCATAAAAAACCTAGCAAAAGCTTAGAAAATAGACTGTTATAAATAAATAAAATATCAGTGCCATCATTTTTAACATTTTACAGGTGATGAACAGACAGTACCAGAAGGAAGAGACGAAAGTATAATCGAAGAATATATTTCCGACGAATAATTAAGTTTTTCTCAACTATTTTTTTAAATTTTTAATTAGAATTTAAGTTTGACTTTGTTTAAAAGATAATTTTTATTTTAAGTACTTATTGCATTCGGTCCTCATTGAATTGAGAGTTATTAATAAAATTCTGGGTTTTGTACAACTACTGTACTCATTGGTAGTTATTGCATACAAGTATTAAGTTGTGCCATTTCTTCCTTAAAAGTTATTGAATTTGTAAAACTACTTTGGTTTGTTAGTGGTTACTGTATGTTTTCTTTGGTTTATGTACATGTAGATTTGTTTGTGCTGCTATATGTATTTTTCGGTTCACATTGAATTGAGAATTATTTATAAAATTCAGGGTTTTGTAAAACTACTGTACTTATTGGTAGTTATTGCATACAAGTTGTAACATGTCTTCCTTATTTAAGATTTACTAATAAAATTTATTGAATTTGTAAAACTACTTTAGTTTGTTACTGTGTGTTTTCCTCGGTTTATGTACTGTAGGTATTTTAATGTTCCTATTATGTATTTTTCGGTTCACATTAATTGTGAGTTATTAAAATTCAGGGTTTTATAAAACTACTGTAGGGGAAGGCGAGGCACATTGGGACGTGAGGCACATTGAGACAATTGAAATTTCGCCCTTATTTTTATGATATCAACTATTGTTTTATATTTCGAGGCTTCCGTTGCATCTCTAGTTCTCATCAAAGTGTTCAACTGTATTTGATTAGGAAAGTTTTTGATATGTGAGTAATTAATTATTAATAAAATGAGAAGGCATAGGTAAATCAGATTCAAAATTTTAAATGACACGACAAGACGACAATGTCTAAAAATTATTTTTGTCAAATTAAATTATTATGTAGCAATAAATCAACTTTTCTAAATCCATTAATTAGAAAATATAAATTAGAACGAAGTAATGTCTTACTTAAAAATGAATTTTCATCAAACAAAATTACTGCTTATAAGTACAGGAAAGTTAAAAGCTTACGAAGATATTCAGGGACAATTGATAATGATAAGAATAAAAAGTCTGAAGATGTAGCTCCTGATATTGACAAACCAGATGATTTTCTCAGTACTTTAGGAGTTTGGAGTATAAGTGGTATATCGGCTTATTTAGCTTCCTTTTCATTAGGTAGCGCTGCATATGGTTTTGCAGCAATACCGATATCTCTTTTTCATTATGAAGCGCTTAAAGATATTTTGTCAACCACCAATAAGAACTTGACGTAAGTTTAGTTCAAATTTAAATTTAAATTGATATAAAAGTTTCAGTTTAACGCAAAAATATGTTAAAGCAAGAGTGAGGAATTATAATTTGGAATTTGACAATACGAGCGTGGGAGAGTGTTTTGATAAGATTGCGTACAAATACAATAGAGAAATAATGATTCAATTTGAAAACATTAAATGGACATATAAACAAGTAAACTGTTATTAATACCGAAAGCATTTCATATCTCGATATAACATAGTAAATATTATTGTAGGCCGAAATGTTAACGAACAAAATAACCAATTACTTTCTCTCACGTAAGTTCGAGAAAGGCGATGTAGTCGGTATACTGGTAACAAATAGACCAGAATATATAACACTACTTTTGGGACTAGCAAAAATTGGTATCGTGAGTGCCGTTATTGACGTAAAACTTAAAAAAGAATCATTAGTGAATGCAATTCAGGCATCAGATTGTAGCGCTATTATAGTATCAGAAGATATCATTTCTGGTAAATAAGTAAAACAATTATAGTGTAAACTATTTCTTAATTGCAAGCTCTTTTTAGAAATTCTTAAAATTCGAAATAGACTTAATCCAAAAATTGAATTACTTCAACTTGGCGGTAATTATTCGGTAGAAAATTTCACCGATCTGAGTAATAAAATTATTGCATCGTCTTATCAGACTCCAGAAATTATACACAAAGTTAATCACGACGACCTTTTAATGCAAATTTACACTTGCGACAATAAAAAAGCGCCCAAAACGACAACAGTTTCTCATGCAAAGTAAACTCACAGGTATCTAAAGATCTATAAATTTAACCGGATTTTGCAGATTTTTGTACCATAGTATTGGAATTACGTCTTTGTTAAGTTTGAATTTGTACGACACAATATACAATCCCATGCAATTGGATACTTATGCAGGAATTTTTGGTACAGGACCTGCTGTTGTATGTGGTATTCCTGTAGTTTTGTGCAGAAAATTTAAACCTTCCCATTTCTGGTCCGATTGTATCAAATATAATTGCACTGTAACATTATAATTTTAAGAAATGCTCCTTCATAATGATTAGGTTGTAGGTGGCACAATTATACGGTAAAACTTGCCAACGTTTATTACTGGAACCAGAAAATAAGAACGATAAACAACATAATATCAAGAAAATGTTTGGACATAATGTAAATGGAACTTTGTGGAAGGACTTTTCAAATCGGTTCGTCAAAGATGACAAGGAGCAAAATCATAATATCGGTATAGAGAATTCGCTTATAAATAAGAAATTAATTATTAAAATACTCAACAGTAAATATGAACAAAAAAGATAGTATGAAGAGTATTATTGAAATGCATTTAACTGAATATATGTATCGCATTACGAACAACGATGGTGATGATGATGTTGAAATTGTAACACCTCTATTAAATGTTGATGCTCGAAACTCAATGCAAGATTTAGGTATTTTAAGTTTTAATTATCCTTATAGTCGAGAATAACTTTTGAGCCTTGTCTATTACTAAAGTAGGTATTCAACATTTGAATAAATATTTTCAGTTGAACCAAATATGACTATACCAAATATGATAAGCCAGATACCACAAAATACTCGGCGAAATCTTTTTAATTTTCAAGCAACAGAAACTTTAGAATGCGAGCGCACTGTGACAAAGATTCCTTCCCCTTTAGAAGTATTAGGAAAAACAGAAGATGTTTATTTTTGGAGAGATAAAACTATAATAACTAAAGAAGTAGAATCGATAATTAAAATTATGTTAGGCCATCAATATTGTATCGTTTATGGTGTCCCGGTAACTTAACACATAGATGAATTTTCGCATCGAATTCAAATAATTGCTTTAGGTGGCCGGAGTTAATGGTAAATTAGGTATGGCTTGCCTTATTGATTTGGATAAAAAAGTTGATTTAGTAGAATTTTCTCAAAAAATTGTAAAGTATATTCCTGATTATGCTCGTCCCATTATCCTAAGAATAATAAGTGAATCTCATGACATGTCATCTTTCAAGTATAAAAAACTTTTTTATGCCATCGACGGTTTTGATCCTAAAAATATAAATGATAAATTATATTATTTAAATACAAATAGTGAAAATGGACGGTACGAACTATTAACTAATGAAATCTATAAGAGTATTATAAATAACAAAATTGTATTTTAATGTTGGAAATTAAATTTTATGTTGTAATCGATTTTATAATGGTTTTTTATTTATAATTAATAAACTCAAAATTAAGACACATTTTTATTAACTTATCTAAAAATTTACATTTGTTACGTATTTTTATAAAAATATTTATACACTCAAACAATTAAGTACAACTGTTATAATAATAAATATTAAAGGACTTATAAATAAGAAATAACGTGCTAAAAAATTATAAACAACTTCAAATCGTAATAAATTATTTACAATTTTACTAATATAAATTGCATTGCTACAAACTAACTTTAAAAATTGTGCGAAACAGCAGAAATTTTATATAAAAAATTCCTTAATAAAATATCAAAAACTATAAATAGCAATTAGTTTCTTAATATAATTTTTATAAACCCTATATGAGAATTATTAAATAATGATTACCAAAGGACGCCTTCATGCCTTACACTTTAACATCGTCATTATTTTAATAATTTTACACCCCTATTACTCTTTATTTTGTACATATCGGTTCAACAGTCTGCAACTGTGTATATATTCTACATTGAGAAGAGCTGTGTATCTAAAGCCTTAATTCTGATGTTTTTAAAAGTGTTCTCTTTTCTGGCCATCAAGCATTTGTCAGGCTCGTTCATTTAATTGTTTTGGGCTGTGGCGTCCTTTAAAAAGTTTTTAATTCGAATTTCTCCTGCCCTGTAAACCCTTCAACTATAAAAAAAATTAAAATTATAATCTATTCACTCTTTATTTGCGCTATGGTTGGCCATGAACTTTTATTTTTTGGTTTGCCAAAATAAAAAGTCCCTATTAAGTTGACTGACAGCTCTTGACAATACCAAAAAAAATGACAGACCACTGACAGGCCAACTATTAACACAATTGAATAAAAGCCACTACTCTACAATACTTAACCTTACTGATTTTTTTTCAAATTTATACCGGGTGGAATCTGTCACCCTAACATGGCCAACCATAGCGCAAATAAAGAGTGAATGGATAATAGTTAATAGTTAAATAACGAAATAAACCTCATAATAAATATTTAAACAGACTCATTTTAAGGGTGGCATTTTTCCATTAAAAATAAATGGTGTGCACACATTTTTATTCCCTGTGATATTTAAAACCACTATTGCTAAAATTTAAAAAATGTGTTAAAGGCAAAGGTCGAACTAGAAAACGGTGGTTGAGAAATTTAAAATTTTTTCGAACTACTACTTGCTGATTATTAAGTATAGGTATAATATTTTAAAGGGATGAGCGGTAGGGATAAGTTCGCGCATAATTTAATACGTTGACTACAGCGTTGGAGAGGAAAAATACCAATTTATAGCAATAATATTTTATAGTGACGAGCTGAGGGGAAGCGCAGGTACCTAAATTGGTATTTTCCCCTCTATGCAATAGCAATCGCCTAGTTACTTATAATTTAGTAGCCACTGATACAAACGAATTTATTTTAAACCAATCGTGTTTAAGGGAGGCGCTTCGCCTCAGCTCGTCACTATGAAATATTATTGCAATAGGTATCTGCGCATCCCCTCATCTCGTCAGCTTAAAATATTTTACCTCTACCTACTGCAACACAGATCCCTGATGGCGAGGTAGGGATAAGTTCGCGCAAATTTGGCCACGCCCCTTTAATAATTTAAATACGTTTGCGTTGGTGGGGATAAATACCAATTTAGGTATCTGCGCATTCCCACCGCTCGCCAACATAAATCTGTCTTGCAGTACTTAAATTAATTTTTTCCTATTTTGCAAGCCCTTTTTCCAAGCTTAATGCCCAAAAGTTTTAAATTAAAGATCCACCAATATCCAAGTTCAAGCTTTCTCTTGAACGTATTTTTTTAATTTTGACAATAGAGCAACTGGTTTTAAAGATCGCCGGAAATTAAAAAAAAGTACAATTGAGAACGTTATTTTCTCTGTTTCTTATCATCTCTATGGAATAAATTCCGTCCTGTATTCCACCCTTTTAACACTAAAGAGCCTAAATTCAAAATTAATTTTATTACTACTATTGTCATATTCAATTATAATTAAATTTTGTTGTGATCTTTAGTTTAAAAGTCCGAAGATTTTATGTTCTTCAGTTGTGAAAAAAGCACATAAAATTTAAAAAATTCTCTGACTTGAGAGGCTGTCTGTTCAATTTCAATTTGGGAAATTGATTGATCGTTATCATTGTGCGTTTCTACTAATTATCTATTTCAATTTTGTGCAAAACAATAACAAAAGTTGACTGAACATGTACCAAGTTGAAATAGGCAACTGAAGTGCTCAATAATTGTTGGCACACTTTTCACTTTCATTTTGTCTAACATTTTATTTCTTTTACAGATTGAAGAAAATAAGCTTTTTTTAAATTTATTCAGACTATCGAGTTTGTGCTATTATCAGCTGTAACATGCAAGTTACAAGCATCTAATAAAGTTTTCCTAGACTTATGAAATTCGAAAAAACAAGTTTTAGGGTGTAACGGTACATTTCCACAAGGTACACACTGAAAACGTGTTTCTTTGCGTCCTGGACAATGGCGGCAATTTCTAGTAGGATACTGTTTCTTGACAGTTCTAGGTATATTTGTTGGAATATGATGATCGGCTGTTTTACATTTAACTGTATTGTGATCCGAATCCCAAAGTTGTAAAATATTATCCTGATCTGAAAAGATGGGAAAATATAATACTATTGCTATTTAATATTTTTAATTAATTTTAAAATTTAAAAGCCATTTAAACGTATTACCAATAAAATTTCTGCTGTTTTGCTTGCTACAACTAAATCGGTTGAAAGGTGATAACTCACCTTAAACAATTTTGTAGCAAAAGTACCTTATCACAATTTCGGTGTTTCAATGCTCAAAATTTTAAATCCAATAGCCCTACTATACAATTTACATAATCAACACATATTGTATTACGATTTACATAATCTTACTTTTTAATTACAATTCTTTGGAGTTTTATACAAATATGTGTCAAGAAATATAAACCCATAGTTGAGCCATTAAACATGCACTTGCAAAATTAATTAGTCATACAATTGCTCTTTGTAACATACAATATCAACTTAATACACAATAAATATTAAACATAATAGTCACAACGTAAAAATCATCTAACAAGAAGCGAAATTACTTATCTGGATTTAGTATTGTAATAGAAAAAATTTAAAAACCCATCGAATTAGACTAACTGAAATGTATCAATATTAATGTAAGACACTAGGAATCGAAAAAAAGTATTAGAAAAATTTCATTGCATTAAATAACATTGTTCTACTCAAACCAATAAAGTAATTGAGCAGTGCTTAAAACTTCTTTCTTTGTAAACAGTTAAATATTTCAAGTTCTCAATCAATCGAGAGTCAACAAATTCAATTAGGCTCTTTGAAAAGCTTTCGTATATATAGAACTCATAATATTAAAGTCGCAGCAGCTTATTAAATCATTAACCGTTAATAAATCAATCCAGATAAGTCCATCGGTACTGATTATACGTTCTAAGCCTCTTTGTTTTAGTTAGTGGCTTAGAGAGAATAACAAATTAATCATACTGTTTGTGAACTTTAATCATATGAATTTTAAGAGAGTAGACTCGAGAAAAGTTAGTGTTACAAATAGTACACTTAGTAGTTCCTAAATGTACATGGCGGTGTTGCTTTAAACTCAAAGGATGTGCGAAAGTTTTCAAACATATAGGACACTCATGTTCCAAATGTCGACTGTTTGTTTCTAAAATGAAAATTTTAATAATATATTATTTTAAGACACGCGTTATCCTGATATGTACTTTTGCCAAATTATAAACATTATACAAAATTTTTCCTATCTAAATAATATTCTATTTAGAAAAAAGCAAACCTTAATTAAATATATATTTCGTCACTAATTTATTTTAAATAGTTATATAAATTATGAGCGGTGCGCAAATGTCGTGTAAGATTCTCCACTCTTGAATAAACCCTTCCGCACAAAGTACAAGTAGTTTCACCTCTATGAGCGGGCATATGAAGATTTAAATTGCTATGCGAAGAAAATTGCTTTGAGCATACAGGACATACATATCTAGTTTTCAATTTTGGCTTGTATCCTCGTAAATCTGCAACAACAAGCGTCATCAAAATAAAATATTAGAATACTATTAACTATATTTAATAGAAAAAAACAAAAAATCGAATCATTTGGTTTAAATATTAGCAAAGCATCCTATATAGGTACCTATTATCTAAAATATACCTTTCGTCAATTAACAAAATGGTTACTTTCAAAAAATTCTGTGAACTTCTCTCAAATGACGCCTTAAATAAGCTACTCTTGATAAAATAAGCCCACAAACTGTACACTTAGTTAAGCCTAGATGAACGGCATCATGTAAGTTACGAGCCTTACTAGAAGAAAATCTCTTAAGGCAGATATTACATCAGTGAGGATTTTCAATGTTCAATGGATTCTTTTCTGTAAATAACAATATAAAAAATTAATTTTTACTAAAATCGAAATAGTTGAGAGAGTCCAAAAATTTGTTTCAATATTTTCTAATTTTGCTCAAATAGTTTTGAGTTTTGAATATATAAAATTGAAGAAGTTAAAGATTTAAGAATTTCACTCGATGGTATAACAAAGTATATTTTAAAGCAATACACCACAAACTACTAATAATTTTAATTGGTAATACTGGTATTACAAAAACTTGATATTGCCGCTATTCGTTTTGTTTCGATCAGTTGTAACAGTAACAAGTAAGAGGAAAACAATGCAATAGTTAATAAAACTTGCACATATAATTTAACAAAAGTATCTACTACAAGCATCTCTAGTTAATACATTGTACAAACTAATACAATAAAGTGCACCCAATTTCAAAATTACTTTGAACTATTTTAATTTCTAAATTACAATAGTTAGTTCATAATTTAATTACAAGATCAAGAAGAAATTGAAATTGTATTCGAGTTAATTCCAAACAATTCAAATTTTATAATTGTATTTGATGTTTATTTTTCATATGATACTTCAAGTAATGTCTTCGAGATAGTACTATTCCGCATATAGTACATTTTGTTGTACCTAAGTGTACAGCTTGATGATGCGTTAAACTCTGAGGATGACAGAATTTCTTATCGCATAATTTGCATTGCAGGTTTTCTTCCAAGTTGCCATCTGCAACGGATAATAAAATAGTCTATAATATCTAAATAAAAGTAATTTGCCCCGTTATGAATTAGATTCCAAACTATAACGCTACCGTTTTGATTATACAATACGGCAACAGAGAAAATAAGGGAAACTTAAACATCACGTATAGTTCACACTCGATCAGAAAAGAAACCACCGCACATGTAGGAGTTCTTCTCTGATTGAATGAGATATACAACGTTTTTGGGGCTGCTAAAAAGTAATTGAAATACACAACTTTAGTTAAGGACCTAATTACTAATCTTAAAATGAACTATTTTTAAATAACTTGAGAAACTTTCTTTATTCTATAGCAAATAAACATTAAATTTACTATTACAAGTTGCATACGTAATATACAGTGCTTGAGTGGTTCCGTTTAAAAGCTTGAGACATAGAATAAATCTGGATCTGAAGTAGATCCAAAACGAGCATCAGATCCAGAGCTATTCTAGGTGTCAAAATTTGAAACGAAAGCAATGCAAATAAAATAATACTTTATGAAAATCACATTTATGTATGAAATTTTATTTTCTTAAATTATACTGAGCATAGTGTTTAGTTTGCATGTGATACTTCAAATTATATTTTGTCGATAATATTGAATCGCATATGGTGCATTTAGTTTCTCCTAAATGAACAGCATGATGCTGGTTCAAGCTTCTGGGATGGGAAAATTTCTTATCACATAAGCTGCATTGTAGTTCTTTTGAGTATTTATCTGCAACGAATAATAATAAATAATTCGCTTTGTTATGAATTAACACGTTGATTGCGTTATAAATCCTCCCAAGTACTATAACAAGTTATTCCAAGTGTAATAGACATCGCAAAAGATATGTAATATGTAAAAATTATTTATTTATTTGGTGGTGCTTGTAGACTTGTACAAATTAAAAATAAAATTAACAAAACAAGCCATCACAAACAAAATTCCTGCTCTCTGGTCTTTATAAACTATGTTTAGCTTATGTAATAAAAAATTTTGGAACTTTTGATGAACCTCCGTAATATTACAAGCCTAGAACATACTCCTCTAGAAGCTCTACTTCTAGAAGAGCTGGATCTCTAGAAACTCTACTCCTCTAGAAGACTAGACCATACTCCTCTAGAAGCTATAAACTTCTAGAAGCTCTACTTCTAGAAGACCTAGACCTTTAGAAGCTCTACTCCTCTAGACCTCTGGAAGACTAGACCATACTCACCTAGAAGCTCTACTTCTAGAAGACCTAGACCTCTAGAAGCTCTACTTCTAGAAAACCTAGACCTATAGAAGCTCTACTTCTAGAGGCTCTACTCCTCTAGATCTCTAGAAGACTAGACCATACTACAATTTTCTAATTTATGATTCTTACGAGCGAATTGAAATAAAGAATAATTCCGTTGAGCTCTAGAAAATCTTAAGTTTGGTTACAAATGAATCTGTACATTTTAAAAACCCTCTTGCTCATATTATGAATAATCAATTGAGACAGAAATTACATAAAATGTAATTCCAAGATCAGTGAGAAAACCCTTCCCAACCAACGCTAAATGAAAATTTTCCAAACCTAGATGCGAACCTTGCTCGAGGCAAATGTAAAAATCTAGATAAGTAAAAGTATGGCCAGTTGAGCATCCACATTCATGAAAGATGTGTAGTTCTTTTATAGTACTAATTTAGTACAGTACAGATATGCCTTTTTTATGAAACCATGTAGGTTAGAGCCACAGTAATAGATATAAAAGTTATGCCAACGGACGTTCTAAGTTGAGTGAAGTTAACACTAGCACTAGCAGCGAAGAAAGCATATAAAGAGGATTAAAACGTAGGTTACCCCGGCTAGCATTATTAATAAATTTGATGATCGATTAAACATACTGAATTAGTGCGAATAATATCCCTTAATGTGCTTTCTCTGTCTTATATTGGCGCGACAATATCCCTTAATGTGCTTTCTCTGTCTTATAAAGTCGGTCACAACTGGCCTCAGTTCGCTACGAGTGGTAAGATAGCCCGTCGGCATACCTTCTATATCTATTACCGTGGTTAGAGCCTTAGAGCTAAATCATGTGATTGACTGAACCAGACAAGGTATTGCTCAGCAGGTTGAAGATCGCATTCAGGCCTGAAATCGACCAATAGCTTGTGCACCTTCTTCTCTAGCTTTAACAAAGGGGTGTAATTATTCGGGTCGAGAATACGGGCCCTGAGGTGTTTCCTTCCTCGTATTTCCGGTTGAACAAAAGTAGGACTCCTGTCTTTGGAATACTCTAGATTTGCAACTTCTATCAAAGAATATAATATTCAACATACAGCGTGTTCTCGAAAAGCACCGAAAATTTCTACAGTGAATTCCTGGGATATCAAAATAAGAGATTTGGTTCTCTTGAAATAATATCAAAAAAGGCATCCATGTGCATAATTTTTTTGCTTCTACCCTGAGATATCCCACTATAAAAAATAAGTTAACAACGAAGCATACCAAGAATGTAGGGATCGACCGCCAAGGAACTGCACCACACACGCCATTAATTTTAATAATTTATATTCATAAATATCGCCGAAACCAATCATCTACTATTACTATATTGAATAGTGCGGTAGCAAACTCCTTGCTTAGCGATGTTGCTACAATTTATTATAAACAAGACAGGGGAAGTTGGAGCAAGAAAACAGCGCTTTACTAGCCTTATTTACTAGCTTTACTTCCTTATTAGCCAAGGCGAATTTAGAAATTCTTCAAAAATAATTTGGTCTTATCGATGGCGTTAACTAGAAATTCTTTATGGTAAGTACTGACCCGTGGAGTGAGTCTGAAAAGTGGAAGAGGTTGACCTCATTGTCCAGCCCTACTAGATTCGCATATGCGTACCATTCCTGCAGAGCACTACTAGCTCTTGAAAACACTGACAGGATGACTAATCACTTATTGTTAGGTTTGTTTGTGCAACAGTTGCCAACCGTTTCACAAACAAACCTAACAATAAGTGATTAGTCAATTTCGAACGCGAAATTAAATATGCGCATGCGTCTAATGATTTCAAACGGTTGGCAACTGCTGCACAAACAAACCTATTATATCGGTTATAACTGGTTATAACGACCGAATTTTGCGGGCCCTTCAAAGTCGTTATAACCGGTTTTGACTGTAGTTACAAAGTACCAGAAAATGCACATCACCCTGGTGTTAACGTTAATGAATTCAAACAACAGTTGCAACTTCAAAATTATGAGTATCACAAGTCGGTGTAAACTTAATATTATTAATTATAAAATTTTAAACTATCCTCACTTTTCTTCCCTAAATAAGATGACAAGAGTTATAAAATTACATCCAGATAAACAATTTCAATTCTTTTTAATAAAAAATGTACCTAATTTGTATCATTATATATCATGTCGAGTTTTCATGTGGACCTTCAAGTGATACATCCGAGATAAAACTAAACCACATATAGTGCATTTTGTAGCTCCCATATGAACGTAACGATGATGATTTAAACTTAAAGGATGAGCAAACTGCTTGAAGCAAATATTGCAAGTCAATGTTTCAACGTTTTGAGTATCACTAGTAGTACCTGTAAAGAATAGTTACAAATAATTTGCTTGATTAATTTTACCTAAACTTTAAAATTATTTTTAACGAACTATTCGAGCTCTTCATACATGATTTTTAACTTCTAATATTTGAACTATTTACACATTTCCATTCAAGCATAAATGGTTGTATAAATGCATAATCTGAATATTATTTCATAAGAGCTTGCAACTTTTAAAATTTAATTTTTAGTGTCTTTACAGCAAACTTTGAAGATAGTGAAGAGTTATCTTAATTTAAGAGATTAATGTGTGGGTACAGTAAACTGTAGCGATAAATATTAAAAGTAACAACACTGTACAATGTCTTAATTTTTAAACTATGTCTTTTCGATTTATTGGTTTCTGATTAAAATTAAGTTTGAATGCATAATGCTTTAAAACTAAGCTTTATTAATATGTACAATAAATATCCAGATAAATAATTTCAAATCGTTAAAAATAGTAAAGTTAAAACTACATAATTTATTTTTTATAATGTTATATCGTGACGAGATTTCATGTGAAGCTTCAAGTGATATTTTCTAGATAACACTGCACCACATACAGAACATCTAGTTTCTCCTAAATGAACAGCACGATGCTGATTTAGGCTTAGAGGATGAGAAAATTTCTTATCACATAAATTGCATTGTAAAGATGTGTTATTTATTTCTTGATATGTATTTGTAACTGCAAAGTACAATAATGTATTCAAAATATTTAAACCTTGTACATTATTATAGAAATAGTTTTAAATTATTTACAACTATTCAATCAGTCGAACTAGTAATTTAAAAAGTGAGAGCAGTATAGTTAAATTATTATAAAACCCACTAATTAAAATAACTATGACAGTCATTTACCTTATTGATAGCTGTTGAAGACTATAGCAAAAGCTATTTCTTCTAATTAAAAGACGACAAATGATCTAAAAGTAACTAAATACTAAACTGCAATAATTTTGATAGTAGAAGTATAAAACGATATGTTTAAAATCCTGTATGCACATGCAAAATTTCCTCTACTAGTAGTTAAATTGTTTATTGAGGGAGTTTTAGGTGAAATCTTATTTTCAACTTTTAACATTATTTGGTCACATTTTTAGTCACAAATGTTAACTGAATTTACATACAATAATTGTAAATTATTTTTTTTGATTGAAAATTAAGAAACTATTAAACAATCTAACCCAAAACAACAAGGTGTTAAATTTTTTTAGTGTAGTAAGCTATTTATTGAAATGACCATTTCCAAAAAGTCTTCAGTTGTGGAATAAGAAGTTTTTATTCTATTATTTAACTTGAAGGCAAATACTACAAACATAATCTATACTTCTTTATTGATTTAGTAATTTCGTAATAATCAATTGATACTGTTTTTTCCTTTAAACGCTTTAGACGAAGGCAACGAAGGGTTGTGTAACGTTGACAAATACGAAAGTCTTTTCAAAATCCAACAGGTGTACTAATACCATTCATGTAGGAGCATTTATGTAGAATAATATATATAAAGCAACCCTTTCTCAAATCCAATTTATGAGAAATTTTTTAATTCAAACTTGAATATCAAAGAAAACTAATTAAACAGTAATTAATTAGGCTAAATATTATTAAATCCAATTAAAATTTCTTGGTTTTCTTTTCAGCACCACATCAAACATTAATTAAGCTTTTATACTTTTAATAAACCCCTAATACACAAAAGAATGCATACAATCAAAGTTATAAAATTGAATATAAATGTAAAACCTAACAAATGTGTATTTTTCTCTGTATAATAAACTTCTACGAAATATCAATACTATTAACTTGTTAATACAAAAGTATGCTACCATAAATAATAAATTAAATTGAGGTAATTGTATTTGCCGCTATGATGTTTAAACACAACTAAAGTGATTCTTCAAATTCAATCTACCAGCAATAAAATGATTAAGCTTAGAAATACTGTTAAAAATTCACAGGAGTGTGTTAAACAACATCGTGCCAATAAAAAATTGAAAAAATGATTTACTTACCACCTAGTAAATCTTGAATTTCAAACTTTTGTGAGCCTGCTGTAAAAAACATAATTTGATTAAAAGTTGTAAATTTACAGAATAATGTGTTATGTAAACAAATAATTTGTAGAACTAATGATGCATTATAAAAAATAACTTACCGGGTTGAGATATATCTACTTCTTCTAAATTTTCTGCATCTTGATCTTGCTCCTGATCTAAGTCTAACGGATCGAGAACATCTCCATTATCATCAGTCAAATTAAATTCTGACTCTTGCTTAATATCGAAATCAGTTTTAACATAGTTTTCTTTTTTCTTCTTTTGTGTGATTTCTTCATCATTTTTACTACTTTCTAACGTTCTTTTTTTCGACGACTCTACTTTACTACTATAAGCTGGATTTTTCACATTTTGTTTCTTCGATGTTTCGGGACTTTTTATATTTTTAACTTCGCTGGTTGAACACTCACCACCAACGCGATTTTCATCGTCTGTTAAACCACTAACTTGTAAAAGTTCTGCTGTTTTTAGAAATGATTCGAAATTTTCAGTTAACACACTTACTTCTCCATTATACATAAACTTAAGGATATCAACTAAATTTTGGTATTTCACATCTTTAAGGATAACAATTGGGTGCTGACAAGGATTATCCCGAAATAAATCGTGGAAATAGGTACTACAAGCAGACAATAAGATTTTATGAGCGGTAATTTTTTTACCTTCGCAACTAAGCGTAACATCCACGAATTCGTTTAATGACAGTAACGTATCAAAGGCTTTCTTTATATGATTTGGATGATTACTCCAATTTAAAGCGTATTGATCGTTGGTACTCATTTTGTTTAACACTTACAGACACACACTTTTATTCAAAATCTATCCGAAAGTAGTTTTAATTAGAAGTTAATCCAAATTGTTTTGTACTACAGAATTGACATATGACAATTTAACGGGTTAATTCGCCATATTTGAAACGCTGATTGGTTGGTTGCTAACTTCCTACTACATGATACAGAGTGCTACATATTTTTTATCTTACAGAAAAACTAGTAGTTAAAAAACTTTTTCCTATACATATTTTTTATATTTCCTCTATTTCAGAAGATATACGCTGGACATAGACAATAAATAAGTGTATAGTTTTAATTTGGATATGGCAACACTATTTATTTAAAATAAAATACAAATTGATTGCATATTGGTAAAGTTATCGTATTTACCGCAAATGTTGAATAAACTTTTACAATAATTTATAAAGTTTCTGAAGGCTTTGTATTACAATATTCAGGCACCTATACTAACGCTTTCTTTTGAGCATTTAATTAGAAAATTCAAAATTATACTTTTTTGTTGTAATTATTTTTTTAATTAGTGTCTTATAAAGGTAAGTTTAAATTAATAATTATGTAGAATCAATTCTCTTTAACTCAATAGGAGGTACCAAAAGGTACCTACATATTGATATTATAAAATTTATCTGTTCCTAATTGGCGTTCTATTGATAGTTTATTAAATGGCCCAAACCGAAAAATATGGCAGAATGGCAATGAAGGCTATTGAAAATCACAATTTGCAAGAGCTAAAACATTGGCTTAATATAGGTAGTATAGCTAAATCTAAAAAAACATGTAACATTATAAAGCAAAACATTTTACAGGTGCTCAACCATCCCAAATCTATGCAAATGGTAAAACCCTTTTGGGTGTTTCTGCAGAACATGGAGATTTCAATACATTCAAACTGTTATTGGATATTCAAGAATTTAATGCTATGACTACATTTAAGTCTCTTGAAACATTTGTAGCCCAACAAGATTTACATAAACGTGATATTTTCAATTATGCTTTCATGGGTGGCCAAAGCGACATTGTAGAATATTTATTGAATAATTTTAAATGTTTTGATGCAAATTACCATAAAAGTTACGAATTAAGTCTATTAGAAATTGCCATTCAAAATGGTTATGAAGATATAGTAAAAATTTTATTAAAAAGAGGGGCTATCGTCGATTCCTTCAATCAAGAAAAACAAACACCTATACATATTGCTGCCAAAATGAGAAATGTTGAAATAATTAAAATATTAATTTTACACGGAGCAAGGCTTAATGTCGTTGATGTATTTAATTATTCTCCCTTATGTTATTCAGTTGCTTTAGCAGATGAAGAATCGTGCAGAGTTTTAATTGAAAATAAGATCGACTATGATTTGGGAAGGGTTGATCGCTATTATAAGGTTTTAGAAAAGGCATTTTGGAATCAAATGATTGAAATTGTAAGAATGCTATTTCGTCATGGCGATAGATTCGAAGATTCCACATGTTTTTTCCATGTGGCAGTTAGCATACACAAAAATTTTGAAATGGTCAAATTGCTACATCAAGTAGGAGCTGATCTTAATTGCAAGGATTTCAAAGGAGAAACTCCTTTGACTGTTTCTATTTATTATAATGGTGCTGAACATGAAATTACAAAATATTTGATTTCACATGGTGCTACTGTTTAGTTAAAATTTAATGTTTGTTCGTTACTTATAATATTTTTAAATTGTTGTTATTGATAAATTTTTTAAATATGCCTGCAGTAATTTTAAAACTAGCTAAATTACATGATATTAAAAAAATATTTTCAAAAAAAATAAAAAAGTTTTTTTAAATTTTGAAGTCCGAGATTGAACCTGAGACTTGTATGTAAGCAAAATTTTTAGGTAGATAAATAAATTGTTTTTTAAATAAATTTCATTCATTTTGTTAAATTTATTATTTTATATCTTCAGAAAGCTAATTTTACGAACTTTGAACATATTAAAAAATATACAGGGTGTTCTATTTAAATTAAGATATCAATCGTTTTGTATTATGTGAGTAGGTGTCGTTGCTGTCAACTTTTTATTACCTTTGTATGTGGTACTGACTAGGCCTGTTATAGACCGTGGGCCCTCTGTGGGAATTGGGTCCACCTCTTTTATTACTTTTACTGTAGGTACAACACTTAAGGATTCCTAGAAAAGTCTAAATTCCGCTAAAATAACACAGGTGAGGGGGAGCTTTTCCCTTCTCTTCTCAATCGGCTCCCGGAGGGTTTTCATGACTTGAAGACATTTCTATATTTTCTTTTCTTTTGCTTTCTCTCTTTTTTACTAACCTAATATTCTGATATTTATTTTTATTTTAAACATTTATTATAATAGTACTAGTCAATATTACATGAATCTTTGACCATTATAAGTGGTCTACATCTACATTCAAATGTGTTTATTGTTGAATATTTTAACATTCACTACTTTTTTAAATTTCGCAAAACTGTGCAGATCGAAAATGAAGTTCTTACAATCTAAAAAAGTTATATTAACTTAAAACAAGTATTATAATATTTCTATAAATAATTATTACAAACCGTTATCAACGTTGTAGAATTTACTTCAACCATGCCACCTAAAGAAGTCATTCTAATTTCTTGTTGAGCATCATTAATCATCAATTGCGTTGATCTCTTCAACTTGATAAAATGTTTACCATACCAGTTCGAATTATAGATGGCAGTTGCAATTTTCGGTGCCTAGCACAAAATAGATTTTAGTGTTAGTAATGAAAATATTTATTTTCATACTTCTTCTGTCATATATGTTGCCGGAATGCAATACAGCGCAAATTCAGCAATAATGTTCATAATTAGCCCGATCATAAGAAGTTTCTTCGTGACGGAAGGACTAAAAACAATTTAGTATACAGGGTCAGGTTAGGGTATTTTAATAGGGTATTTTCCAATTTTTTAAAATGTATCTAGAAAGTTACCTTATTGATAGCGTAATCCCAAAACCACATTTAAAAAAAATTTCGACTGTAGGTTTTGCCAAAAAAATTATTTGAAATTCAAACTATAAAGTTTCCCGTATATACGCGGCGTGACGTCATGGGTCGTACCTGTCAATATTGAACTTCATAAGTTACAACTTATTATAACCTGGATTACACATGTAACTAAGCAAGAAACGTGATTTATACGACCAGCTACGTCACTTCCGTTTAACTTTTCACTTTGAAACTGTAGCATTCCATGCTTTTTCTAAAGCAGTTTTTGAAAAACTTTTTTGATTAACATATTTTTAGTGTGCCCAAGTCATTTATAATCGACTTTGCTATGCAATAACGCAGTAATAATCGATATTTAAAAAATTGGAAAATACCCTATGGTTAGGGCATGTTATCGTCAACACTGTAAACTATAGGAACTATATAAACTATAGGAACTATAGTTTACACTATTATAAGGTCTGTTCCTACAAACAGTCGAACCAGTTCAGATCGGTTCAGAACTAAACAGCGCAAGCGCACATTGAAATTGGCAATACAAATTTCAATTTGCGCATGCTCCGCCCAGTTACGAACTAGTTCGAGCTGTGTGGGAACAAACCTATACTATATTGCTATAGGGATTGCCAAATGTAAGCGACCTGCGCAGAAAGCAAAATTGTGTACTAAATACTTCTTTGAAATCCAACTAGCATCGAACTTTAAAGTCTAATAAACCATAGATTGTTTTGTTAGTTCCTAATTGCGTAACGTAATAGAACATATTAAATTCTCACGTGCAAAATTTTTTGTGACAAATCAGGTGGCACCAAGAGCACAATTGAAAAAATACCGATTGTGTATGTACGAGTAGCAGATAGCGTTCTGATATAATCTGACAGTCGAGCGTCCCCAACGACGAGGTTGAGCTCCCAGAGCTCATCCAATGATGTTGGAGAGTGTGTCATATAAGGAGCATCTTTAACATTCTCTCAAGGTAAAAAATCACATGACGAAAGTTCCGAAGATAAGGTTCCATAGGGATGTATACATCGGTGAATTTAAGAACTTGAAATGTTCCCTTTCGACAGGTGATAAGTCCGAGCAAGTACAATCTGGATGGATAGAAAAAGATAAAAATGTTTACACGCAGTTGTTGTGGTGAGTCTACAGTATTGACATCGACAAATCCTAATTACATAATATCCTGATTAAGTAAACTAAATCAATAAATATCATACATCATACCTTTCAAGTCCTACATAAATAAATGTACAACACATAGGAGCGGATGCTAGAAATTGTGTGAGATATACCATGGAAAAGCAATCTTTCATGTCTTGTATGTACCTTAAACAAAAATACAAACTAAATGTATAACGTTATAATTTTATAGTTCGGGAGAAAAAGATACACTACGGTTGGAAAATTACACAAAAGTGGTCAAACTGAAGCGCGCACAGGCACGCCAAATTTCAAAACTTGGATTTTCAATAAAGGCCTAGCTACTTACAACAAATCCAAAATCAAAAACCACATGATCCGTTGTAAGGTAACTCACCCTTTTCACAACCTGGCCACTGGACTATAAGCTACAGGTCTTACGATATAAGAAAATAATTCCGGCGCATCCCGAATGTATAATCAAACGTATTCACAGTTAAATAACCAATGAAATGACACAGTTTAATACCTACTCTACGATTTTAAACGGTTTCAAACGAGGCTGAAGCTTTACGATTATTTTCCTATACCATCATGAGCACTGTATTTTTTACCTTAACAAGAATTTGTGATAGTTCAAATAAGATTTAAATTTATTATCGTAATCTTCCAATCCTTGCTCAGAGTTGATATTTTCAACATTCAGTGCTTCTACATGATCACCTAAGATTTTGAACTGCGCTATAACTTCATAACAAAGTCCCATAAAAAGGCAATCGAAAGATATCATGACAGCACCAGATATAGTTAGTGTTATGGAGTTACAAATCCAAACAACAAAATATATTAGAGGATCAACAGAAATTTTAAAATTTCCTAAAGGCATTCCTTTTTTTACAAAAGAATAAGGAATCATAAATCCACATACAAGAACCATAGCCTGTTTAATAAAGGTTTTCTGCAAAAAAATGACAGTTTTTAAAATCCAAGAAACTCTATTTTTTGTGGTCGTTGAACAGTTGTTGGTATTCCAAAAGCCTTTTCGTTTTTCAAAAAGATTTAAAAACTCAGTTTTATAATAAATACACCAAGTGAACTTAGAAAAAGTCTGAAAAAAAATTAAAACATCATAGGTACATTAGTTTTAACTAGGTAACCTAGGTAAGTATAATGTTTTTGTTTATTTCACTTACATTAAACCATCCACTGTTACCTTGCATGTTATCGGTAAATTCGTCCATATCGTTTAAGTAAAAATAATTTATGATTGAAATAATTAAAGTTAAAATCACTATAAATTCAAACACAAAAAGTTTGATTTTGCATTTTAAATTTGGATTTGGAACTAAGTATCCACAAATATTCATGCACTTTAATGGGAACTCCACCAAATCTTCCATTCTGACGTTAATTTTTCTCAGATTTCTGAAATTCAAAAATGGTGATAGCAGAATTTTATTATAACTACTCTTTGAGCTGTCATAGACTAAGGTCGACTAAGGTACAAGCGTGTAGATATACACTTCGCAGCAAAATTAACGCACCAATTACGTTAAATAGAAAATATTCCTCTCAGAATACTTTTTTTATCCAATTGAGTATGTAGTATCAAAGTTTAGAATTTAATTTAAATGCCGAACAAGTTTTAAATGTTTTAAGTGGTAAAGTAACAAATAATAAATAGCAAATAAACAATAGTCTAAGAAACAACGAAAGAATTGGCCAATGAGAATCACAAAAAAATGTCGGATGATCAAATTTAATATTTTCTAAATAAAAGCTGTTAATAAAAATCAGAAGTTTCCAACACACAGTTCCATAAATTAAAATCGAAAACTGTAAATACGTTAAAAAGTAGCAGATTTGTTCAAAATTATCGCAAAATCAACGTTTTTTTTTACTTTCATAGTACTTTCGGCGTATTAAATATATGAAAATAGTTTAGGATGCGATTACATTCAGGAGTAATTTCTGCAAATGATGAATTAGTGAATCAGAAAGCTTACGCTTTCTTCTTTAAGATGACTTCTTAGTTTCCTTCGCACGTTTATTTTAGAGAGAGCTTTGGCACTTTTTACGAAGAAGCGTTTTAAGCTGCCGGCGTCAGACGATAATAGTAGCGTACGAGTAACTGCTATAACATAACAGCGTAACATACATAATAGCAGTAACTACTAGCGCTTTTGTCATAATAGTTCTGCCCATTAACTGTTACAACAGTTCAGTTTAAAAAACGACGAATGTGAGAAAAATGTCCTTTAGAAGAAAGAATGGTTGCTCCATTTATCAATTTTATGCAAATTAAACCGTTAATGCATTACTATCTTAATGGACAACTAGGAATGAAAGGGAGCGTTATTAATATTGAAGTATAGAAATTAATGAAATGTTACAAGTTTTGCCTAGAAATTTTGAACAAATGCAAACCATACACATAGTACTATTATAAAGCGTCATATTTTACATAAATCAGAATACATAAAGGAAACCATACGTCCTTACCCAGCAATATACGAAGCTTTAAAATATTTAATTAATACACCGTTATACAAGAAATATGATATAAAAATAAATGAACAATATTTATGGACAAGATAAAATACCAGTGCCATGGCACGCTGTCGAAGACTTAGTAGAGTTGTCATTTCCTAAAATATTTTGTGGGCAAGCAGTAGCACTTCCTAAAAGTGTGTCCACACTACATGATTTCTCTTATGAGAAATCATAGCAAAATAATAACCAAAAATCACAGGGAATTTTCAGAACTGTTAGTTTTATAAAAACATTTTTATTCTGAAAATTCCCTATTATTTTGCTATGACTGAGCTTATTATTTTGCTATGATTTCTCATAGGAGAAGTCATATGACTTCTGTCATATATGGTAATTAAAAATTAGAAAAATCGTGCATCTCAAATTTAAATATCTGCCTGAGAAAACAAAAAACATCGAAAAGTAAAAAATGCTTTAGATGATCAGTTTATAAACAATTTAATAAAATTTGACGAGGGGTATAAAATTTTAAAACAAGTTAGATCGTCCCTGAGTGTGCTGCTTACTGGGAAACTCGAAAAAGGGATTTAATGGCTATGATTAGGCAATTAGGTAAACCCGATTTGTTTTTAACAATTTCAGCTGCAGAAAAGAAATGGGCCATTTCTTTTCTGCAGATTAATTAATCCAAATTTTAAGTGAATTGAATGAAAATAAGAAAATTATCATAGAAGAAGCTTACATCATGAATGACAACGAAAAGACAGAGCTCTTATACAAAAAGATCCAGTGACCTGGCGCCACTGGCGCTCGGTATTTTGATTTTAACGCGTTCATGCAGTACTTGAAGAATAATGGGGGTTTGCACCGTTTATTACATATTAACTGTCAAATAGTTTATTTGGCAGATAAGTTGTAAAAATATATTTTATTTGCCACTTAAACTAAAATCGGTGCAAAAAGTCATAAGTAGAAGGTAATTTTGTAAAAAACGTATTCGTCAGTTATTTGATTTAACCTACAGTAGATGAAAGAGCAAAGGTTTTTAACAACTTATCTGCCAAATAAACTATCTATCAGTTAATATGTAAACGGTGCAAACCGGCATAAGAATAGCATTTTCAAAAATAATCACATAAAGATTCTAATGAAAGAGTAGAATTTCAAATGAGAGGTTCTCCTCATGAACACATATTTCTGTGGTTAGAAAATGCACCAAAATTTATAGATTCTTTAATTACTTGCCATTACGATGCTGTTAATGATTATATTGCTTTTCAAAACCAGTTTTGCCAAGAACTATGATTTTAAGGCCACTTAAAAAAGAAGAACAAACAGAATTTCTTAAGGAACACTTGATACGTATCAAAGATTATTATGATTTATTTATATAAAAACAGAGTAGAATTAACATTTGAGGAATTATTATCAAAATTAAATATTGATGAAGATATAGTAGTCCCAACGTAAGTTGAATCAAGTTGAATCCACCACGTGACCAAACCTGCGCGAGGCGTGGCTTCAGAACCCATTGGCGGAGCTAGTTATTTCTTCTGTCAAATAAATTATTTTTAAAAGTTGTCAAAATTTAAAATAATTACTTAATTTAAATTTTTATTTGAAGTACTAGAACAGGCGCCCAAGGTAATTGAGTATGCAAAATATGAGGACCGCATTCTGTCAACGGATTTGGGTTTGGGAGATATCAAAGTTTAATATTTTCGATGTTGCCGGACGGTCTTATGGGGCAATCATTAATGGTTGGCGCTCGAAGTCTTAAGACATGTTGAAAAATCACATTTTAATTTTTTTCTACTTAACGGTTAGGTTGACGAAATTTGGCAAGAGAGATAATTTATGTAAAATTGAAATACGAACAAAATGATGTATTTAAATGTTTAAATAGTAAAAATGGTGACGAAGAAGAATAATTTTTCATAATTTTGCGAAGAGTTTGGTAACAGCAATTTTTTTTTCTTAAACGGTTGATAATATCACGGTGCATGTGCTGATAAGATTTCCGAACTGAATTTTGACTAAAAGGCACTTTTAATGTAGTTTTCTTTTAGACCACAAAGAGCTTAAGCTGAGAGCAACCCACTCCTTGAATGAATTTTGACGAAATTGTTTTTATTGAGTTCTCAATACCCTAAAGAACAAAGTTTATACTGTAAAAAAGTGTACATTTGCTTCATCATTTTTTTAAACCACTTCTTGTGAATTCAATTTTCAAAATTTTAAAAATAAGCTGAAAAAGAAGCTTTTTCTAAAAAATTTTTCTTTCGCTAAACTTGTTTTTTAGTTACTAATTATCAAAAGAGTAAGCATTTGCACCCAAAATTTTGAAAAAAAAACGGCGTCTAATTAGCACAAGATTCTGCAGATATTTTCATGAACGATATATTTCATAAATACTCGGCGAGACCAAAAAGTTTAGAAGCCGTTTGTTTAGCCGATTTTGCTACCTGCTATTCTAAAGCAAATACGTTCCAAATCGAAGAAAAAAATGAAGAGGATATCAGTTTTAAGCTTCGACAAAAACCAGCAATAATTAGATATCGACGTTACAAATTGCAACAAGATTCTATAAATTACTATAGAGAGCAGGTTACCAATCATTTACCAATCTGTTACTCATTATTACGATAACTAACATGGGGAAATTTTTGATAAAATTTTTGTATTATTATGCGCACCATCAGGAAAAGCGGCATTCTTGATAAACGAGGTAACTTTACATACGGCATTTGCTCTCCCAGTAAGTCAATATTCAGGTAATATGCCAGAATTAGCAGCAGACGTTGCTAACTCTATAAGAGAAAAATTAATACTTTATTTAGTCGTGTGGATACACGGTTGAGACAAATTACTGGTAAAAATGAATCTTTCGGTGGAATTTCTGTGATCTGTGTACGCGATTTAATGCAGTTGCCTCCCGTTATGGACACTGCAATATACAAAATTCCAAAAAGTATAGCAATACGTGGCCTATTCGATGAAAATCCTGTGTGGGAAGAATTCAAATATTACGCATTAATTGAAATTATGAGACAAAAAATGATGTCGATTTCGTAATGGCTTTAAATAATTTAGCTATTGGTAAAATGACAGAAAAAAATATCGATTTAATCAGAAATCGGGAAACAGCAGAAGAAAAAGTTCCTACAGAAGCAAATGATAAAATATTAGGAAAAATGTCCATTTTGCGATAATTTTGAACAAATGTGCTATACTTTTCAACGTTATTTGCAATTTTCAATTTGAATTTCTGGAACTGTGTGTCGGAAACTGAATTTTATTAACTGCCTTTATTTAGAAACAATTAAATTTGATCATCCGACATTTTTTTTGCAATTCTCATTGGCCAATTCTTCCGTCGTTTCTTAGACTATTGCTTATTGCTATTTATAACTTGTTACTTTACCACTTTAAGCCTTTAAAACTTGTTCGACATTCAGTTTAAATTCTTAACTTTGATACTACATCTTCTTTGATTCAACTGGCTCAAAAAAGTATTCTAAATATTGCTGATGTTAAAAAATTTTATTTTTATTTTCAACGAAATCGGAAGAAAAAGTGGTCTAATGTGATTGTCTTTGTTTTCATCTGAAAGAGCATTAAATTTCCAACATTTTAAGGGAAGAATTATTACGATATCACCAATTGCTCATAACAAATATGAAAAAGAAAATTTGAACCAAAATGAAAATTTTAGCCCTTGTTCTTAATATTTTTAGACCCAACTTGCAATATGGATTTGTTACTATCAGCTACGACTTCCTAAAGTTTCATACCATAACATAAATTATTACTCAATAAGTTCTCTATAAAAAAACTACGACCCACCAATAACGGCAGTTTTTAATTCTTTTGAGGTTAGGATATAAATATAAATTATTTTAACGCAGGCAGTTATAAAGAGAGAAGAGATTAATTATAAACAAAACGAAAATTATTTGGTCCCGATCCGACCAATACCAGCGAAGTTATTCAAAAAATAGTGAAACGGAAATTTGAAAAAGTCAAAACTTTACATTAAAGTCAAAGAATAAGTGCCTTCCGGTCAAAATCGGGTTGAGACATTTTATACACAAACTCACAGGAATTGTTTCGAGCGCTTAAAATTAAAAAATTGCTGTTACAAATAAAGTCCAAAAATTAGGATAACTTTTGGTTCGTTGACTACACTATAGGCACAAAAAAAATTTCAGAAATCAAAATTTGCACAGCTCCGAAGAAATTAACCGCTTAATTAACTTTTTTAATACTCAGGTTGCACTTACAAATTCTGATTTTCGACTTATAAATAATGGGGCGGCTAATTTCACGGACATTCAAAAGGTTCCACAATGGAATTTCTAATAATATTTCTCTTACCAATGGTAATTTCTCGTCAATCGTTTAAATCAATTCAAGGGAAAGTCGTATTCAAGCACTTTTCACTACAAAATAACAGCACTTTCGATTAACTATTTAATAATAGTATATCACATCAAGTAAAAATCAAAATAACCCTACCGCTTCTAATGAGGGCAGACCTTTAAATGTAGATATCTTAGATATCTCAATCTAAGAATTGTCTCGAAGTTAGGCAAACAAGTCCTTTTATACCTCATAGAACGAATGGGGTAGATATGGGTAGATATGGTTTAGGGCCAATGGTGAAAATCTACGTGGACACTTGTCCACTTAACCACGACTTAAATATGATTTAAATAAAGACGAATATTACCCTTCTCTTAATAAATTTCTTAATACATAATTTTGTGTATTAATTTATTTAGTAGCTATTTTATATGTTAATATTATTATTTGTTTTGGAGAATTAAATAGTAAAATCTATAATATATTTTATATATATTTTACCTATATTTTACCTATATTTTACCTACCTATTATACCTATTAATACCTATTATACCTACCTATACTTATTATCTATTTTTTTTTTATTTTATTTTAATTATTAATTTAAAAGGTTATTATTATTACTTACATTTATTGTATTCAATTTAAATTTAAATGTCATAAATTATTTTTTTGAATTGTAATTGTCTTTGAAATTAAAAACAAAAATTTTTTAAAAAGTTTAATGACAAAGTTTTTAAAACTTTTTAAAAAAATTTGAAATTTCAAGGATTGATTTATTATTTATAGAGTATGTCGATGGCTGTGTTAACATACCCCCGCTGATATTGCATATCAATTAAAATAATTTGTTGTTGTTGGTGTTATTTTACGGTGAAATAAATAAATTAATAATCGAAAGTAGTATACAAACAAATGCAACCATTAATTTTAACATCACCCCTTAAATATCTTAATAGACAGCGATACAATTTGAATTTAAATATTTAAAAGTTTCCTTATAAAATTACATAATGGTCGGTATAATTATTATTGGTTGAACCTTATAGACAACTTTGTTAAAAATTAATTTTCTCTTACCAAAAAACCGTTTTTAAATAGAGAACAAGCACTTAATTAAATTTTTAATTTTCAAAATTGGCTGTATAGAAAATTGAAATATCTTTCAAAAGAGGCCCAACATGATCATCTTTGTAATTTAAAGATTTTGAGCACTAGGAGTGTTCAAAAATGATACGAGGTCGGTTAAAAGACACTAAATGTAACCTTTTTCTTGACCAACTTTAGTTGATTTAGTTTTTTGAAAAAAATTCTTATAAAAAGCACAGATAACGTAATTTGACTACGCATTCATAAGTGTCCTTTCCTAACTATACAAAAGATTTCTTTAAGCCCTATTTTGTAGTACAAACATATTGCAAATGCTCTTACAATTTTGGACTTTTCCTTAATTCTTAATCACGCACCTACAGAATAATTAGTTCTAGAAACTGGCAGTTAGATTTTAGTTAGATTCAGATTTTTTTTTGTTTCCTTGAAAAAATACTGGAGTGGTGTTTCTCGATCATTTTATTATTTCTCTTTTTTACTAACCTAATATTCTGATATTTATTTTAATTTTAAACTTTATTATAGTAGTCAATATTACATGAATCATTGAAATTACAAATTTCATTGCGTTTACAACTTCTACAGACAAAGGCGGCGCGAGGCGGTAATCAAGGTAGGGCCAGGGGCCACTTTGTCTAATGGGGCGCCCTATTGCAGTAGGAATAATTATTAGAAAAACTGTGCATTTTTTTAAATTTTAAATGAAAATTTAAGAATCTAAAAGGCGCCAACGGCAGCCCTGATGTAAATAGCATTATTACAGTAACTGTGTGTATACAGACTGTTTTAAACGAAGTGCGCATTATTGCTAATTTTCTTATTATTGGAGCTACAAAGCTGGTTAAATTAGCAAGGAAGCATAATTTTTACCGCTGATTACGATGGTCAACACAAAAAAAACAATTGAAAATCTGGTTTTCAAGATATTCACAAAAATAACTTTTGTTAAATAGAACAACCATGTATTTTTATGTTTTCGAAAAGAGCACTGAATTTAGAGTAAAAAATGTCATATGAATTTTATCCTAAAATGAAAAAAAAATAAATACCGTTCCATTTATATACAGGGTGTCCGGTATAAGCCTCCGTTCCTTGATGGGCGTGATAGCTGAGCTTAAAATATAGCGATGAAACCGAATTTACCTTAGTCCAAAGTTGCTTGCCTAACGAAGTTACAGAGCGCTTTGAAGTTCTTAAAAATAAATCGATAAATAAAGGTAACTTTGTAATTAAAAGTGATGAAACAACTAAATTTAAGTAATATGCTTTTCTCAATGCAAATAAGAATTTGGCAATCAGTAAAAAACAATATAATTCTTCTGAGTGGTTTAGATGCTCCTCCTTTAATAATAATAATACTCTAATTAATAATAATTTGAATGCGTTTACTACGGTTGTGGTGGGGGATTAATACCAATTTAGTGATCCGCGCATCCCCAACGCTCGCAAGCGTAAATCTGTCTTGCAGTATGTTAATGCACTTTATTAGGTCGCACACCAAACTATTTTCTACGCATTCACATAAGGTGGGTGAAAAATACCCAGCACCGTTATTGTAAGTTATGTTATAACATTATAAGTAGGGATGGGACACTCGAAACCTCGAAACTCCTCGAAACTGGAGTTTCGAGTTTAATGTACCGGTTTCCAGGAGGTCTGCTTGGATTTGATTTTACTTATAAAAATAAAATAAATTATTCGAGTTTCGAGAAATTAAGAGTTTCGAGACCATTTTAAGTTTCGAGTACCTAAAATTTTTGTTTCGTCCCACCCCTAGTTATAAGTACTACTATGAAAAATTACTGTATACTTTCATAGTACTCTTTATTTATAATGAAATAAAAATAATATCATTTTAATTCAAAAAAACTTGGATATGGCCAGACCAAGAACTTTTTAGTGCGTATTCCCAATTTCGGTTAAACCGGAAGTAAAGTATTAAGTGTTGGGTATCATCAGATAGTCAATTTTACTAGCTTTCAAATATTGAAATAGTATATTCTATAAAAGAGAAAAAATCTGTATTAAAATTTGAAAATTAAGCATGCCGATTTTGGATATATTTGTTGCCACAGAGATGCTTTGTGTTTACATTGGAGAACAACAGTTAATATTATTGTTGTTACCTAGACGACTTTATAGAGCACTTGTGCTATAAAGACGATTTTATGAACGCTTTTTAGTGTGAAATTGGCAGATTATAATGCAAGTATAATAAAATAGTACATTGCAATACATGGTCGGTAAGTGCATAGTTAACAAATCCAGAAAATGTTAGCAAAACGAGACCCGTAGGGTCGAGTTTTTCTAATTTTCGAGATTTGTTAAGAAAAGCACTCAACGATCCAAGTATTGCATGCTATTTTTTGCACAATCGTGAAAAATAACTAATAATAAATTCATTTTTTAAACTGACATTAGTTGACAGTTGTAAATATTTTTTATAATTTTAAAGTTTATTCAAAATAGTAACCGCTGGAGAACAATGTTGTCCCAGTAATAAGAATAAAATTAACAAATAGCTCAACATCTGTTTCACTTACCACCCTTGTGCATTTGGTTAAATATTTCGAAATCATTATTTTATTGTTTCTATGGACACAGAATGGTTTGGTAAAATCAACTTCCTATTAGTATAAACATTGTTGGTAAGTACAGAATAGAACACGATTGTGCAAAATAGTACATTGCAATACATGGTCGGTAAGTGCATAGTTAACAAATCTAGAAAATGTTAGCAAAACGAGACCCGTAGGGTCGAGTTTTTCTAATTTTCGAGATTTGTTAAGAAAAGCACTTAACGATCCGAGTATAGCATACTATTTTTTGCACAATCGTGAAAAATAACTACCTAATAATAAATTCATTTTTTAAACTGACACTAGTTGACAGTTGTAAATAATTTTTATAATTTTAAAGTTTATTCAAAATAGTAACCGCTGGAGAACAATGTTGTCCCAGTAACAAGAATAAAAGTAACAAATAGCTCAAACATCTGTTTCACTTACCACCCTTGTGCTTTTGGTTAAATATTTCGAAATCATTATTTTATTGTTTCTATGGACACATACAATGGTTTGGTAAAATCAACTTTCTATTAGTATAAACATTGTTGGTAAGTACAGAATAGAACACGATTGTGCAAAAAATATATTATAGGATGTTATAACCTGTTACAGATTGTTTAAATGACAACCACTGACAGCAATACTAAATCGTGTTCCATTTATTTTGCAACATAGGAAAAAAATATTTTATTAATTTACAATAAAAGAAAATTGCTGAAAATTGTATTGAAGTAAATGTCTAATTATGCAAGACAATTCATGAGCAATGTGAAAATAATTCAAAATTTTATCTGATGCTCGTCTGCAACTTTTATTTCTTCAAATTCCTAAACATGGTGCATATAGAAAAAAACATTTTAGTACCTGAAAACAGAAAAAAATTATATCATTTGATCATTAGCTGATTTATATTTTACTACAAAAATTAAACTTTGGCTGTCGATTTTAAATATACCCCGAAAACAACGTATTTTCACTTCTTTTTGAGCTTCCTGAATAAAATCAGCTGCGTTGATTTCTTTAATATTTTAAAATCTTTTCCATACCAATTTGAATTATAAATTGCTGTTGCCACTGTTAATGTCTGTAATTTTTTATTAAGTTATTTTTTTTTATATTAAGTTATTGTTATTGTAAAGTGATTAAAAGTTTGTTTTGTTGACATAATCGCTTCTCCAGAAGAACAACGCAACGACGCAAGTGGTATAAATTGTTTCAAAAATTTCATTCATTTTGTTAAATTTGGCATAAATTGAAGTTTAAAATATACATTATTTTATATCTTCAGAATTCAGAAAGCTAATTTTACGAGCTTTGAACATATTAAAAAATATACAGGGTGTTGTATTTAAATTAATAATTTTGATTCCATTTCCGGTTAAACCGGAAGTCAAAATATAAAGTGTTTAGTATCGTGTAACAGCTAATATTACGAGCTTTCAAAATATTTAAAAATTTACAGGATGTTCCTAAAAATTTAAATATTTTTGTAATTTCCGGTTTAACCGGAAGCGTTTTGTTAACCGAAAATAGTGTCAAATAATAGATATTCATGAGATTGATATATATATATATCCATTTTCAAGTTTCCATTTTTATTACAAAAAGAATTAGAGATTTTTGAAGTTTTGACATTCCAAAAATCATTACTCCAAAACGGCTCAAGCGATTTTGATAAAAATATAGATTTCGGTAGAGAATTACGTTGTCTGTAACATATCCAAAAAAGAAAAAATATGGCTGATGAAATTTTGAGAAAATCTATTTCAAAATTTTGACCTACTTTGACCCGTTAAAGGTAGGTAATTTTAAAACAATTTTGAAAATTGACTAAATTAGGACGAACGCCCCATATTTTGGCTGTACAATACCACTTTGAAATTTTTATAATAATAATTAATGGTCAAGTTATAAGGGAAAATCCACAAAATGGGACAACCGTTCTATGGGTCGTCATTAAATAAAAAAATTTGATATATTTTTTTTGAATTAGGGCTCACATGTACTATCTTATAGCTAAGTAAAATTGAATTTGGCCCAAATTTTCAAATATGCGCCCAAAATAACCACCTTATTTTTGGACACCCTGTATAGATTTCTTATAGAAGCTTAGTTTACCGATGAAATAGTTTTAAAGTGGCTAAAATCAAATTTCATCAAAATCGGTTCAGTAGTTTTGGCTCCACAGAGTTACAGACATATACAGGGTGATTCAAATTCGAGGGCCAACATGGGGATCTCGGAAACTGTAAGAGATACAAAGTTGGTTAAATGGGGACAAAGTTGTGTAATTGGATAGCGAATAATATTCAAAAAACAAAATTAAAAAATTTCCATTACGTCCCGAGATTTCTGAAAAAAAACGAAATTTCGGAAAATTTTATTTATTTTTTTCTGAAGTTCTTTTCAAAGATAGCAGAAAACTAAAAACACATTTTCATTGCATCTTTCTTGTCTCTACAAGACGGCAATTTTAGATTTTTGAAACAACGTTTCGGTTTT